>WFKH01006014.1:8976265-8991471 GCA_016163765.1 Magallana hongkongensis | reverse complement strand
GTTTTACTTTCATTAATATACACTGTTATGAACAACTTGAACTAGAAGGTAGGTACGTTCAGTGGTATAGTATAACGTGTATTTTCGAGTAAATGTAATATGAATTGGAAATTTGATCCACCACGTATAATCATAGCCTCAAAGCAAAAGAAAATAGGATATGCGCATGCTTAGTACTCAGCGGAGATGTCTAAGTTTTTCGACATTTAAACCCTAACTTACGCCTCTTTCAGAAACGCAACTTAGACCCGACTAAATATTGGCCTAACTTCGTTAGTCGGACTAACTTAAGCCCAAGTTTACGCCTTTTTGAGAAACGGGCCCCTGAAACTCGTGGCCGACGTGTATTCCTTTGGATTTTATGCATTTATTTCTTATTCTATATGCATATTCTGTTTGTAAATAATGCATTGACCAATTAATTTGATGTAATAGTATTCTACTGGCTTGAAAAAAAGTGCGTAAAATTTGATAATTTCATCGCGACCGAGTAACACGGCGAGGCGAGATGTACGTCCACACAGGTGAGACCTCTACAGCGAAGTACTTTAATTGTTTAGAGGTCTGCGCCTTATATAGGGGTTGTAGGGACAGCAGTGATGAAAGAGAAATATGGCGGACAGTGCCTATTAACGAGCGGTGTTCAGCTTTAACCAACCTTTCTTCTCAGCAACAGGAAGTAAAAGAAAAATAATGAAGCTGATTCTTTAATCTATGTGCTCGATGGGGAGTTAACTCTAGTAAATTAGTGCGTAACAAAGGGAGAAAAAAGTGACGGCACTTTTTTCGATAACACCATCCTATACATAACAAATTGGATGTAAATATTATTGTATATCAATCGTTAGGCCTGTCATCATTGAATAAAACTTTGAAATCTTTGAATGATTTGTATGTCAATTGGAATTGATACTTTTATAGTTCAAACAGTATATTTTTTTTCAGAAAAATTCCAGACGGTTTCCAAATATCTGAATTAAGTGAAATCTATACAGAGATTGTACACAAGTCATGGCATTATGCATGGAGAAAAAAATGGACCAACTACCAAATCTCTAATTTCCGATCAGTATTGATCGAAACAGACGACGGACGCCCCGTGGTCCGGGAACCTAAGCAGAAATACGGTGGTATAGGGATGATGCATGTTAAACCCGAATATAGGAGAAACAAATTAGGAAGCATCGCTACAAGAACCCTGGCGAATAAACTAATCAAGGACGGACAACTCGTGTTTGCCCTTGTTGATGAAAACAACATCTCCATTGCATTTCATGAAAATAATGGTTATGTACGCATATCTTTTAAATATTAGTTCATGGATTTCTTTCCGGAAGCAAATGAAGAAAAGAAAATGGAGATCATTTGCCTTTGGTGAATACGAAAAATACATGTTCATGTTATTATATATACGATTTTAAAAAGCACGAAAAGATAAAGAATACATGTATATATTTCATTACTTTCTAAGCATTTTAATGTTATGCATTGTTTTTATGTATATGAAGGGAGTGATGCTATGTGCTTTCACTTAAGATATATGTATTAGTAATTAAATCAATTGAATGTAGAAATGAATCAAGCTATATGAACGTAATACACAAATATGCTAGCATAAATCTTCGTACGGTACACCTGATATCATCGTACCGTTTCAAATAACAAAACGTCCGACTGGGAAAGAAAGTAATGTAAATGTAAAGATAAAACCGATCGTATTAAAGATTATTCAAATTATGACGTTAGAGAAAATCTTAAGTTTGAAAGACTAAATTAGTTTTACACATGCTTTGATATCTAGTTATGGTTTCGAGGCTGTGCAGAAATGCGCTCGAGTACATCATGACCTATTTTGATTATTTTTTAACTTTTTTGGATTTTCTATGGTTATAATAGTAACTATTGAAAATTTAGCTAATCAAGTACTTTCAAAAAGAGAATTTTGTAAGTTACAATTACCAACCAACTGAACATTTATAGAAACATGCATCAAATGTCAGATTTTCAGATCGCAGAAAAAAAAACTATTGTGTTATCTCATCCAATAGTCAACAATATAAATTGAAGTTAAAAGCTTTTATTTGATATCCATCTTACGGACACGTGCGTTGGACACAGGAACACTATCAAAATACAAAAACAGTGCATGTTACACGTTGATATGCTTTACCATTACCAAATTTAACAAAGGTTTTCTTTGAAGATTTTTAACAGATCAAAAAAATAAGTCTCTAAACCAATTTGTGATTACCTATTGAACAAAATGAATATCTTCATTTTTAACCATTTTGGCTGTAGATTATATGAATGCAAAAGCTTCCCACAGGTAAATCAAAACTTTTTTGATTTATCTGTAAATTTTTTTTTTCCAAAAATTGTGCTGGGCACTAGTAAAAAATAATTCAGAGTATACTTTTGTGTTATTTTATTTTAATAATTTTTCCCTATTACTGCTTTAACATCTGTCTCCTTGAGAATACCTGCTGAGTTATTCTGTGCTCCCTTTTCAGACGTGTATTGTGGCATTACTGGTGTGTCAGTCATCCTTGTTCTTATGTTTCTCAATTTTCAGAAGCATAAAATTTTAATAAAAGTATGTAATTTATTATTTATTTACTTACGTATTTATAATACTATTCCATGTATTTGCTTTGGTTAAAATATCAGCTTCAAGCAGATATTTTTTCTTTGCTAGTTCTTTATTAATACGTTACATATTAACAGTATTTAGTGTTTGTCTTTTCAAATTTGTATGAAATCGTTTAATTTCTTTTCAACATTCAAAATGTAAAGAAAAACAACGCATGAGTTTTAATTACATAACAAAAAGTTGTAAGCTAGCCCATGCATTGCACTCATAAGTCGACGACTGACTCAAATTTTGATTGATTATTAGAAAAACCTTACTGAAATTTGAAAATTTGCAGCTCAAATCGTGATCATGCTCTTAAATCGATATAAATGAAAATTTGCTTCCGTTGATAAACTCAATAATAAGACTCATTCAAACTGGTTTTCAGCGGATATGTATAAAACCACCGTATCAACATTTCTGTTTCTTATCATATCTTTGTTGGATAATGAGATAATCAACAACAACAAAAAAGAACTGTTTTGTGGATTTGATAGACAAACGGATCCGGTTGATTTTGAACATTACCTCTCGCTCCTTTTACAAAACTTAATGATGCAAGTAAAGACAGAGAAAAGAGAAGAGTAAAAACAGGAAGGACTAAAAATAAAAAAAATAAAGACATGTTTTTAAAGCAAACACAACACCGAATGCTACTAATAACACAACAGGAGAAGGTATAAAAAAGCCGCCATTCTTACCAACTACGGTAATATTATTCGTCTTGAAGGAGGCATGTAAAAACGGAAGACAACCCAAGGCAGTTTAAAACACCAGAAATTCAAGAGGATTATTTGTGTGATTATGTCAAAGTTTTTTGGAAAAGAGGGTAGGGAGCGTAGATGTAAACAACTTTTTTAGGAATGAAGTAACGATATCTGTGTGGAATTTTCTCTCTCTCTCTCTCTCTCTCTCTCAACTTCTATCATGCATGTTATAATTAATTCAAGTGTTTCATTTTTACATAAACATGCTTCATTTAATTAACTGTAAATTACCCGAATATTCAAGCAGAAGAAATAATACATAGATCATACCTAAGTTCTTTCCACAAATGTTTATTTAAAAATAAAATTTGGTGTCATAAAACCAAATTTAAATTTTTGAATAAACATTCGTGGAAAAATACTAATATTTAAGACTTCAGTCTATGAGTTCACCGGGACCCACCGTCCTTATATTCGAGCGTTTATAATTAAATTTTAAACCAAATAATGCATTTGACTTTACTTTTACTTAGCTATGTTTATGTTCTCGATATTTTAATTTGAAATAAATATAAAAGATCATTAGGTAGACGATTTTCCTTAGTCAAAATGATTTTGATATTTGGAAAATAAAAATCAAATACTGGTAGATGATTCGGGAGGGAAACCCCACCTTTCGACAGAAAAATTGAAATAAAAATTCTGGCCTACATTAGAAAAAGAACACACCTAGATCTCTGCAGCTAGTATTTAAGGTCACATAGAAAGCCAAAAGTGTACATCATTATTTAAAAATATTGCAAACACAAACTTGAAAATTTGCGATTTTTTAAAGTTTACATCTAATGCCCTCTAACATGCTTCTTTAATTACTGATTGCTGATACTTGACTAGTTTCTTTATTTCCATGCAACATTGCTTTTTGTTAGTTTTCAGAATATGTTTTAATTATTTTTAACGGTTTTGATATTTCAAACAAATGAAATGAACCTTGTACAAAATTATTTTAAATTATCATACTTCAAAGCATTTTTGACACCATAGAGGAAAAGCGATTTTTAGAAGCCAATGTTTTCGACAGACAATAGCTGCTCTATGAAAAATAAAATTATAAAAGTATACCCCTTTCCAAGGTTTGTGGCATATAACATTAATGAATAAAATGATGAATAAGTAAGTAATAGAAAGTGTTATATTTTTATGTATCCACCATCCTTTGAAATTTTTAGAACTAACTACATTCTCACTCAGTTCCAAGATGGGACCCCACAAGTGCCTTTGAATCGTCCAATGAATAAAGATACGTTGATTTCATGATTTTACATGTAAATGATGGAGAGTATGGGTCGTATTTGACTTAATACTGAATTCTTAGGAAGTCGAGCTACATGTATTACAATAAAATTATTTTGCACGTATACATGTACATTTATATGTACATTAATTAATGAAGCGAAATATCTAAAAGTCATTTCGATAATTTTGGTTGCAACTCTTCCTTACTCTTAAATTCACCTTTATAAATATAGTATTCATAGATAAAATGGTGAACACTTTCCATTTTAATTTATATACATGTAATTATGATTAAATTATAGCGTATAACACAGCACCATTACAATATGTAACAATATAATATGTTGCACAACATTTTATTTAGATTAAATGTTTTGAGTACGACTTTGAGGAAGCTCCATAGCTTACTCAGAAAATCGCCGTTTTATACTCAGCCCGAGTACGAGTTTGAGTATGAACAAGTTTTATAACCTCGATACCTTGAGTACGAGTACGATTTGGAGTATGAGATTGTACTCAAAAAAGTTTTATAACCTTGGAGCCAGAATGCCTCGAAAGCAACCGACCGTAACTTTCTCGACCAGTATATATACACCAGCGGCAGTTGAGGAGTGATCGAAACTAATATGGCGACCAAATGCTTTTATGAATTCATGTCAGCTTTAAGAGTTGTCCTTCATGTTCACTTGCCTCCTTTGGGACCAACAATACTACCGTTATATGTAAGTGTAGCTGCTTACTTCTTTTTACTATCTCCTGTTATGTTGATTGAAGCATTCGATTCAGTGTTTGCTTCTTTGCTTAATTATTTTCAGTCCTTCTCGGTTTATATGTTTTATCTTCTTTTTTCGTCTTCTTCTGCATCACAAAAGTATGTAAAATAAGCAAGAGGTCATCGCATTTTTTTCCCTCTGGTGTCTGCTGATTATCTCATTATCTACCAAATTATGAAGAAAAGATACTGTGATTCTAACATTTGCGATGAACGCCAATTTTTGTGGGTCTCATTGTTGAGTTGATCTACGTATTGAGATGGTTATTTATCGATTTAATTCATTAGCAACAGACGATCAATTGAAAACGATGGTCCAAGAACTTACCTGCAATCAAAACTGACAATTTCTCTTAATTCATAAATAACTATTGAATCCCATGAACATAAATTACATATTCTGTCAACATAAGGTTTATCATGCAAATACTTCAGTCAATTTTCCTCCAAGTGTGACTTTTTACACCAGGTCTTTAAAGGAACATAAATAATGTTAACAATTTTAGTAGGACTCCATAATTTCGAATTATTTTCATATCCTGTCTATGTCTATTTTGACTATACAGAAATTGTGATTAGTGTAAAGTTCCATTCCCTAAACTATTTTATGATTCAAAGAATTGTTTTATTGAAAGTTATCCTGTTCTTCAGGCAACTAATTGTCAACTTCTTTTTTCATTATTAACATATTAAATATCTTGTTGTAAACTCTCCCTGGTACATATGAAAGTATATATTCACTAGTGTGCACAGTTGCTGAGATTTTTGGAAGCTAATTAAGAGATAATAAGTAACCCAAACACTTCCAAATAGAGAAAAGATGTCAACGTTTCTCATTACAAATCTCCGTAGGAAATTTCATTATGTGTTTTTCTCCAAATAAAATCGGATGACGTGTCAATGACGAAATTTGTTCCTTTTCATCGACTTCGATTGAACTTACCGTGACTGCTTATTATGCAACGGTCAACGTTTTAATTTTACACTTAATTTGAACTACTGAAGTTTTTCTTCAAAAACAAAACTTACGTTGATTACCCGTTCCGTCGTCCATACATACTCGACATGCATACCGTACATTTAAAAACAAATCTTCCCCAAACTAGGCTAACACGATGGCTGTCCGAGAAGTTCTCTCTGAGGAGTATGATGAACTTGATCAGAAGCTAGAGAAAGAACTGCCTTTGTCCATTTGTGTAGGTTTGTTTGAATTTTACGTTAGCTTTCACTTACCTTCTTCAAACGCCACTTTGTTCAAATATTGTATTATTAACAAATGTATTTAAAAAAACATGCCAATTGATACTATAAGATATCGCAATTCTTACAGAAGATTGGACATTTAAAGCATATCATTTTTTTCAAATATTTTATGACATAAATTTCTTTTCGTTTTCTGGCTTTTTGGAATATTTTTATTAATATATTTGGAGGAAATCCAATATAACAATTACAACACGACAACTAAAAACTTTTTAAATAGGCACCAACCTTAGCCAATTTAAATCCCAATTATCATTCCAAGAGAAACGAAATAATTTGTCTGTTTACATCCCAATGCTATTGAAAAGTTCGCGTCTTAATTAGAATTCCATGTATGTAGATTCTACTACTACATAATACATGCATGCAAATCTCCTTTCAATCTTCTTTCTATTTCAAAGACATACCAGTTGTCTTCTGTTTTTTTTAGATTGAATTCATTAGTTTGTTTAAAGTATATCCACATGCTCTTTTCGTTGTTCTATTTTAGATGGGGTTCTGCCCGGTTATAATCATTATGACCAGTTTATTATTCAAATTCATGAACACTGAAAATAAACTAAAGTAGACTTGAAAAAATGTTGAGGAAAGTGATTTTTATTTATTTCAAAATATTTAATACAAGTTGCTATCAGATCAGTAGTCATTTGACCATACAAAGTTCCAAGTTTTCTCACAATAATTTTTTAACTATATGAAATAAGCACATTTATTTGTCTGTCGTGGGGGCAACTGCTTCCCCAAACTCTCAGGTGGTCACGAACGATGGCAAGGCAGTCTTGACCATTGATTTGGTCGTAACACCTTGGCATTTGATTGATTTGTGTGGTTTGAACCTTTTTTGGTTTGAATAATCTCTAGAATAAGAGGAATATAAATTGTAAAATTTATGACCATACAACCTCAAGGGCCTCATGGGCGTGTCCAGATAAGCAAAAGGCAGAATTTTCAAAAATCCTTTTTTTCTACTCTCACGCATGTTGAAAAAACTAAATACCTCGTTATAATGTTCATGAAACCCTACAACAAAACTGTGAAATTAATATATAGTCCCTGGGTCCGAGGTTCAGGTCCTAGGTCCGGGCCAATATGAAACGTATTTAATGTTAAAAAATCCTCTCCACTCCCATATAAAATGAGAAAAACTAAAAGCATGGTTATGATGTCAATGAGGTTTTTTTTTTTTTACCTTATTTGTAAAATTCATGGTCCCTGGGTCAGGGGTTAGACCATAAGGTTTGACCAATTTGACTATATAGTGAAAATGGATTCAATCTTCTTCTCGATTCACATATAACACTGTGCCGGATAATTATGCCAGTGCCAAGGTGGCATTTTTGCACCCGTCCAAGCTGCACGTATCGAAAAATTCAAATATGCCGTATTATAGACCATTGCTTAAAGAGTTTATAATCACCTTTGTTACTGATGTATCTCACCTGTCAGATATTAACCTTTAAAAAATAAACTCCTACAGGAAAATAATTTTTCCCGTACGAAAAACAGTTTTCCTGTAGAATATTTGGAATTTCCTACTGGAATAAAACAATTTCCTCTATGAATTTCAATTCCGATAGGATTTGAACAAAACTCCCTTAGGATTTTAAAATCCGATAGGAATTCTTCATTTCCTATAGGAAAACTACCTGTCTGAATCAAATTTTTGCAGAAAATATTTTTCTTTTATGGGAAATATAATTCCTTTAGGATTTTTAAAGAAATTTTTAGAAAGATTTTTAAGATTTCCTGTAGGAAAATTATTCCTCCTATTGGAATTACTATTTTCCTATGGGATATTAATACTTAAAGGTAAATACCTCACCTGTCAGGTGAGACACACTAAAAATAAAAGTGGTTATATATCCTCTAGACAATGGTCTATCATTTGGTATATTTGGATTTTTCCGAAAATGCATCTTAAGCGGATGCAAACTATCCGGCACAGTGTTATATATATTTTAGGTAAACTGAATAAATTATTATGATCATCATGAATCTCTCTTCATAAATCGTGAAATTTCATGACACTCAACTTTAAGTAATGACGTAATTAATGTGCAAATCTACAATACATCTAATTTATCACAAAACTTTTCTCTGGTATTTTTTTAATACGTTTTTGGTTCTATGTTTTGTTGTTTTAATATTTGAATAGGTACTTAATAACTTTGATTTGTTTTTTTTACCGAATTACATGTAACTCAGATTCTATATTCATCCTGAACACCCCTGCATGGCTGCGTAGTGGAAATGTATTTGATCTTAAAATTTTCTCTACATCCACAGCAGTGGGAGATAAACTTAATGCATGGTTATGAAACTCGTGAAGCCTCCTAATTTGTTAAATTCATGAACCTAGGTCAGTGGTTCAGGATCTTTGGGTAGGTCCGATATGGGAAAATAGTGAGAATATATTAAATTTTATAATATTTTATAATATTTTCTTCTGTACTTTTCACAGTCGTCGTGCATTGTTATAATGTACATAATGTAATGTTCTTAATTTGTAAAATTCGTTGTCCATAGAATAGAAATAGCCTATAATAAACGTGTATTTTTTAAAGTAATTTTAATAACTCGGGTAATTTATTTTCTTTTTTTTTTGACATCCGTTAACAATTTTTTTATTTTTAAATTCATCTTAAAAACCACAAGGTCAATTATTACATGGCATTAACAATTTAAATGTGTTATGATTTAAGTTATCTACGTTTGTTTCCTGTGCGTTGTATGCTTGTAAGAAATAAACCCGAATTCATGTTGTGAGTATTATAAATGAAACCGAATATTATTTTTAAAAAAATGATTTTTTTCTGGTTAAAAGGTCACTTTTAACCAAACATTTTTAATGTTTGGCCACTGGAACTAGCTGTATAGGTTAACGATAGTCTAAGATTTCTTCGACTTTGGCCTTTCCCCCTTTTATGAACAAATGTTTTTCAAACATCAATGACAAAAGGTGGGGATAACAATCAAAGGAGTTTTGGTTTAGGGTTAAGACTTTAATATGAAGCTCAAAATGCAAAAATGAGACCCTCTTAAAGGTACACAGGTGACCAACAAGGCCTGTAATCCTCGTTTTATTTACTTGGGGATATAAAAACGGGTTGGCCACGTAATCAAAACTCGTTCAGCCCATTTACATAAAAATACCTTGTTTCAAAAACAAAACCTATATATGGTGTACATTCGCACATAAAGTTATGTATATTGATTTGTTTGTATTATTTTTTTTATCAAATCAAATACATGTAAATGTATGTAAAACTATGTTGTACCGTTATCAATATAAGAAATTTAGGTTATTTTTTATCTAAGGGACTTTTCCATTCCCGGTTAATGAGGGGAAAGCACCTGTTGACAGAGAAGATTGGGATGGTGGACAATTGGCCGGACTTCTGTGTCCTTGTTATAGTGGAAAGGCAGGTGTGTCTCGACGATGCTGCAAAATCACACTGTTGGCATACACAACATTTCTTCTCCTCTCCTTTCATCTGCCAATTGTGGTTTTACGTAAATAAAGTGAATTTGTATATTACAATTTTACAAATTATAAATATCAAGTACCACACCTACATGTAGGTGGAAGAACGAATAATGTATGATGAAACAATTTCTCTATCAACGCCATTCATCTGCAAACATGTTAACTTACAGTATACCTATCATATTTATTGGTGTATGAGAGAAACTTGGTTGCATTCTGTGTGTTTCTGCAAAGGACCTGAATTTGCATCAAACCTGGAGATTGTGATTCAGTTTGCCTCCAGAGAGACATCCCTACCTCTGTCTATTGTTGGTAACATAACTTAGCCAATTTCCAATTCAATCATGAATTGAGGAAAAAGCTAATGATTTGGTCGTTCTTATTCCTAATATTATTGTTTTGGGTTTGTTTTTTGTTTTTTACATAAAAAATGTATTTAAAGTGCATTATGTTGATGAACGAACAATAATTTGATGCTGTGTAGGATGTACCTCTGACGTCATGGATGCCCTCATTAGTGCACACCAGCAAAAAGCTGCCCTTTTCAACGAAAGTGCGCCGATGCCATTGTATATACACTGCCTCCTGAAAATATTGTTCCTCTGTAAGCATTGATCTTTATCAATGAAATTATCACACATATCACGCATACTCACAACCCGTACATTACAATTCATGAAATGCTGCAATGTAGTTTATATACCAGAAAAGTCAATAGCTAAATGTGATTTAAATGGGGAAAATAGCACCGGTTCATCACGCTAAATGACCGTTGACGTATTCTTCCCAAAAGAACTTCTATGACAAATATTGTTTATATTTACATATAATAATCGTGATTTTTGTAAATATCTGGTCTTGCCATATGTGATAAGAATTTTGAAGACATAATTGGGGCTTAGTTATGCAAAAAGTAAACAGTCTTAAAGGCATATTAAGTAATTATCCATACATCACAAAACAACGTCTGACGTAATTTACGCGTTATTATGTCTTTTCCGAACCCGATCTAAATGAGACCTAAACGATGTATTTAACAAAGAAACCGAGCTGACCAAAAATTTGATTTAAAACAAGTCTATTAAAAATCCATACAACTGCAATCAATTATTAATCAACGGAATGAAAACATGACTGGGTTGTGTCGATTGCCTACTCTTTTTGAAATTATAACGTTAGACCGCTTACTTTTTTCCTGTATAAACTTAATTGCGTTATAATGTTGAATTTAATCCGAATCTTCGAACATTAATCCATGAACGTCAATAAACATCCAAAATGAAATCCTGACCGAGATCGATTCCAGTGCAATAAGGGAGATAAATACACAAAGGGGAATAATTTGACCTACTTGTTAAAGCTATATCACCTTTATTCTATACGCTTAGCAACGAGCATAAATATATTTTCCCCCAAAATTGTTTTTAGAACTAAAGTTATACGTAGAAGAAAAGTTATTTCATTGTTTAGAACAGTCTTTAAAACCAGTAAAAATAGTTGAATAGAGGTTTTGTCTTGAAAGCATATCAGGTAATTAGCGTTTTCCGCGTATGTGCCTGCAATTTCTAAATACCTATCTCGATCCATATTACCTACCGATATCCAAAAAAACCCCATCTTATGCGATTTATATAATACAGATTGATCAACAGTTTGTTCAAATCATGTTTTCTATTTAACAAAAAGCTAAACATACTTTTTAGAGAAATGAAATGATAAACCTATGCAAGATTTCTTTTTATGGAACATTTTCAAACTATATATTTTAATGATTTTTACCAAAAATACCGAAAAGGCCGGTCCTTTGAGTAATATTATTTTCAATTTATTAAGGGCCTTAAGGTGTAAACATTATTTTAGAGAATTCTGTAGGTAAATAAAATTATAAGAGATTAAATTCTCTTTAAAAATTGGTTTCATTTTATCTCATTTGTAAGCAAATTTATCTATATTTTAATAAATGTAACCGAGCAGTCAAGGAAAAATGAAGATGTAGTACCGTGTATCTTATGACTTTATTTGTATAATGAATATAGAGGCATTGACCTACAAAATAATACATTATATAATTAAACTGACAAAATGAAAGAAAATACATTAGCTCTAAGTTACCACAAATACATTATACGTTTCATAAAAAATCAATTACAGTGCGTACTGTAAAGAAAGGTAACCTTTGAACTTTACAGACACATTCCAAGTATTGTAACTTTAATTACAAAAATACAATTTAGTATTGACAATGCAATTAAAATAAAACCAGAGACTAAACATTTACACTGATATGTAAAACATAAGTTAATATGAAATTTACATACCATAAGATGCTACGGAAATCGACTTGATTGTATATTCTGGAAACGGTATACTGCTCTAACTTACTTTGAATTATAGGTAACTTTTATATAATATAGTTTCTATATAATTGGTTAATATTATGAACCAATGAAATTACAGATAGGAAGAACTCAATTCACTTGCGCAGTAAAACTTTGACTGATATAAATTTCAGATTCTATTGAACAAAACGAAAAATAGAAAAATACAAAACGAATAAATACACATAGACATAATACTCTTACTATCAAATATATAAGCAAGTGTAACATGAAATTATTTGCTTTGAAAAATAAATCCGTTCGTTTTACATAGGATATCAGTCAAACAATGATTTTCTGAAAGTCAAATTTCAGGCTTAGGCTAATATTCTTATTGTATGAAAAAAGCACCATTTTCCGCAACCGGTTCTATTCTTAGCAACCGTCCAAGCTTTTGCAATACCGATGGACCAGCCAACTAGGTAAAATTTGATAAGAGTATATCGCCAGATTATGTTTGAGAATTCTGAAAAAATTCTGTACATATTTTATTTATGTAGTGGGGTATGGATCATTACCTTAAGTGGCTGGAAAACTTTTTTTGTTCCCAAATTGTAAAAAATAATTGCTGTTTAAACGCATTTTTGTATATCCATCTTCAGGCCTTTCATCATAAAACAAGTCATTTGAATGATTTGCATTTTAACACAAATTAATATTTTTCAAAAATATAATTTTTTTTTCATATCAATTTCCGACGGATTCAAAATATCTGAACTAAGTAAAATCCATACAGAGATTGTACACAAGTCATGGTCGTTTGCAAACAAAGAAAAGTGGACCAATTACCAAATTACAACGTTCCAATCAGTATTGATAGAAATAGACGACGGACACCCCGTGGCCTGGGAACTTCAACACGAATACGGAGCTGTATGTAAAACCTGAATACCGGAGAACCAAATTAGGAAGCATCGTCACAAGAATCCTGGCGGACAAAATGATTAAAGACGGACAACTTTTGTTTGCCCTTGTTGATAAAAATAATGATATATCGATTGCATTTCATGAGAACAATGGTTATGAACGCATGCCTTTTAAGTTTTAGTTCATTGAATTTTTTCTGGAAGCAAAGGAAAAAAAGAAAATTTAGAGCTTTTACTTTTGTTGAACACGAAAAAATATTATGATTTTTTTGTAAAGATTTTAAAAACCACAACATGTTTAAAGTCTCTCTAAGGTTAAATCACCTTTTTTTTAATCATGATTTTCTTAATTATTAAACATACCTGTCATCGAAAAAAAAAAACAACTGAGATAAATATATGACAACAATTTTAAGATTTCTTTTGTCACACCCTCCGTTTTTATACCGGACAAATTCACAGGAACGAAAATACGTTCCTTACGAGGATTTATAATGGGAAAAACTTGCATGTTTAAATATGAAGGCATATACCTGCGCACTGTACATACTTCGTACACCATCCTACTGCTTCCATCTTGAAAATAGGAGTAATGTACATGTAAGGATGACAGCTATGATATTAAATATTATTTATAATATGAAGTTTGATAAAATCTTTGGTTTCAAAAACTAAATAAAGTTTCACACTCCCAATAATATCTAGTCCACGTGTGTTTGAGGCAGGAGCAATACCAAGAGACAAAGCAAGTTACAGGATATCTGTTTATACCATCTGATCTGTAAAGACGGACGTTTATGTGCTATACCAATACTGACCTAAACAATGGGTTTCTAGAATTTTTATTTTGGTAACAGTTCAAGAAAATACGTGGGTAAAGAAATTTGAAATTACGCTGTTAAACAATATAAATATCTTAATTTCTAGGTTTTTGGTGTAGACTGTTTGACTGCAAAAGCTTCACGCAAAGAAATCAAAAATGTATCATTCTCAGGATACGAGAATATACTTTTCCGAAGAATGCACTGAACACTAGTAAAAATAATTCAGATAACTTTTTTTTAAATAAGTTCATTTCATAATTTTGATATCAAACGGATTTACAAGAATTTGAACACGATTCAGCCTAGATGACAGTATTGCCTTACTTTGATTGATATATATTTTTAAAAAATGGAAAATTACACACATTGAGGGTTAGAGGCCACCTATTTACTGATCTCCAAAACAAAAAATTGTCGCCATTACAAACAAAATAGATTAAACATTGAGCTTCTCAATCTTCGTTATCCAGGTTTTCAAAAGCAGTGTATCTTACTCTAGCAGCAAATAGTCCCACTTAGCATAACAACATCTGCTAATCTTGCTAAGGGTTGTACAACAGCGCCATATATAGTCACGCCAAAGGACCATCCCAGTTTATGATATACAATTTCTATTAAATTTTTAACCCTGAAAATGCCGACATATATAATAACGTCACCAATTCTCCTATCAGTCGGAAGAAGTCAGCTGAAAGAACTGTACCTATGTAGGCATTATTTTTACTTAACAATAAAACATTACTTTCAATCAAATACATGTATGAAGAATTACAAATAGGCCGATTTATACTGGTAACTTTCGAGGTTTCTCAATTAGATTTACGTAAATTTTAATCTTAATGACTGAAAATCTAAAAAGTTATCTCAATCTTTAAATAAAATGTAATATTAGCAATATACTATCATTTTCCTTTACTAGGAATAAATTTCAAGATGCATTGGTGACAACGACCATACACATACACTTTATATAATATTTTC
>WFKH01006014.1:8933387-8967756 GCA_016163765.1 Magallana hongkongensis | reverse complement strand
ATGGAGACATTTTAAACGAAATGCACTAGTAGCTGACGAGATTAAGAGAGATATCTGAGTATTTGTGTCGTAATATCATGCTGATGACATAATAGAATGTTGATATTAACAACATTTGTAGATATGTTCAATATATAGATACAGCTACTTGAGTTATATGCACAGAACTGTCTAAAAATGGAGATATTTGAAACGAAATGCACTAGTAGAAAATTATTATACAGAAAATTATCAGGCATTGCGTTTCTAAAGTATGTCAGTATTTATACATTTGCGTATATTTGCCATGATTTCTAAATTTTGGTCAAGCAGTATGATTAGAATTTCAACGATAATTTAGGGGCTTTAATGTAAAAAGAATAAAAGGCTGGAAAGCTTGTTCAAAAGAATTTTTATTCTCCACAAAAAGACTACACTTCATTTAAATACAATCTAACTTGTTTGTCCATCTTTAGGCCTTTCATCTTTAAGAAAACGTGGACAGCTTTTTGTTGTTTGCATTAGAATACAAGTTTATTTTTTTATAATTGCACTGTAAAATCTTTTTTAATTTTTTTTCAGAACAATTCCAGACGGTTTTCGGATTTCTGAACTAAGTGAAATCCATACAGAGATTGTACAAAAGTCATGGCCTTTTGCAAGCAATAAAAAGTCAATCACCTACCAAATCACTAATTTCCAATCAGTATTGATAGAAACAGACGACGGACGCCCCGTGGCCTGGGAACTTCAGCGGGAATATGGTGGCATAGGGATGCTTCATGTAAAGCCCGAATATCGGAGAAACAATTTAGGAAGCATCGCCACAAGAACTCTGGCGAATAAACTAATAAAGGACAGACAACTCGTGTTTGCCCTTGTTGATGAAAATAACGACACTTCAATTGCATTTCATGAGAATAATGGCTATGTACGCATGCCTTTTAAATTTTCGTGCATGGAGTTTATTTTTGGAATCAAATGATAAAAAAATTTACTTTTGTTGATCACGATAATATGTATTATAAGCTTTTTAACAAAATTTTAAAGAGCGCAACATATATTGTTAATTAATGATTTAGTAATTATTTGGGTATTTAAATGCTATCACCGATTATTCTGTATAAAAAAGGAAATAGAGTTATGTATTTGTAATTATGATATTCCATTCAATAAATGTTCAATCGGCCAATTAATCATTCAATAAAAGTTCAATTGGCCAATACCCTTTTCAATAAAAGTTCAATTGGTCAATATCCCATTCAATAAAAGTTAAATGAGCCAATATCTTATTCAATATGTTCAATGCACAAGTGCTAAATTATTCCAGAATAACACTGTATACAAGTTGAAAATATATTATACTGTGAAATCATGTTTACTCGTGGGGGTCAATATTCGTTGGTAGCCCAAATTTTCTTGGTTCGTGGGGACGTAATTTTGTTGGTAGCAAGTTATATTTCGTAAAAAAAAAAAATTGCACATATGCTTGCATACACGTTCGTGGGGATGTAAATTCGTGGGCAAGGGGTTACCCACGAAGGCCGCAAACATTGGTCCCCACGAACTATGATGATTTCACAGTAGAAGGGATTAATAATACACTTCAATTTTAAGGTAGGGTTTGGCGATAACGCCACATGCATATAAGTACATCCGCCACCAATGAGTCCCCACATACCACCTTAAACAAACACTGCTGACTAAGGCCAAACAGAATTATAGTCCTACTCAAGTCAGCGTTTTGCAATGAAAAGTAATAAGGATGAGGGGTTTGTTTGCTCTTTGTAGGTTACACAAAATAGTTTATGTTTCCTATTTGAGTGGACCCCTTTGCAGTGAAATTTGTATAAGATTAATGCGGAAATATGGGTGTTGAATCTATGTGACTGTACAACAGGACATAACAGGGGTTTTTTTGTAGTTGCAATTTAAGATAAAAAAAATTGTTTTCAAAAATTTTAATTTGGTATATATAAACAAAAGCCCCAGGTGGATTTAAACACATGATCTGTAGTTCACAAGACCAATAATTTAACCACTAAGCTATGAAGATATTTATCCAAATTGATTAATACACAAGGTTTAACAAAACATTTGATTGGCTTTCTTGTGACGTAGTGTCTTACAAAGTTTAAATATTGATGCTCAAGGCGCTTTAATGCACAAAGTGGCTTAATTCTTATGTAAATCAGTTTGGAATTTATGATGAACAGATTGATGGATGGAACTTGAATGAAAATGTGCTGGACTTTCACGATTTTAGTAGGTAAATTTCCATTCGATGGTGTGTTTTCAATATACATGTACTACCATTAAAGCTACTTGGTCCGATTTTTTGACTATTACAATATCAAAATATTTTCCTTACAAACCAATTATCTAAGAAAAGTATAGACTTTCACCTGTTTACACCAGCAGAATCGGCCTCCTATCAAAGATAAAAATATTCAAAGTAAATAAAATTAATTTCTTTATGAGAACACAAAGAAACGAGGCAAATGCATCATATGCAAGTTTAGATAAGTTAGCCGTTTGGTCTCGTCCCCGGAGTGACTGGGTTATTACATTCATCGATAGTTAACAAAACAAACCTCAGAAATATTAATGAAAAAATTATACACATGGTTATAATTGATTTGCCAAAACATTTTTAAATCTTATTTTCTTTACTGATACCATATGTCAAAGTCTAATACGATCATACCCGCCTTGACGTCGCGAGCGAACCTTAGTAAGGGGCGGGATCCCGCGGTACCCTTCTTATACAAAGTTCGTTTTGTAAATAAATTTTGGATATCATTTTCCAATGAAAATATGACTGAATTGACCGTGAAAACTACTGCAATGCCAAGTATTGTACACATAATAAGCAAACCCACCGTTTAAAAGCTTACATAAAATTTTAAATAAAATTGGACCAAGCAGTTTTCATAAAGTGCGATAAGCCATAGTAAAGGCAGTGGCAAAAAAACCCCAGTTTCGTAGCGGCAATGATACATCACATGCAAATTGTTTAAGATTCGATTTAGTACGTTTAATGTTATGGGTAAACAAATTCCCATAAATGTTCTTTGTTTTAATACCCTCTAAGATTTAAGAGTTTTCCTTCAAACACATATGTGGTGGTATCAAAACTGTCTAAAACTTTTCACTGAAAGGCAATGACAGCTGTAATTAAGTCCCTGCATGCAGTAGCATGCTTATATCCTTGGATACAAAGATGTGCTGTTTAGAATAGAATAGGTTGGGATAGCGGTTAATTTCATATGGAAGAGCTCCATGTGCAAGGGGGCTAGTACATGTATGACCTGAAGTATTTGTATTAACGTTACCCTGAATCTGCACGACTGTTGTCAATCAAGATATGCTGATATGCATCTGCTGTAATAGTAAACCACTATGTTAACCAAGATTTTGTTGTGTGAAAAACTGTCCATTGTTGTTGGAAATAACAATCCTTGACCAGCCTACTAAGACACAACTATGTCAGAAGACAATTGTTTATCAATAGTATGGATATGAGCTAGGCTATCTATATGCAATATGATTTTGCTATTTTTCAATTTTTCAGTGCATGGGCCCATATTATGAATGCAAAAACAGTAGAAATAATTATAAAAATGTGTGTGTGTGTGTGTGTGTGTGTGTGTGTGTGTGTGTGTGTGTGTGTGTGTGTGTGTGTGTGTGTGTGTATACATACACTGGTGTACCTGGCTAAAGAGTTTGCCAATGAAGTTTGACCAACTGTCTTTTAAAATAAAATAAAATAAAACCGAAGAATTACCATGCACTATCCTTTACCCTATAATGCCGCCACATTTGGTTACCACACCAATTTGTGATACATGAATAATTGGCATTAGTGGCCCTGAAAAGGTCTTGCAACCTCTATCTAGCTCCTTATTCATCTGCATTTGCAGCACATCTCCATATTTACTATGTGACACTAAGTTAAAGAAATAAGAAAATATTTGCCCTCATAATAGAGTAATTTTACATGTTTCAGTCCAGTACATGAATATAAAACTTGAGCTAATTGTCTGTCCAGGTAGTGTTGTAACTACTGTGATAGAGACTTATTGATAATTGATTGATGTGGTTCCCAGAGATCACAAATGATTGTTGTTTACGGTGAGTAATAAATTTTGCTGGGGTGGTTGTGTATGGGTACTGGGGTTGAGTTTGGTTGAGTTTAGTTAAATAAAATGAACAATTTAATTTGTTGGTATGTGCTGGTGAACCTGCAGAGCATGTGTTGGGTGAATGCATGCTGTTGCAGTTGTTGCATCTATGATTAGGGGCAATTTGTCTTGTAATGTAAACCTTTGAAAATGTAATCAAAACATGTTACCACCTTTCTTAGTAATTGGTGATATCTCTGACTTATAAGAATTGAGTGTCATGTATTGAATCTATAAATCTGCATCGACCGCACCCCAATCTAGAGTTGACCCAATAGGACGATTTTGTTCATTATATGTGAGCCAGCCTAAATATCTCTGGCTTGCGAGCCTAATCGTTTAGCTTTTTCTTTTTTTTTTTCTTTTTTTTTTTCGGCTATGTAAATGCTCATCAAAATAATGAATAAATCTGTCCAGGAGAGAATGTTTTGAGTTTTATATTGGGTTATAAGTTGGAACATGAGTCGGCAATAGAGATCTATAGTAATGGTGGAAAAGACCCGGGTTTTGTTTGAGTCCCAAACTAATAATGTCCCCAAATTTATAAATTTGCCTTAAACTAGTGTATCTCTAATGCTATGATCCACATAGTATCTAAGTAAAAATTGATTTTCTAACCAGTCTGTCGAGATTTCACTCGGGTATATCAGAACCTTGTTTGATTTTTGTGATCGGCTTCGGCCGATCACTGTTGTGTCCATATGAGGCATCCGGCAAATGCTTCCACGTGCGCACACATTCCGCTTGCATAAGTAGTTCTTATAAAAACTTAAAGTTTGGTTTAGTATTTATATAACATTTTACTCGGTTTTATTTCAATTCATTTACCTTAAGAGATGCAAACATACATAAAATACAGTTCGACCTGTTAATTCAAGAATGCACATTTTGTCTCACGCGTAAGAATTTCGATCGAAAGATTCATTCAGTAATGCAGTTGACCTCGATGAACTGACCTCAATCATAAGAAGATGCTCCATGAACTGACTCGATCTATTGATGTTGCATAATAGTAGCTAGGAAGACGGCTTGATTTATAAACAAGGTTACGTTATAATGCGACCTCAATAGCAAGTTATGATGGCATTCAATGTTTTTCAGTCGCATTAAATTATTTTAATACAACTCTTTCTTTGTATACGTGTTAATGCTCTTTGAAGAGCCCTACTCAGTATTCTGAAGAAGAAGAAGATACATTAATTAACATTTAATAATTACGTTCAAAATATAAAATTAGACAAGGAGTTTACGAACGGCTTTTCCCAAATTTATTTCAAAATTAAATTTGTTGACGGTTTATAATAATGAAATTATGGTGTACAGATTCAAAATATTCTATATTTTGTAAAAATACAGTACTTTTTTATTACTTTACATCAAACTGATCATGTTAATTGCTTCTAGCTATCAATATATCATTATTGCCGATCATTCCTTTAAAAGGAATACTTGTTAGCGTTTGATTACGTTAACCGTAACCCATGGTTATTTATTTTGAAAATGTTTTCAAAGAGAGCGTTCTTGTAAAAAATCAACCATAAACTGAATATCTTTAGAATCTTCTACCCGTGATAAACAATTCACGCTTTTAAATTAAACTATCCAGATATGCTGAATAAGTATGATATATAATATAATATTTAAGTGTAGATTTTTCCTTCAGCGGCAAAATTAGCTTGAAATACTCATCCACCTCCCCAAATCTTTGAAATATGCTCGAACCTATTTTTTGATATTTGCCCCATCTAAATCCATTGCACTCCAATGATCTCGGTCTGATCTCTTGTTTATTTATTTATTTTTGCTTTCCACATCTGCGTTTTCTTTGAATTCCAGGATAATGCTTGTTTGATGATGTTGCTCCCCGGCTACTTAGTACATGCCCTATCCATCACCATTATCATTTCATGACTTTACCCGTTATTGGATCTTTTTCTTCTGATCCACAGTTGTTTCATTGTTCTTAATAGTGTTAACCATTCTTATCTAGAGGATTCGTCTCGGACTTGTTCTACATTTTCTCTTACCTCTGCAGGACCAACAATATTACTCTGCTATGTAAAAGTAGCTGCTTACGTCTTCTATGCTTTCACCTGCAACGTTAATTGTAGCATTCAATGTTGTGTTTGATTTAGAAATGTCTTTGTTTGTTATGTTCTTCTTGTTTTAAAGTTTACTTCTACTTTCTCCGTCTCCTTTGCATCGCAAGAGTATGTGAAAGGTGCAAGAATCAATGAAAAAGACAACTGTGTCTTTTTAACCATGACATTTTTTCCTTCTAGTGTCTGTTGATCATCCCATTATCAAATGAACAGGAAGATTCATATTTTGGTGTTAAAAATATACAACTAATACTGAATTTTTGTGGGTCTTATTGTTGAGTTGACCCACGTAATCAAATGTTGTTTTTTTTTATTTATACTCTATAGACAACATGCCAATTTTACGAAATTTATTCAGTATTTGTATAATTGATAAACACAAATGCAAAGAAAACCAAGATAGTATATATCCTTGTCAACCTAAAATTTTTAACATGGAAATGCCCCAGTCAACATCTTTCCATTTGTGACTTTACAAGCCATATAGGAATTGTGCATAGTGTTAACAATTTTTGTAGGACTCAATGCCTAAAAGTTTTCCATTTTGTGTTTATGTATATTCCGACTTTACGATATACAAAGCGTGTGTATAGTAAAGCGTTCCATTCTCAACACTATTCTGTGATTTGTAGTGATTAAGATCTAATTCTTTGGAAGGTACCTTGTTCGTCATGCAAATTGCCTTCAACGTCTTCTATCTTTATTAACGTACACATGTATTTATTAATATTTAGTAGTAAATTCTCCGTGGTACATTTGATAGTGATATTTCTCTAGTTTGCACAGTTACTAAGACTTTTTGAAGCTTAATAAGCACCTCTTTTTACGTTTTGGAGGTAGATCTGTTTTCTCCTTGCAATAGAAGGAATTGTCACTTGATGTCGGCAGATGTGTTTATACATGTACTGAGATCTGATTTCAATGACTCTATAGCCATTAATTTATTTTTATTTTTTTTTTTTTGCAAAGTTGCCTACAATCTTTTACATAGGTTCTGTTTCATCTCCTAGGTTATCTATCATTATCGTTTTCAGCTTTAAACCTTTGCTTATTATTCATCTTCGTGTTCATCCCTCAATATTCTATTTGTATGTGGGGTGTTGCTCTTTTCTTCTGAAATTGATTTCTGCCTTTCCAGTGTCTTTTCACGAAACGCCAACTAGCTCCAAACTAGCATGTGAATGTTAATTTTGAATAAATGGTTTTCCGTTCTGCGCTAATTATTGCTTATTATGCAATGGTATGTTGATTCAATTTTGTATTAAATTTGATATATTGAAGTTTTTCTTTACAAAAACAATTTTAGTTTTTTATTACCCTTTCCGTCGTCCATATATGTAAGGCAAACCATACATTTAGAAAACCATACAGCAACTCCTTTTCAAACTTGGCAAACACGATGGCTGTCCGTGAAGTACTCCCTGGAGAATATGATGAACTTGACCAGAAGCTAGAGCAAGGACTTCCTCTGTCCATTTTTGTAGGTTTGTTTTAGTTTCATTATAGTGTATACTTGGCTTTTAAAAATACTTTTGTTCAAATATCGAATAAAAAAAGTTTATTTAAAGGAAACTTGTAAATAACGGTATTCCTTAATAGAATGAACATCGGGAGTATATTTGCTTCTTTTTATGAGAGATACAGACACGTGCAATAAGTATTCGGTCACAAAATGGCGGCGTGTTTACGCTTGAAAACGAAATTAAAAAATAAACGACCTTGTCCGATAATTTTAGCACTACAGGAAGTAGAATTGTTTAAATTTAGAAATAAGTCACGTGGTATATCATGTGACACTTTTGTTTATCGTCTGCTTGTTTACAAATAAAAGAAATCGTAGTTGTTATAGCCATGGGTCGGAAAGGAAAAGAAACGGGAGCGGACGCCAAAAAAGTCATTGTGGATTTAATGCAAAGTAGACTTTCACGTAGAAAGATTAGTGAAATGTTGAAAATACCAAAATCAACCGTTATTGACATTTGTAAAAGGTTTGCAGACACGGGTTCCTTAGAAAACAAACCGAGAAGCGGCAGGCCTCCAAAAATCAAGCCCCATGATTATCGCAAGCTGGAAAGCTAAAAACAAATCGGAGGTGTTCCCTGTCAGATATTACTGCTTAATTTAACGAGGAAAGGCCTGAACCAGTGAGTAGAAGGACTATTCAACATAATTTACATAAAAATAATTACAGGAGGAGCGTTGCATAGAAGAAACTTAATATAAAGGAAATAAATAGGAAGAAGCGACTTGCTTGGTGTCGGGGGAAAAGACAATGGTCAGTTGAGAATTGGAAACGTGTAATTTTTTCAGATGAAAGTAAAATCATGATTGGCCATGACGAGAGAGTTCGGATTTGGAGGAAAAAAGACGAAGGGTGGAGACCTGACCTCGTTGAGAAGCGGAATTCACAGGCTAAGTTTAAAGTCATGATATGGGGGTGCATTTGTTGGGAAGGTGTAGGGACTATGACGCCGGAAGAAGGAAACATAAATGCAGCAAAATATCAAGACATTTTAGAGGAAAACTTGTGGCCCGTTCTTGCTAGACATTTCCCCCAAAATGGATATTTTTTTATAAGACGACAACGCCCCCGTCCATCGAGCCAGATCAACACAGGAATATGTGGCAAAAAATCGAATCAACTGTTTAAGCTGGCCTGCCTAGTCACCAGACTTAAATATTATTGAAAATGTGTGGCTTTTTATTAAAAGGAAACTTCAATCACGCAGTGGCACAATTAAATCAAAGGAAAATTTGATCGAGGAAATTCGGCGAATTTGGACTCAAATTACGCCTGCTTACATTAAAAGTTTGTATCGCTCTATTCCCAATCGTATCCAACATGTCATCAGACTTAAAGGACATCTAACAAAAAATTAAACCGTAAGTAGTTGGTTTTTTTATTTCATAAGTTTTAATAGAAATTAAGCTTGTTTTATTCTTGTGCATTCGTCGGCAATGTAAACACGCCGCCATTTTGTGACCGAATACTTTTTGCACGTAACTGTATATTGCGTCGCATTTTATGTCATATTGCAATATTTGAATAGACAAGTACTACGTGACACTTAAAATCTAGGTTGTATTTGTATAATGTATAATCATTATTTTGCTAATCTTTAATCTTAACATAGTTTTAGTTTGTGTTTTTCTTGACTCGACCGACAATTTTTTAATCAGGTATATATGACATGTACTTGATCAATGTCTAATTTTTACTCCCCTTGTTTTCTTTTTATCATAATATTAATTGTTTGTAATTCCTTTCATTATTATATTGCTTTGTTTAACTTTTAAAGCATGCCTCATGAATTTATATTTCTTTGGTGGTCACAGGGACGAACCGTCATTTTTAGAACTGACCTAATACATGTGTCAATTTAAAACTACTTCATATTTACATGTAGTTCTACTATCGCTGTTCGATCTAGTTCAGAGATACGTGTATTATCGTATCAATCATTAAATTTAGATTGACTTTATTCTTTTGTTGGAAGTATATTTTTTATAGGACCCTTGACGTTGTTCCTATGGAGAGAGATAAAAAAGTTCTTTGCTTTCTGCCCGGTCATATTTATTATAAACAATGTGTTATTTAAGGTCATAAACGTAAATAAACTAGCCTTGAAAAAGACGATGTTGTGTATTGAATAGTGATTTTTATTACAGAATTAATAATACATGTTGTTATCAGGAAAATATATATACATAATACCCTTGACAATGTTTCTAAGGAGAGCGGTTAAAAGTCTATGCTTTCTGCCAGGTTATATTCATTATAACCAAAGTGTTATTCAAAGTCATGAACGTTAATAAACTTATGCAGACTTTAAAAAGAAGATCGAGATGTTGTGGTTAATGATTTTATAACACAATAATTGATACATGTTGTTATTAGATCATTAGTTACATGACAATACACTGAACAAAGTTTTAAATGTTCATCCAAAAATGTTGTAATTATATGAAATAAGCACATGTGTTTGTCTTGCCGTTTGGGCGACTCATCTTCACCTAACTTTCAAGGGGTTAAGACGATGAATCGATCTTGATCAATAGTTGCAACCCGAAAACCGGGCATTTGCTGGATATCATGAACGTTTCCAGTTTGGTTGAATTTCTTCCAGAGCTTTCGGATTGTTGTTCGTTGACAAATAGAAATGACGTCACATATATATCATAGAAATATTATGTTAGAATAACCTTTAATACGGATTGCCAAATCAAACAATGACGAGGTCGAAATGAACTGTAGATTTTAAGTGAATACAACATTTCGTGTAAACAATCCAAACATCAACATTCCAATGGTTCTGGCTCTTTCCCTAATGGTCATCTGCCTATTTTAAGTATTTTACATTTAAGACAGTTACTAAAGACTAATATTAATCGCAAAAATACCCTTGATATGAAAACGTGTTGCAAAAATACCAATTTCTTGTAATTGGGTTTAGTCACGGGTAAATGACTTCAATCAATTACGTTTATCCAATTTTGAAATTTTCATATCATTTAATTTTGATTTTTTTTTTAAATTATTATATACTATACATGGTTATGTAACGGCAGAAAAAAACATCGCATATAAAGTTATGTAAAAAGGTGTGTTTTAAATCTTAATTTGTATAAAATCACAGGGGCGGATCCAAGATTTGTAGTTAGAGGGGGCGCCAGTTTTAGGGGGTCTGGGGGCCGCCTTGAGGCCCTCCGTGGGTCAAGGACGAAGCCCTGGTTAGGGCCCACGGGGCAAGCTCCTGGATTCTAGAGATTTTGTAGAGATATAAGAAACGTATCCTTTTATCCCAGATACCTGATAAATTAACATGAAAACCAAGTTATCTGAAAATATTTTATTTGGCGCTTCTGGTCGCGGTGATATTAGGGGGGCTACCGCAGGGCCGCCCCCAACAAAAGCAAGCAAAAAGCAAAGCAACAAGCATTAAGCAAACATGACGTCATCAATAGACAAATATGACGTAATTATGACGTCATCAATAAGCAAATATGACGTTGTCAATAAGCAAATATGACGTTAGTCATGCACTGGGTAAACGCAAGTGCATTAACGTTATAATGAATATTTTAACATTACTTCAGCCATATACATGATATAAGCAGCCTTGAATGACAAGTAAATGGACAAAAATTTAAACATGTGCATATCCATCATTATGGATTTGAATTAGGATCAACTGTCCAATATGACGTCATGAGCGTAGAAAATAAGCGATATTATTTTAATTGTTGTAAATTAATTTTTTTAAGCATACAGTTCAACGGTACGATGTAAAATTTATGAAGTTTTAAAAAAGATACCAATGCCAACTTATACATGTATTATAATAAACATCGAAGAGTCATTAAAACACTCCCAAAAATTAACCAATTACTCAAAAGTTGTTGATTGGTCACATTTGAACCGACAAGTAGCGTGACTAAAATGGGTTTTCTGTACGTTATACCTTTGAACCAACGGGTTTTTTTTCACACTACACCGTTGAAATCAGTCTAATGTAGAGAATGACCGTTAGTTACCACAAAGTTGATAATTAAGACTCACATGTTGTTCATTTTCCTTGCCAGGAGTATGATTTAACCTTATTTTGACAATTTTAGGTGGTGGGGGGGGGGGCGCTTATCCGCAACTGAATCAAAGAAACGTGTGTAAAACTTTGTTGTACCGTAATCAATATAAGAAACTAACATTGCTTTCTATTGAAGGGACTGGTCCATTTTCGGTTAATGAAGAGAAAACACCTGTTGACAGAGAAGATGGTGTTGGTGGACAGTTGGCCGGACTTCTGTGTTCTAGTTATCGTGGATAGACAGGTTTGTCTAAACAATGCTAAAAAATCACACTGTTGTCCTTTACAAAAAATTTTCTCTTCCAATTTTATTGGCAAAAAGCAGTTTTACTTTGAGTGGAATTTGTAAACCGCGATATTACGAATTTTGAATATCAAGTACCAAACCTATGATAAAATATGAACAATTTTGATGAAACGAATTCTGTATCAACGCCATTCAGATGCAGACACAGTAACTTACAGTATATCAATCATATTTATCGGTAGATGAAAGAGACTCGGTTATCTGTATGTTTCTGCAAAGATCCAGAATTTGCATCTAACCTGGAGACTATTCTTCAGTTTGCCTCTAGAGAGACATCCCCACCTCTGTATATTGTTGGTAACACATCTTAGCCAGTTTAAATTTCAATTATCATTAAAGAAAAAACAAAGTCGTTGGTCTATTGAAATCTTAATATTATTCAAAAGTCCGATTTGAAAGAGGTTTATTTTACATTAAAAGAATAAAGGTATATGAGGTGTATTATGTTGATGAATGAACGTTGATGCTGTGTAGGATGTACCTCTGATGTCATGGACGCCCTCATCAATTTCAACCAATCAGCAAATAGCTGTCCTTTTCGACGAATGTGTGCCGATGTCTTTGTATATACACTGCCCGCTGTAAACATTGTTCCTCTGTAAGCATTTATACTAATCTTTGGAATATTAATTACATATCACAAGCAAAGACTCGCAACACGTACATTACAATGTTACGTTTATGTTGTGTCAATTTTCATTGTGACTACGATAAGCTCTACTCGAAATACCATTGAATTGTTGCGATGTAGTTTATAAACCAGAAAAAAAATTCGATACCTTAGTATATTTTGGTAAACTTTTCCGAGTACCATGAGATTTGGTGCCGAGCGAACTGAGGGACCAAATCGATTGGCGAGGAAAAAGATTTCACAACATACTTAATTAGTACATGTTTATCATGAGAAATTAACCTCTTTGGGGTTTTTTTTTTTATATGTATTTCGTTTGCATTAGTTTTCATTCAGTTCATTTTAGGTTTTTTATTAACTTTAAGCTGAATCGCTCATCAGTACAAATAAATATAAACAATTATATACATGACAGATAGGTTTACAGGAGAATGTCAATCATGGTCTGGAGATTTCCATATTTAAACCAATCCATGTTTATTATCCTATTTATTTTCATGGCTAAGTTTAACTTTATTTGCATGTCATTATATAGAAATTAAACATTGAAAGTTATTTACGTTCAACAGTACTGAAAGAAAATTACAGTTATTAAAATAATTATTAATAAATACACTACAACATTTGATGAGTAATGGTTTCAGTAAATAAAATTTTAAGTTTTGAGTTGCATTTTAATATTTGAAAAAGGGCCATTTACTAGAACTATCTAGCTAAGAAAAAACCTGTCTAGATTGATCTAAAATACGATGTTTGACAATAAAAGATATCAAACCTGTTATTTTGTGTTTTTCCCACATTCAAACATACTCAGATTCCATAAAAACATTTAAGATGGCTAATATAATTCAAGATTAACTTTAGTTAAGTAATTTAAAAGAAGGACAATTTTCTCCATACCTTATTCTGGTATTGGTGATTGTGAGGTTATTAACGATGGCAAATTTTACTGTATCCAAAACAGATGACTGAAGTGAGTAGCATTCAAATACCAAATAAAAAACCTCTTTAAAATTTAGTCATTCTAAAGTAGAATGTCTTTTAGGCAGATGACAGGAGAATGCAACAATCATTCAATATTTTTCCAAGATGTTTGAGAAAAGGAGAGAACAAGCTTTTGTATATCATAATTATTAAGAATTCAGAAGAGACAGTGTAGGTTTGATTATAAAATCTTAATTGTAAATTTGTTTTTAGTGAAGATTCAAAGTCTAAAATTATTTGGTCTGCATGTGTTTTTGGTTATGTATTGTCGTTCTTTGGACAAGGTTCTGTTTTATTTTCTGTTTCAAGGTCCGGTTATCGGCAAGTTATAGTTTTCCTCATTAATATATACATCGGGACGCATTGCATATCTTATAATTCATTGATATTTAATTTAGAAGCATCATCTCCATGGTAATCTATTTGCTTGCTTACTTTATTCATTCTTTTAAATAGCTTTTATTCGTTCAAATAAGCATCAGCTCAGTTATATTCTTTAAACCCAAGATGTGGCAATGATAGGTCAATTATTAATTGCCAATTATATTAAGTGGCTAAAAAACTCTTCAAAAGGTTTTTTTTATTCCCCAAAAAAGGACTTAATTTGTTTTAAATGTATTCTTGTGTATCCAACTTCAGGTCTTTCATCATAAAGAAAAATTTGTCAGCTATAAATGATTTGCATTTAAATATTTTTTTATAATTTGCACACTATAATATACTTTTTTCAGAACAATTCCAGACGGATTCAAAATATCTGAACTAAGTAATATTCATACAGAAATTGTACGCAAGACATGGCCTTTTGCAACCAGCGAAAAATGGATCAATTACCAAATCACTCATTTCCAATCAGTATTGATCGAAACAGACGACGGACGACCCGTGGCCTGGGAAGTTCAGCATGAATACGGCGCTGTAGGAGCGTTACACGTAGAACCGGAATACCGGAGATGTAAACTAGGAAGTGTCGTCACAAGAACCCTGGCGGAAAAAATGACCAAGGGCGGACAACTCGTGTTTGCCCTTGTTGAGGAAAATAACGACACATCGATTGCATTTCATGAGAATAATGGTTATGTACGCATGCCTTTTAAATTTTTGTGCATGGGTTATTTTTTTGGAAGCAAAGGATAAAAAGAAAATGTAGTCTACTTTTAATGAACACGAAAAAATATATTGTTTTCTTATACAAGATACTGAAAAGCACAAAATATATAAAATATTATTGCTTTATAATTTCTTTAAATGTCTTTGTGCTATGAATTGCTTCTGTATAAATGAAGGGAATAATGTTACAGGTATGTGCTGGTACTTTTATATTTGATAGTAAATTCAATCATTTAAATGTAATATTGTATACAGCTATAATAACGTAACACGTAACTCGCGTAGCGAGCTCTAAGAACCAGTGTGCGCGGGAAAAAGAACGAGCTAAACCTACAGATTCATCAAACAAAATTTTTTGTCTCGGTCCCATAATGCTCTCTAATATTTTCACCCGTGGTGCTATGCCAAAAATGGCCGACATTTAACTCGTAATTTACGGTGCCTTGAGGTTTGAAGACACGTTTTGAGTACCACACAAGCTTCGGCGAGACCCAAGAGATTTTTTACATGCTTCCATTCCATCGTATTGAGTCGAGATACGTAAACAAATGATTATGGAATTTAACGTATGACGTCACAGTGATCTCGCGCTATATTTCCCGCGATAAATTTAGAGGTGGATCAAACATAATTATGTAACGCTTGCACTAGCTATTTCAGTATAGACTGCGATACCTGCCTCATTGACATATGATTTGTTTTTAAATTTTTTTTTTGATAGAGAGATTATATATATACTAGCAAGAGCCATGCTTTACTGTCATATCGATCCAATTTTAAGCTAATTTTACATGCATGTACAGTAAGTATGAATAGGGAGCTCGAGGAAATAAAAAAAAAAAATAGGACATTTTGAACTAAATAAAAAAAGAAAAAAGAGAAAAAATAAACAGTTAAAAAATTATGCAGATATTGCAATGCATATAGTCAAATCATTAAATTTGAAAATGGGAAATTACACACCTACAAACAGGGACCAGGGGCACGGATAACGTATGTAATTAAAATGCAAAAATAAACGAATTTAAATTAAAAAAAATTATGAGCCAGGAAAAAAATAAGGTACAAAAAAAATAAATACTGTATTCATCGTTGACACTTTTGACCAAATTAAACAAAAATTATATTTTACAGACGGATCAATTCTCTCCAAAAGTAAAGAACGGTTTTAGGAAAGCAAGTCTATGTATTTTGTAAGATGTTTTTTAAACTAAGAAATATTATATAATAATCTCTCTCTCTCTCTCTCTCTCTCTCTCTCAAAAAAAAAAAAAAAAATCTTTGATTTTAGTTGATAACTAAATAATACTAAGTTGACAATGATGCAAGAGATGTAAAATTCTTGCTGCGCTCGCCTCAACGGTAGCACCGTAAAACATATTACTTCAGCGTTATAATGATATAAATAGTAGTAAAAACTTTTAAATCCTTCGCTACTTTTTTATTACCTTATCTGCCGTCCATATATGCTCGGCGTGCCATACATTCCAGATTTAAATGCATTTCAAACAAGGCTAACACGATGGCTGTCCGAGAAGTTCTCCCTGAGGAGTATGATGAACTTGATCAGAATCTAGAGAAAGAACTGCCTCTGTCCATTTGCGTAAGTATGTTTTATTAGTTTCACTTTACCGCGTAGTGGCTCCTTCAAAAGCCCCTATTTTCAGATACCGAATAAAAACAAATGTATTCAACAGTTCAAAGGAAACGTGCTTGGTGCTTGTATATAACGGTATGCCTAAAAAAGACTGAGCATCGGGAGCATAGTAGCTTCTTTTTACCAAACATATTTATTTTGTTGCGTTTTCTGTCATATTGCAATAATGGAATTGATTTAATTGATTTATTGGCTCTATAAATCAAATATGACAATATTACAACATGACACTAAAACACCAGGTTATACGTTCCATATATCTGCAAGTTTTATGGGGTTTTTTGGGTTTTTTTTTTTTTTTTTTTTTTTTTGGGGGGGGGGGGGTCTCCACTCATTAGATCATTTGTAACTCAAATATTACATCTACTTGATAAATATCTTATTTGTATGGAAGCGTATTTAATTAGTGGAACATTGACCTTTTTCCTAGTTTACAGATTAAAGTGTGCTTTTTTTTCAAATTAAAGTTTAAACTTTACAGATTAATGTGTAAATTTTACAGATTAATGTTTAAAAATTACACATTAAAGTGTACATTTTACACATTTAAGTATGGAAAGTAAAAAAAATTAAAAAGGGTAAATGTGGCACAAATACACTTCCGTTAATTTTATTCTGTTCATTAAACTGCTCTAATCCATCAAAACATTGCAACACAATGTAAACCATAACGATGTACTTGTTTACGATTTAGACGCTTCTATTTGAGGAAACTTGAAACACTTTGCTCTGAGGGAAATTAATTTCCATACTTATTATCTTTTTCTATCATTTATGATTCTCTTCATCATTATATTGTTCTGTTCAACTTTTGAAGCATGACTCATGAATCTGTACCTCTTTGGTGGTCAAAGTGACGAACTTCAGTTTTAAAACGTAATTAATACATGGGTCAATCTACAACTACTTCATATATACATGTAGTTTGAGATAAATTTATTATCTTATAAGCTATCTAATTTAGGTTGAATTTATTGTTTGGTAAAAATATAATGCCCATGAGGTTGTTCCTTGGAAGAGGCTCAGTGGTAAAAAGATATCTGCTTTCTGTCCGGTTATATTCATTAGATAAAATTATGTGTCATTCCAAGTCATGAACGTTGATAAAAAAAAAACTAAAGTAGAGTTGACAAAATGGTATTGATAATGATTTTCTTTACACAATAGATAATACATTTTGTTAGCAGATCAGAGTTTACTTGACGATATACATGTACAGGGTTACGTAATGGCAGATAAACCATATAGTGTACATTCCGCATAAAGTTATTTAAAAAGATTTTTTTTATATAAATCTTATTTGGTATCAAATTATAAAAACGTGACTAAAACTATGTTGTACCCTAATCAATTTAAGTTATTAACATTGTTTTCTATTGAAGGGACTGGTCCATTTCCGGTTGATGAGGAGGAAGCACCTGTTAATAGAGAAGATGGTGTTGGTGGACAGTTGGCCAGACTTCTCTGTCCTTGTTATTTTGGATAGACAGGTGTGTCTCTCGATCAATAATTCTATCAAGCCACACTTTTGTTATAAACAATATACAGCAGATCTTGTCCTCTCACTTTTTGGCCAAGAGTAGTTTTACCTAATCAAGGTGGGATTTGTAAACCGAGATTTTATAAATGTTGAATATCAAGTACCAAACCTCTATGAAAGATTGAATACTACATGTATATGATCGAAGAAATTATCTTGCAAATTCGAAGCAATTCAGATGCAATCACAAATTCGTAAAACATATATATCCTGATTATCTGCAGTTGAAAGAGACTTGGTTGTTTTCTGTGTGTTTCTGCAAAGGACCTGAATTTGCATCAAACCTAGAGATTGTGTTTCAGTTTGCCTCCAGAGAGACATCCCCACCTCTGTCTATCGTTGGTGACGTTACTTAGCCAATTTTTCAAATTTAATGATAAATTGGTGAAAAACTGTTGAATTGGTCTATCTTATCTTTATATTATTGAAAATTCGATTTAAATGAGCTTGTTTACTTTAAAAGAAACAAAATGCCAAGAGGTATATAAAGTTTTTGCTGTTGATGAATGAACATTGATGCTGTGTAGGGTGTACCTATGACGTCATGAACGCCCTCATCAATTTACACCAATTAGCAAAAAGCTGCCCTTACCGACGGGACTACGCCGATGCCATTATATATACACTGCCTGCTGAAAATATTGTTCCTATGTAAGCATTTATCCTGTCAACGGAATCGATTATAAATCAAAGACTCACAATACGTACCATAGAATGTTTCTTAAAGTTGTGTTAAGTACAATTAGTTCTTCCACACATCTTCTCAAAATACATTTCAAATACAATATACAGTAGTTCATTAACGAGTAAAATCAGTACCTAAATGTAATTATGGTGAAGAATGAAGCACTGGTCGTAATGATCATCAGGCTTAATGACAGTTGTTTTCTTTCCAGGTGAACGTTTATTTGACTCGTGTTGTTTATAATTGCATCAATGTTATAAAATTCCAAAATATTGGTCTAACACTTGCTATGTGATTAGAGTTAACATGATTTGAGGCTAACTTACCCTAAAAATAATAAAAAAATAATCGGAAAATATAAGATAATGCTATACTTTAAATCTCTCATAATACGGACAACTTTGACTTGCATTCTAAAATAAATTAATATATTTTTATTTATGCTATAATTTTATTTTCTCGCGTTACAATAGCATAACGAGAAATAGTCTAACGATATGTAAAAAATTTGTGTGCGCCAAAACGGAAGTTTCGTTTCGTAAAGTTAGTAAAATTTGTATACATAGTAATAACCAATGAAATGGGAGTTTTGGAAATGGCGTGTGTGAGTAGTATTTTAAGAATTTTGAATTTCAGTCTCTAGCGCACGCTCAACCCGAGCAAGTCAAATTTAGCTTATTGTAAGGTTGCTTAAAATTTGCATACTAACAATTAGGCTTGTGAGAATGAGTCCGCCATTTATTTATTTTTTACCTCGCAACTGCTGCGAACTTAAAGGTTTCAATGATTTTAAGACACAAAACATTGTGATTATTATCTATGGGTTTTCCTGGGCGGCGAGGGAAGCATAGTTGTGTTTAAGTCATGTTGCATTGCTGTTTCCTGTGACAACGAATTAAAACAAAGCGTTTATTAAAACTTTGTTTATTTCAGAACAATTCCAAACGGATTCAAAATATCTGAACTAAATGGACGTCATACGGAGAATGGTAAACAAGTCATGGCCTTTTATAAACTCGCCGAAAAAGTGGACCAATTACCAAATCACTCATTTCCCATCAGTATTAATTGAAACCGAGGACGGACGCCCCGTGGCCTGGGAAGTTCAGCATGAATACGGCGCTGTAGGAGCGTTACATGTAGAACCGGAATACCGGAGAGGTAAACTAGGAAGTGTCGTCACAAGAACCCTGGCGGAGAAAATGACCAAGGACGGACAACTCGTGTTTGCCCTTGTAAGGGAAGATAACGACAGGTCGATTGCATTTCATGAGAATAATGGTTATGTACGCATGCCTTTTAAATTTTCGATCATGAGCTATTTTGGAGAGGCAAAAGAATAAAAGAATAATTATGTAAAGCTTTACTTTTGTTGAATATGAAAAGTTATTAAGTTTTCTTATACGAGATTTTGAAAAGCGCAAAATGATCATTTTTTGCCAATTCTTGGATTAGGCCAAATAAAAAAATACCTGTGGTTCCGGTCACCCGACCGTCCCTATTTTTATACCCCCGACCCTAAACAATTTTTTCGCCAATTTTCAAAATTTTCCGGAATTTTTCCCGCCGTCATCGACTCTAATATTAGATTTAGTTTCAACAATGGCGGCCTCCAATTAGTGTGGGAACATTTTAATTCCTATCAGTTGATTGAAAAGAAGATAAATCAAGAACTGTTTGTACCTTGTGTACCTCACAATAAATTAGGACCAATTTAGGTGTGAAATACTCGCTTTTTGATCGGCAATTTCGCCGGAATTTTCCTCGAAACAGATGTTGAAGTCGCCCTGTATTCTGAGTTCACAATCGAGTAAATTAAACCCCAAGGCAATAAAATGATGATTATCAATTTCAAAAGGCGTTTTCACAGCCTCAGTTAACCCCTGTTGTGATTAACAACTTGCGACTGTCTTATCTATAGGGGTTACAAATACGGGTAATGCAACCACACACTGTGCATTGAAAATTACAACCGATGTTTATTTCTTCTAGTGTTCATATTATAATTAGTTTTGTAGCTTGTGATTAGTTTATAACACTGCCAAATTAATGCTGAAATAATCATAAAACAATGTATTAACAGTTATTTTCAAGTTACTCTGCATAACGGTTGTAATTGGGTCAAAGGGTTGGACTACTACCTCCAAAATACACCAAAGTACAAAGACTGATTTAACACAATTGCAAAACATTTCATATATAAAATGTATGAATAGATCAAATAAATTAAATTCAACAAATTGGATAATTTTAAAAAAAATTAGAATGTTGTTTTAGTTTTCATTGACTTGTTTTTAATCCAATCTAAATTATTAAAGACTTAATCTTTGTATATCATTATTAGCATTATGTCAAGAAATGGAAGTCTCCCTGATTTCTCAAGCTTCTCCCTATTTTTCTGTTAGATAGAAGTGAATCTCCCTTAAATTTTGCTCCAAGTTGGTCCCTTAATTGAATTTATATGGAATCTGCAAGGTAAAGATCTTTTTTTTTTTAATTTAGAATGAGAAATATTGAGATTGACCTTTGTTTAATTGAACCGAATAGAAAAAATAACAAACCATAGCATTCTGAATCAAATTCGAACCAAATCAAATAAACTCTGAATCGTCCCAGCCCTAATTAATACCGAAAATTTAATACTTTTTTGTTTTTAAACAAATTATTTTTAATAATTTTTTATTTAAAAATATTTGTGTCATAGTTAAAAGCTAGATGCTCCCTACCAATCTTGATTTAATTAGTATATTTATATCACTATATAAAAATGCCATCTGCAATGCAGTGCTAGGTACATGTAGTACTAAGAAAATAATTTTATACATTTCTATAATTAAAAAAAAAAAAAAAAAAATCCCTACCTACCTACCCTAATTTTTTTTAGATGTTACCGGAACCACAGTTATTTTTTTATTTGGCCTCATATAAATCAGCTTAGAAATAATCTATAGATAGTTGGTGTTTTTCTCCAAAATTTATGTTATATTTATTTCAGCATCCTACCTAATGCTTTGAATTGCTTCCGTATAACTGAGAGTAAGAATGTAATGTGCATGTGCTGCCGATGTGTGTGTGTGTGTGTGTGTGTGTGTGTGTGTGTGTGTGTGTGTGTATTAAAATTAAATCTTTAGTTTAAAAACTAAATTATTTTTACACGCCCATTATTATTATTTACGGCACATCAAGGCTTTGCTTCATTAATTTATTAATTATGATAGATATTTCGATTTCCCATGATTATATATTATATATCTTCAAATTCTAATTTCCGCAATACTGAGGAGAAAGATCAGACAATCCTGCACATTTGCTTTTACTCACAGGAACTTTCTAATCTGAAAAAAAAATTCCGTAAAAGACATTTACCTACCAATATACAAGTTCTGCATTTTCGGATGGACCTACAGTTGCAACTTTTTGGGGCGGGGGGAGTGAACTTAGAATTACTCTTTTTTATGTAATGGTGTAAACATTGAAATTCTGAACTGGAATAAATTACATTAAGTGCACGAGAATAAAGTAATCTCGTAAATATTCACCCACAACCAGAATACCTGTGTATAGCATTACATAGATAAACATGTTCATATCGCGAAAAAAACCCGTATTGTTTTCATCTGAGTTCCGATGATCAATAACATGTTGTAATGTCCAATTTTAGTTTCATGTCTACATGAAAAACACAGATATTGTGTTTTGAAAAGACTTCATCGTAAATATGTGATATAAATTGCAGTCTGTCCTCCATCTTACGAACACGTGTGATAGATGCAGGAACAATACCCAGAGACAATGCAAGTTCCAACCATATGTTGATATTATCTGACTTGTAGAGTTTGACGTTTATACTATTACCGGCGTTTCTATGAAGCTTTTTTTCTTTCAGTTTGTTTCTAACAATGTAACATGAGAGAAATGTCTTAAGCATGCACAGTTCCAAGAAAATAAGTGCGTGAAGGGGATTACGCTATTAAATAATAAAAATATCTAAATTTCTAACCATTTCGGTTGTAGATAATTTGAATCTTAGCTGTAGATAATTTGAATGGATGAGCTACACACAGGGAAATCGAAATTTGATATTCTTTCTCCTCAGGATACGAGTATACCTTTCCACAGAATATCTTTCGTATGGTTCTTACTGTTTACTAGTAAATGTAGCACGCGTAATTCCAGCCAAATAAATACTAACAGAGATGCACTGAGCGCTAGCTATATAGTAAACAATAATTCAGGTTACATTTTACGTTTTATTTCACTTCTGTGAAATCAAAACGCGCTCGTATTTGCAAGGAATTGAACACCATTCAGCCTCTATGACAGTAATGCCATAACACAATCTATTGAATCATGTTTTTTTCGGGAAGTGTTAAATTGCACATCCTGAAGCATCAATTCTTCACTGTTTTCCAAAACTAAAATTTCGCTTAACAAATTCACATAGTAACAAAACTTTGCGCTTTACATTTTTCATTATCCAGCTTTTCATATTAAGGCAGGGGAGCTCACTCTAGCAGTTAATAGTCTCACTTCAGGAGCACAACAACTTCTGCGATTCCTGCCACGGCGGCTAACACAGCGCCAGCTATCGTCACGCCAAATGACCATCCCAGTTTGTAATATATGTCTTTTATTTTTGACCCGTAAATTCCGACACCAATTATAATGAACACGACTGAAAAAAAGAAAAAATGAAGTTTATCAAACACGCTATGCTTTACTGCAAGCTAGATATCCTCAAGCGTAATAACATGATTTCAGCACACCTTACTGGGTATATTCATGTACTGTACTGTCAAAAGTAACTCCGAAACTGCACAATTCCAATAGAGTATAAAAAAAATACCTACACATGTATATAGCGGTACATGTATTTTATTGCAGATAGAGTAATTGTTCTTACCAGCGCCAAATGTGAGTCCTATGATAATAAGTAGGTATTTCCTCTGCTTCAAAGACTGGACAAAGAAGTAGAGGAAGAGAAGAATCAGGGCAGCGACCATCAGAATCAGCCCCAGGCACTCAATGCCTTGTACCGCGTGGTACCAGTCTGTTGGTATATAAGAATGTCAATTATAGTATACTGTTTTCTATAACCCCTACCCCTTGGAATAAAATTTAAAAAAGAAAAATAGTATAACTCCAGAAAAATGTCAAATCAATTTTATTGTTATTTACCGATCTTATAATATGTCAAGTACAGCTACGATAGTTCATAATAGTGTCCTAAAAATCCAAAACTTGGGAGCTTCCGGGGGTTTCCCCTTTGGGCCGCATCAGAGCTTTGCCCTGGATCCACTGGGGAATCGAGGCGGTCCCCAGATCCCTGGCCTTTTGGGCCCCCTTTCAACAAATCCAGGATTCGTCATTGGTTTAATTCGCTAAAATACCAATCTTTGGATGCAAACAATTTTCATCATCTCTGCAGCGGCTGCTAGTAGGCATGTTGGTGATGATAATAAAAACCGCAAGTACTGGTATTTTTGTGTGAAAAAACCTTCATGACCGAAGCAGTATATCAAAACAGTGTGTACGACTAACGTTGATGTGATCATACCTCGTCAAAATTCAGGGTTACGTTCAAGATCGTAGCTGCTACGTAGGGCTACCTAGCAGCTACGCTGTTGAATAGGAGAATAGGAAAGCTAACCTAGCCGCTACGTAGATATTCGTAGCCTAAATTTTTATTGCTAAGCATCAAATTAATGGGCTACCTTAGTAACCACTTTGTAACAAATATGAAATTTATTTTATTTAGTGATGTTTTGCTAATCCTTTAAGTTATAATGAATTTTAACATGTACATTTCTGCTTAAAATTTACAAATTATGTCGATATAACATGTCTTTAATTGAATATTTTCAACTTTAAATCAGAGACCTAGCGGCTAAACTAGCGGTCCATTCAATAGACCTAGATATCTACGACCTAGCGGCAATACTAGCTGCTACGATTTTGAACGCAGCCCAGGTGATCGTGTGCGCCATGAAGATATCAGCCACGAAGAGCAGCAAAATGAACGGATTATTTATTCCGGACTTTTCCAAAAACCAGACTTAGTAGCCAAAATACTGAGTCAAATAGCTCTAAATACAATGAAGTGATCAAAGTAATTTTCAGAGCTTCACATTTATATTTTGAAAAATTCAATTCAAACAAAATCACCCGCACGTGTAGCAATTAATGTACGTTTCTTTGCTATTTAAATTCTCTATACTTTATTTAGTGGCAAATTACACGTGTACGAGTACATTGCATACTTTTACCTGAGCTAAAATGAGATTCTGGGGTTTTTGAGTAGATTAAAATAGTTTATTTTTTTCTTGCATATACCTATTCATTCTTACTTACCTCCACATCTTAAATTATCGATGAAAAGTCCAATATCACGATCGCCGCACTGATAATATCTGGCGTACCGCAGGTACTTGTTCAGGGCGTTGCTTCGCTCTGTATAGCAGACGCCATGAGCCCAAAGCCCTAGCTCATGTTCCACGTATACTGGAATACTGACCGCCTGAGTTTGCACCGCCTCGGCAGGGATGTCGGTGCCGAACTTGTTGTGGGCCCATCCTTTGGTCGCAAACCCGATCACAAAGACCACTAGAGCCAGACAAAGAACAATGAGAGCAACTCTCAGAGGAATGGACGCAGCGCCCCAACCAGCCATTGTTCAGGCGAGTTCCCGCCGTGTCCCGTGAGAGAAGTACGATTACTGATGCTGCTGACAAACGGGTCCTTGATACAGCGCCAAATTCTTTCCAAGTTGTCAAAAACAATGACATTAATGTTTTTCATTGTATTTCTCGGTGTCATATAGTTGGTTGTGCAATCTTTTTACCCAACATACCACAGACAGAGGAATTCACAAAAATCGGGAGAAAGCGCCACGAAACATAATAAGGACCCTCTCTACACTGTACATTGCTTTCATGATACCTCTGAAGAGTTAATTCGATGAAAGATAGACAAGACCAAGATAAGTTATTTGAAAACTATTTTTGCATACATTTTCCCCTCCTAAGTGAAGGCATTTTATTTACCAGTACTTTCTGCATTTCAGGGATTTTTTCTTTGTTTATAATGACACGTACGATATGCTGAAATCGAACCAGATACTCTCAAAATGCACATTGCTATGCGATATGATTTTCTTAAAGTTTGAACACAAAATTCACTAGCGTACAGATGGTCCTAAAATTGATTTACAGTGTAATCTTAAAACTTGCTACTTTTAACCATGCAGTTTAAATTACTTATTTCATCACGAAATGTTATATCAAATGGCTGTGACAAGTACCACTGAAGAAAATGTGTTGACTCAGTGATACAAAGGTGAGAAGGAAACACGGAAACTACTCAGCATCAGAGAGCTCTCCCAAACTATTTACAGAGTACATCAAAACAAGTCTGTTGTTATGCTATCAGCTTTATTTGCCGTGTCCCTTTATAAATATATCAACCCGATATCCATACAAAATACACAAAAACATACAAATGAAAAAGAAGTATGCAAATTGGTTTTAAAAAATAACAGTTACTTAATTCAATGAAAAAGGGTAAAAAAAAAAAACCCCAAAAAAACATGAACATGTACATAAAAAATGTACAGGTGCTAGTGTCAATTATGAATATCATGTTAATTTTCATTGGCTGCTTATCTTTAAATTACCGGTAAAGTTAAACCATCTTCGTCTTAGGCTTGCAGGCATTGGAACAAAACTAGCTCTACCACTAGTACACAATTAGTGTAAATTACCAAATCTTACATCACTTTCAGAGATAATATTCTTTGGTGCATATCACAGTAAACACAACAATAATTGCCAGTTGACAACTTGTCGCATGAACCATACAGACAAACAGACACATAAAAATGACATTGATCATGGCACTATAGCTTTGTGGAAATCACTAAATATTATGGATTTCAAGTATTAAAAAATCAAAAGCTTAATGAAAATGATTTAATTTTTTAAAGATAACACCAGTGCTTCCTGAATCAGTTTGTGGAAGGCCTATATCAGTGGCAAGTAAAAATCATATAGTGCACCATATTGTATTGCAAAGTACTTACAACAAAATTAGAAAACATTAAATATGGACTTATTTTAAGTCAAACACTCATAATTTGACCTTATAAAGTCATCTGCATTCATGCAATATTCTTAAACAAAATATGTAAAAGATTGATATATAAAAATAATAAGATTCATAACTAATCTCTCTCTCTCTCTCTCTCTCTCTCTCTCTCTCTCTCTCTCTCTCTGTGTGTGTGTAAGAAAAATGTCGTAGATGTATATCAATCATTTTGGATATTCAGAAATGTCAATTTCATATCTGCTATTAATCTTTCATTATTTTTTGATAAATATGCCAACAATCAGAAACTTGCATTCAATATACAACCTATACTTTGTATACAACAATTTCTACATGATTGATAGATATAAAACTTGGGTGTCCAAGTAGCGTAGTGGACCATGCACTCGCTTATCACCGCTTCAACCCGAGTTCGATCCCCGTGGTCGACAGTGGTTGTATGTGAAAGGGTATGGTGGTCGCCTGCTTGGACCAGTGGGTTTTCTCCAGGCACTCTGGCTTCCTCCCACATCAATGACCCCCTCGCACTAACATCCGTGCCAATGAAAGATATTAATATAAGTTGTAGAAATTGTTTATCAATCATTGTAAAATAAAGTTCAGTTTTATAAAACTTAGATATTATGAAACACAACATACATACATTTTGAATGACATATTTTGTAAAATCTTAATTAAGGGCAATAATCCCCTCCCCCCAACTTAAGCCTTAAGGAAGTCATAAAATTAAACTTAGAAAAATATCAACATTTACAGTTTATGCTGTCTTAGTAAATGCAATCTATAACTTTTCATGTCGTACATACAAATTCATTTTCTTAATATACATGTACACATTCTTTAGGCAATATTAGGAAAGAATATGATACAAAGAAAAGCCTGCAGATACATATATGAGATATACATGGACATACACAGGCCTTACTGAGGACAAGCACTAAATATGGCAAACAAAGAATCAGAAAAGTTCAGCTCAAAAAATCTATATACTGCCGTCTTTTCTGAAAATACCTTTGCAGAAATTATTTTTCTTTCATCATGGAAAACATACATCTAATCATTTAAGCAGATTCAAACCACTATTAAATATTCTACAATAAATACTGCATTGTATAAAAGGAAATGAAAACACACATCTGTGTTTGAAATAATGCACTAGACTAGTGATAATATAAAATTGAACATGCACACAATTTGATTGTTTTAAGACATGGACATTGCTTTGATCACTTCAGACAGACACAAGTATCCTCATTTACACAGTTCCTGGAAGACTTGTAGTAAATTATGATGCATGGAAGTGGAAAATGTAAAACATACACAAATATACAACTGATATTAAATCACAAGTAAAAGTAAAATAGTTGACCTCTATCTAACCCTTTGATCTCTTTCTAACCCTGTGACATAACATGTAATAGTTATTCTATAAAAGGGGTAACAACTCTAAACTCATAATAAATTTTACACTATAAATATTTTTCGAGATGTGAATTGTAATTGAATTGCACACAATCTCAGCAGACTTGTGGGTTAAATATAACACAAACTTGATATTATACCTTAGACATTGTTATAATTAACTACCTAATTATTGTTTTATGATTCAATAACAATATGTAATTCCAAGGGAAACCAACATCAGTACAAATTATGTGTGAACATAAAATGGAAATGTAACTGTCCATCAAATTGAAACACATATGTGCATATGTACTTCTGAAAATATACTGTATTCAATACACACAAATATCTGACGAGGAAAAAACTTGATGCATGAATCAATGACTGCACTAATGGCAAGAACCACTTAAATATGCACCACACCAAACAACCACATTCATCAGTGATCTTAAACAATGAAAAGGTTCTTACATTCGCCTCATCAAAGATCTCAAACTGTAGTGTATATGAACTCTCCTGCTCTTTATAAAACGATAGACAAAAAACAACAGCACACAAAACACAGCACTGAACCCCAGCATCACAGTCCCCAGGGAAGGTCCGTCTGGCTGACTGGGGGTCGCGACCTTTTCCCCTACACCCCCCGCAGGGTCGGGCTGCCCCCCTTTGTCTCGTTTTATCACATACTGGTCTTTATCCTCCCTCTCTATTCTGTCAGCTTCCTCCTGCTGTTTCCGCTGATTGACATCGTAATACGGGTAATCTCTGTCCTCGTTTTTCTCTTCCTCCTCATCCTTGTCATCACCTTTCTCGTTGTAGTCATCGTCTTTGTAGTCCTCGTCTAAATAGTTGTTCTTGTCTTCTTTCCCGTTATCAAAGCGCACCATGACGTCCTGGTTGGGTTTCTTGGCGTCTTTTTTGGGATATTCCGGTGACTCGTTCTTTTCATCGTAGTATTCCTCCTTCTCCTTCTGGTTTGAATAGTACTCCTCCTTGTCGGTTTTACCGTACAGCTGAGCTGCAAGGACATTATTATTCAGAGCACCTGGTTGGCTGTAGTCTTTTTTGAGCAGTGTTCTGTTGGCTTTCATTAAAAGGTCATCTTTTTTTACTGCTGTTTTGTCCAGAATTGCTTTAGGGATGTCCTTGAATGTCTGTCCCATGGCCAGTGCATAGGCTATGTCTTCATTGTCTGTTAAAGGTTTAGCAGCTGATAATTTAGATTTGATGAAAGCATTGTTTTTGAAAATGTCTGAGGAACCTGGGTAGATGAGATGACTCAGGTACATCATCAGAGCCCCTGCCCCTACTGCTGTCTTATGGGCCAGACATCCACCTGTCAAAAACGAAGCACAGGTCAATACAGGTCAAAGTCAAACATTATTTATTATAACTTATTCATTTTTAGCTCATAAAGCATAAACTGCCTAACATTATGCTATATTGTATAACATACTAGGTAAAGATCTAATTCATATCATTATATGACTTTCTGCTATAAAATTCAGAAAATAAATGCAGAATTTTGGAAAAATCAAGTTAATGTGTACAAAACATCAAGTGAATTAATACATTTTGCATGCATGTAATATTATGATGAAAGCAAGGTATGGTATACAAAAAAGTGAATTCATTTAGCTAATTAAATAAGGCCTTACATTGTCAACCAAAATTAAATTATTGTGATCTGTAAGTAACAATTTTTATGAAACCATTGCAAATTAAACTGGGAATTATTGCAATACCCAAATACCTGACATGGCTTTCTCAACCATTAACTTCCTGCTTCTAAAAGTTCTGGAGTCGGGATAAGACAGCAACCCTCTCTGTAAAGGTTTTGTAAGGATATCTTGAGGTTTTACTTTCTTGTTGTCTTGGTTAGAAAACTGCTGTACCAGTTTTTGACCTTTCTGCACCACTACAGCATTGTGTGAATCATTGTGGAGGCCCTGTTTTTGCAGTTGAACAGGAATGTTTTCCTTTTCTGTATCATCTTCATAATCATAGTCTAAGTCATTGTCTTTTGAACTTGCCGTTCTTGGCATGCTGCCAAAGCAGCCACTTTCTTTCTGCCAATGAATGATTTCATACAAGTACGTGCTGGATAAGAACTCATAAAATCCAATATTCGGACAAACAAATTCTGAAAAATAAAGTTTGATCTTGATCATAGTTTAAAAAAACAAAACAAAAAAGAAAATAGGTATTTCACACAATTGCAATTCATTTATGATCTTCCTAATTTTTTTTAATGTTTCATTTAATCTACTTATTTTTCAAATTAGTGTTAGGAGAAATAAATAATTGGTATTATCCTTTATAAAGAAATCACAGAAAGAATATAAGCTATGTCTTACGTTGCTCAAGAAATAGATCCTGAAATCTTGGTGTAATATTTTCCTTGAGTATGATATGAACTGTTTGAATCATCTCAAGGAAGTTGTTTGTACAAAACTCTGTTTGGAAATCATCTACTGACCTCCCCTGTTTCTCAAACAAAGCCTTCATGTTGTTCAAACACCCGGCCTAAAAGAGACAAAAAAACTGAGACATTCAGCTCAAATGTTATTGTATGATTATAACAGAATCTGGTTTATCTGGCATGTCATTATATAGTTCACAATCACAAGTTCTACATAAGTCTGCTTTATATCCTGTTCTGTTAACATAGACCACAAAATCTGGTTCATGTTATATAAACTGAACCGCAAAAGAAACATCACATCTATTTACGCATACAGCATAGCAATAGGCAATATTAAAAATATAGAACCATGTTATGGTCAGAATATAGTAAAGCTATGTGCACAAAACTTCAATCAAAAAATCAAGTGTAATCTGATAAATGATTACATATTAAGCTTCTTTGCATTCAGTAGCACGTATGACCACCATTAGGGTTGATTACAGCAGCACATCTTCTGTTCATGGAGTGAATCAGATGATTGATGAACGTTATTGGGATGTCATCCCATACCCGAAGAAAGGCTGCTACAAGTTCATCAGCAGTTGTCGGCCTTGGTTGAAAATTATTGAGGCATCTTTGAACTTCATCCCATAATTGTTCAATAGGGTTTAAATCTGGACTCAAAGCCGGCCAAGGCATGACTCTAATATTATTTTGCTCCAAAAAGTCTTTAGTTGCTCTAGCCGTGTGTGCACGGGCATTGTCATGCTGGAACATGTGGTTCTGATGTGGAGCAAAATCTTGCACAATATATGGTTGAAGAACTTGATCGATGTATCGGGCAGCTGTCACACCATTGCCTCTACCTGGACCAATATTTTAAACAAGTGGCCCATGGGCCCCATCGCTCACCTGAGCAACAACAGACATAATAAAATCAGCTTTATGGAGTCATATACAAAATATCTGAACAATGTCGTATAATAGATCCTGTATATAAAAAAAAAAAAAAATTCCCCTGCATACCGGTATTCTTTATCATTGAGCCCCTTTGTAACAGGAAGATTTTACAGTCATATCACATATTGAGCATTGCAGTTCTCGAGAAGATGATCAGACTTAAACAACTGTTTATATATGGATTATAAACCTACATCAAACTTTGAACCAATTGTGAGGTCTAAGAATTGTCCAGGGGCCAGAGACTAAACAATTTTAAAGACTCAACAATATGTCAAAATGCTTGCATATAAATAAAACCATATATAAAAACATTTGAGTTTTTGTGAACAATTTAAATGTTTTCCTTTGTAAATTGGACCCCCCCCCCCCATGTGGCCCAACCCTACTCCTGAAGAATATGATTTTGACAAATTTTAATCTAGACTATTTGAAGACTTAACTGACTAAAGTTAGAGCTTTTCTAGACAATTTGTGTTTTAGAAGATTTTTCCCTATATATTCCTATGTACAAATTTGACACCCCCCCTTCCAATTGTGGGCCCACCCTACCCCCAGGGATAATGATTTGAACAATTTGAATCTTCCCTACCTGAAGATGCTTCCACACAAATTGCAGCTTTTCTGCCCATTCAGTTTTTGAGAAGAAGATTTTTTAAAGATTTTTCTCTATATATTCAAATGTGAAAATTTGACCCCCCTCCCCCACTGTGGCCCCACCCTACCCCTCGGGATCATGATTTTATCCAACTTGAATATACCCTAACCGACAATGCTTTCACTCAAGTTTCAGCTTTTCTGGCTGATCGGTTTCTGAGATTTAAAGATTTTTTTCTCTATATATTCCTATGTAAAAATTCGACCCCCCCATTGTGGCCCCACCCGACCCCTGGGGATCATGATTTGAACAAACTTGAATCTACACTACCTGAGGATGCTTCCACCCAAGTTTCAGCTTTCCTGGCTGATCAGTTTCAGAGAAGAAGAATTTTAAAGATTGACTCCATATATTCCTATGTAAAAATTCGACCCCCCCATTGTGGCCCCACCCGACCCCTGGGGATCATGATTAGAACAAACTTGAATCTACACTACCTGAGGATGCTTCCACCTAAGTTTCAGCTTTCCTGGCTGATCAGTTTCAGAGAAGAAGATTTTTTAAGATTTACTCTACATATTCCTATGTAAAAATTCGACCCCCCATTGTGGCCCCACCCTACCCCCAGGGGTCTTGATTTGAACAAACTTTAATCTACTCTACCTGAGGATGCTTCCACACAAGTTTCAGCTTTTCTGGCTGAATGGTTTTTGAGAAGATTTTTGAAAAATACCAACAAATTTTCAATGATTTTTAATTATCTCCCCTTGAAAGAGGGCGTGGCCCTTCATTTTGACAAAATTGAATCCCCTTAACCTAAGGATGCTTTGTGCCAAGTTTGGTTGAAATCAGCCCTATGGTTCTGGAGAAGAAGTCAAAAATGTAAAAAGTTTACGGACAGACAGACGGACAGACGGACGCCGGACAAAAACTGATCAGAAAAGCTCACTTGAGCTTTCAGCTCAGGTGAGCTAAAAACAACTGGTCCATGTTTTCTGAACAATTCAATGCCACCCCATACCATGATGCTTGGTCCACCCTAGGAGTCCCTTTCTTCCACACAATCGTCAGAATACCGTTCTCCTCGTCTGCAACACAGTCACTTTCTTTCTACCATCAGCGGTCGAAATGCAAAAACAGCTTTCGCCAGAGAATATGATGTTCCGCTACTGTTGATGACGCCAATTCCGTCGATCTGTAGCCCACTGTAAGAGTTCCTGACGGAGTCTAGGTGTGAGGATTGGACCTTAGGCTGGACGGCAACATGCAAGGTTATTAGCTGCTAACCTACGACGAATCGTATCATCACTTACTGGTCTCTGATGAATTCCTATTGTCTGTTGGGCTGTCTGTGCTGCTGTAGCAAATCGATCTTGTAAATGATGACGATGGATGTACCTATCCTTACACTGCATTGTAACTCTTGGGCGTTCCTACGTGGACAGTCTAATGTGCTATTTGTTGCATATTGTAAGGTCTTCGTAACTGTGTGAACGTTGCAATTAAATGCATCAGCAACCAATTGTGGCCTCTGGCCAGCATTCAGTCGTCCAATGGCTTGTTCATGTTGCACCAGCGTAACGCGCGGCATCACAAATGAAGTTTAAACGGAAGCAAAATCAAACTGATTTTTTAGATATTCAAAACCTATTTCTTTTGCACGACCAAGCCCTGCTTTACATTCTTAATCTATTGTGTTAAAAGATGCTCCACGACAGAGTTCATACGCTTTGTTTTTTATGTTTTATGAAGGTGCATTCAACCGTAAAAATAGCGATTGTAGCAAGTCTTACAATAGAGAAATGTAAACAACAAATATCCCAAATATTAACAAATTTGCTACAATCTTTTGAAATTTTAAATCATTTTTAATGTTGCAACGTTTCTTCTTTTGCGGTTCAGTATAGTTAACCATAACTTCATAAGCCTGTGTTAGTCACACAACATGGACCACAGATTCTTGTGCATGATTATCTAGTTAACTAGACCTACATTAGGCTGTTACACACATGTTCAGGTGCCTGATTATATACAATGTAGCTCACAAGACCTACATAAGCCTGCGACACCTACCTGTTCAGACAATATGGACCACAGAATCTGGTGTGTGATTCCATAGCCAGTCATTCCCTG
>WFKH01006014.1:8899068-8931016 GCA_016163765.1 Magallana hongkongensis | reverse complement strand
AGAATACTTTTCCTTTAAAAATGATCAGTAATGTGGCCATATTTAAGCATTTTACTATAAATCTTACGAGTCATAACTATACATACTATAGATTGCAAACTCACTGAATAGGAATTAAGTTTTCAACAACTGGAGATTTAAAATCAACACACATTTCTTTTCTTAAAATTTTAAATCTATTGATATGCTAAGTATAATAAAATGCAGCTTTTTTTTAAGTAATACATGGAAATCATAGGCATATGAAATACAAATGTCAATTGAAATTTTGATATTTGGACTAATGTCAACCAAATTTTGGAACAATCCTTCATGATGGAAATTATGTCACAACTTCCCTCACTCTTCGCAGTTAAAATAGGGATTTGGGTCTCGCCTGGTTCAGTTTTGCAGTTCAAACATCCTAAATTTAAGGCTTCTATTTATTTACCGGTAAATAAAATCTGCATTTTTTATTCTGATGTAGTGATTCTCCTGCAATTTATAAAGCTGGTGTATTTGTTTTGATTTTGTGTCTAATTATGCTTATCATCATCAAGAAGCTGGATGCTAAGGTACACTAGTGCACATTGATGCAAAATGAAAATGACTCTACAGGAACTTTTTTGCTTTTTAAGTTAAAATATTGCTAATGGAAGTTTAAATCAAAGCAAACACAGCAACAGGATAAAAATTAATTACAAGGATGTTTGAGCTATAAAATTGAAGTGGGGGAGATACTCTATAATATTACGATTATAATCTTGACAAATGACTGAATTTATAATTATTGCTGAATTTCGAGATGTGCATTGTTAAGAACTGAAGGAGTCAGTCCGAATATTAACAAGCAGAACCAACTTATTAGGGTTTTTTTTTGTTTTTTTGGGAGGGAGGGGGGAGAGGGAGGTGTCAGAGTTGGTAGGGGGTCGTAATATATTCATACAATTTCGATTAGCTTGGGCTATTTAATATTACTGGCGCATGATTGATTCTCCATGAAGCCTATATATGCATTAAATGTAGGCTTGCACTAAGAATGTTCTATTGTTAAAATGACAGATGTTCTATGGACCTGGTTTAACTTACTGTGACCTGAGCGTAGCCTGGTCAAGGTAAGAATATTCTTTCTAGGTTTACACATGAAATAATTATAAGTATTTAAAAATCACCAACTGATAGCAAACAGCTGGCAAAGGCAAAAAAGACAAGAAGATAGTATAAATAGTGAAACTTTCCCCGCATCGGAGACGCATGTAAGCAGTGGTAAGACTGTAACTATAGAAGACAACCCAGCCAGGCACTGGCAGCAGTCTGTGTAAGCTGCAGCCAGCAGCTGACTTACCTTCCAAAACACGCAAGCCAAAAAGTCCATCAATGTTCAGCTCCCGAAAAGTTGACTTATAATAGCGAACAAGACGTTCAATGGCTGACAGTGTGTCATTCAATGCCTGCAACCTCTTGTCTATAGGGGCAGAAATTGTTAAACTAAACACTGCAAACAGCAGCAATCCATAAAAGGCAGCCATCTTTAACATACTGCCTAAAACCAGAATCGGGAGGAAAGATTTTTTCCGAATACACATGACGGTACTAAAGATTGTCGCACTTGCACACAGGTGCTTGTAGTGCTTCCTGTCCAGAAGCACAGGTGACCATGTCCTCGGTGCTTATACGTGCATATAGGCAGCATCAAATTATATCCATGTACTATTGTACATACATGGAGTCACGTACATATGTTGGCAATTATGCTTTTTTCTTTGAAGTATGACATTAAAAACATTTTGGTGAAATATTTCACGAGGAAAAAAATTATAAAAGCCAACAAAACAGAGTGTGTAACAGGATGCCATAATATGATGAAAGTCTCAACCATGATGAGCTATTCAGTGACGTAGCTACATTGAAGCACTGTAAGCAGGTGCTTACAATTTTTTTTCTGAATCACATAAAAAAAATTGCTATTTTTTATTGCAAATCCCGACAACCTTTTGCGTTTCTGCCGAACTTTTCCTGAGACATCCCGTACTACTAATACACTTTCCGAGTCGTAAGTTCAAAATTTAGATCCATATGGTACAAATTAACTTATTCATCAAATCAATTGATCAGAGCATCAATACGTTTAGAGGAAAAAAATCTAACCTCCAAAAACGAAGGCTGACCTGGTAAAGGGGAAAGGAAATTGTCATTATAGTACTATGAAATTTCAAAACTGCTAGGCAGTAAGTACGCGGCTGCATTAAATGTAATCGTAAATTACCGTAAATTGTTGATGTTTGTTTTGTGAAGTTTTTCAATTTCTTTGATTTTTCTTGTTCTTATATACCCCGGTATTTGATTTTATGTCGACAAAAGAAAAAAGAACAAAATGAGCTTTGTCTGTAAGTACAATTACAATTTCATGGCTGAGGTATTAAATCTTATACATTGTAGGACTACTATATTAAAATTTCTGCCGCCGTAATTAGAAAATGTGCTCAGCTTCTGGGGGGCTGCCGCCCCCAAACCCCCTGCTTACAAATGTTTTGTCCCTAGGTACGCCACTGCTATTTATAGCATCCCTAATAGTCCTATACTGATTGCAGAAAATTATTATACAGCAAATATTCGTATATTGTCATTTTTTGCAGGTTGGTTGTCATAATTTTATATGAACAGTAAATATTTATAAACTTAAATTTTAATACTTTTTTCATTATTTGTTAAGGATGTAAGGTACACACCCATGAATCCACGAAAATTAAGCCACTCGGAATTATCATTAATAATTTTTCTTGTATAAATGGTTTAAGGTGGTATGGGACACCTGTTGATATTATTGTGGATAAAAGTACATTATAATCAAATTACTTTCACCGGTTTAGAATTTTCAGACTTTACAACATTTGGCCCAAAAATACGTTTTAAATTTTGTTGGAAAGGTAAAAATTATAAAAGCCCCAAAAGGATTCGAACTCATGACTTACAGATTCGTAGTTACGACCTAACCTATTGCGCTATGCAGTTAGTTAACAAAGAAAGAAAACATTTATAAAATTATACTTTATTTTATTGTTTATTTTGAAAGAAAGTACGTCACAATATGGAAGTGTCCCATACCACCTTTTCACACCGTACCACGACCATGGCTTTTACCACAAATTGTTTTCTTAAAGGTATATTCACATATATAATTACCTGTGTATTTTATCAACATAAACATATACATATGTGTGTTTGACTTTTTTCTTCCAGGTATCTCGTAGTCCAGTTGCCGTCCAGGTGAATTGTAAACATCAACAATACAATATGCTGCCTATCCGTCTTTAAAACCTCTATATTTTTAGCGGAGATAAAAATTCTACTAATTTAATAAATAATCGTATTTGCCAGAGAAATATTTATCGATAAATAGATACATCACCCGTAACAGTTATGTTTTCAATACCTTGATGTACGCATGAAATATAAAGTTACTTTCACATTTTTTTCACATTTGCACTGAAATGATTCAGGAGAAGCACCATTTTTATTATGTTAAACAAATGTATTTATAGAACAAAAACATGCATGTAGTAATTTTTCAACCAATAAAATAATTAAGAAATAAACAGCAATTTAAAAAGTTCACCGGAATATGAAGTAGGTTGGTCACGTGATCAAATCCTGTGAAGCCCGAAGGGCTTCTCATTAGATTTGATCACGTACCAACCAACTTCATATCCCGGTGAACTTTTTAACATTGCTGTTTATTACTTATATTTACGTTTGAAAAAGACAAATCGTTCAGAACTGTTAAAATTACCGAGATTTTATGTTTACAATAATGCAAGCGACAAGCGATGAGCGCGTGCTTTGATCATTGTGACGTCATGAAAAAATTCATACAGAATTGAACGTTTTCGCTTTTCTATAGGTTCATATAAGGAAAAATATTTGCAAATGTAAATATATAATTACATGTATAAAAATGCGCTGGCACATGCAGTTTAACAACACAATTAGATAAATAATGCAACTCAAAACAAACCATAAAATAATGCAACTCAAAACAAACCATAAAACCAAGAGTTGCTTTTATATGTACAGTTTATTCTAAATCTCCACGATGCTCTCAGATCGGAGTTATCCCGCTTTGGTCACTAAAATTTTAACATGCACGATTGTTTATATACTATGTTATTCGAATATCATTATCTACACTGCATATTTGATTAAGAGAATATAAAATACACACGTTAATATAGAAAATGATACTATTTTGATAAGAAGTTTACAGCATTTAAGGTATTTCTTCAGATGTCTGTATGCTGACCATAGACTTCTGTCATATATTTTTATTTATATACTTGAGTCCTATGTGTTTAACTGTGCATACTGATTTTGTAAAGTAGTAGTCTATATACACATGTCAGTTTCTTAGAATGAATACAGTGTCATTTAATATAATTGTTTTAAAAGTTAAAATTTTAGTATACTGATATATACATACCGTATATAAACAAACAAAAAATGTAAATTTTGTTTTTGATTAAAATATTTTTATTTAATTGAATAATTTAATCTAACTTCAATTATTAGTATTATGGTATTAATCAATGGGACCTTTAAGCTAGGCTTACTAAGTCTTGCTTGCGGGGGTGGGAGGAACTGAGGGTCAAGCATCGTAGTGCGGCGTAGGTGTTGGCACGATCAAGATCCCTCAGTGATCCCTCGGTAGATGAAATAATAAAACAAAAAAATCACAACGTAATGTTTAAAACTTTGGAGAAAAATAAAAATCCCAATTTTATTTATACTTTTCACAACTACATGATACTTTGCGACGCAATCAAATGAATTTGCGATAGATACATGTACATGTATGTTATATTAATTTTGAAATATATATGCTTAAATCATTAAAATACGTGTTCATAAAAATTGAATTAAGGAATATTTTTTGCAATTAGAATACATCAGTAATAACTATATAAGCAATATGATGTACATTAAAAAGCATTTAATTAATAATGATTGTTTAGCCATGTGGGCTGTACTTTCTATTACGTAACATTTAAACTCTGAAGTCTAGCAATTCTCCGCGTAATTCTCTCTCCTGCTACCACATAAACTTGATATGGCTACGATAATATAATGATAAATAATAATATAGAATACTATAATTGCATAGTATCATGATACAATATACAAATACATGCGCGGATCCAGAAAATATTTCCAGGGGGAGGGTCCGAGGGATAATTGTTTGCAACGGGGAATCCGAGGCATATTTTCGGAAATTTTACTATGTCAATTTGAATAAGTTTGAATTTTCCAGGGGGGGGGGGGGGGGTCTGGACCCACCCTCTTGATCCGCGCATGAAATACAAATATGTTATTGGCACAAGCACAATTACAACACTTGGCAAAGGCCCAATATGTGCAAAACAGATATATTTGTTTTATAATTACACATTATATTTATTGAATGATGTCAATAAAACATTGTAATATTGGACGAGAAATTAGTTCAATGACAAAAATGTTTATGGCAAATTTAGAAGTATGCACCAACTACGTTAATCAAGCAGTTAATGTGATTTCTAAACTGTGTACTAAGACAATTAAACTTAGAATGTTTGTAGGTGTAATAAGTAGCTACTTATGTGTGTACATCATAGTCAGGGTAAGAATATTCCATACAGTAACCACGGATCACAAACTGGTTCATTCTCATTTAACTATCGTAGAATTTCGGGTATTGACGAAAATCAAAATGCTGACCTATGAAAAATCGGGAGCAAAACTCAAATAGAAAACAGATACACTTACTATGTAGATAGTTTGTGTATTTGTATCAACACCTCGACAAACATGTTTTGCTCCTTTTCCAAATTCATCATTGGCAATGAATATCTATCTTATAGACTCTACCATATCTTAAAGTTTGTGTGACACTAAGAACAGTCACATATGGCTAATATCGTGCTAAAGCCTACTATTCCATGCGTGGGGTTTTTTTTTTCACAAAGACTTTCTGTTGCAGTTAACCACAACAGTATAACTCTGTACACTGTCTTAAAGTTTATGATAAAAGACGTATGAAGTTTTAAATGTTAACTACAAAATACTAGTATGTCAATTTAAATTATTGCACATATTATTTTGATGGTCTTGTTTGTACATTGTATCCAGCAGAATAATAAAGATTACAAGTATGTACATGTATAGAAATAACATTGATGACATCAAGAAATTTACGGGTTCTAAAAAGCAATGTTTCCATAAAAGCTAATATTTCTACAGATTGCATATATTTTGGACAAATGATATGTGATAACCAGTTCTGTGAAAATGTTTTGGTTCAAAGGTATAGACATAGAGTATGCTATTGGCATTCACCAACGGAATTTGTATGACATACCATTATATAAATAGTGCCTGTTTGGGAGGGTAACAATTGACACCCCGAGAAAACCATTGTCAACCTCCGCTTCGCGTCGGTTGACAATGGTTTTCTCGGGGTGTCAATTTCAACTGTTATCCTCCCAAACAGGCACTATTTATTTTATTATACTGAATGTCTTAATTTTAGAGAAAATTTTACTGCTTTTATATAGAAATGACGTAAATTTGACGGCGAACCGTACTCGCATAAATTACGCGCATGTAACAATTCGTTCTGTCAGCCCGTTGCCAAGCGTGTTGCTAACGCTGAGGGTCAACTGCGTCTTAACCAATCAGATTTCAGTATTTAACATGAAAGTATAATAATATAAAATAATGTCCTTTTATTGAAGTCCTCTTTCCTATGCAAAATTAAATCCGTTTTTCTTTTCGTATAAGTTGTTCAGACTTGTCAGTTAAAAGTATACAAGGTATCTAATCATGATTGCCAATATTATTATTATTATTTATCCAATAAGTCATATTTTAATAAATTTGTAATAGCTCATTTAAATCAATTGACGGAATTTTTACTTCAAAAATTTGTCAAATTTAAAAATCCCTATTTTGACGAAATACTAATGTACATGTATAATTTTATTTTTTGCACATTACCTTATTTGGACAATATAAAATTTATCTTTAAAACATTTGTGATAAAAGGGTTTATATATAGTCAAGTTTCTTCCAGAATGTGCCAAATTGGTCTAGATCGCAACAAAAGCAAACTCTAAAATTGGATTTAAAGAAGGCAACTCTTTCAACATCGGCATCATTTTTAAATATTTCTGTCAAAATATCGTCGTAATAAATTCCATATACGACAATGATAATAATTCTAGCATTCACAATTGTTTTTTGACATTATAAGACCTTCAAAAGTTACGGTCCAGACGCAGTAGGCATTAGCACGATCCTTGTTTGGTTATAGGTTCTTAGCGCGACGCAAACTTAAACTTAAAGCCCTTCTTTGCACATTATGTTTTTTTTCTTAGTGCTAGCAAAAACTGCTTGTCGGGATGGTGAAACACAAAATATCTATATAGTGTACGCGTGGGTTTTATTTGTTTGGTTTTTTGTAAGTTTTCGTCTGATTTGTCGATGGTCACTTTCTGATCTGCACGAGAACCTCCAAAATTTTACCGTAAATGAATTGGAATGACTCGTTGAATTTTAAGTTATCGTTTTTAAGCTATGAACTATTATTTGGTAAAGAAAAACTCCATATAGTTTTTGCTTTAAAATTTTAATGTTTTCCTATTATATCTTTTTACAGAGTTCTTCTCATGAAGATCAACATAATCTAACATTTTTAATGATTTATTACTTATAACTATTTTTTTTTTGGTCAAAACATTTTTGAGTTGAAAAAAAACTGCTACAATATATGAAAGTTATACAATTATTATATAACAATATTACTCATGTTATATATGTCGTGGTTATACATGTTTGATATTCTATGTCATTATATATAGATATTGCAGTTATTATTTCTGCGGAGTCAGACGAGTCAACTAATCGGTAGACAAAGACTCTCAAACCTTTAGTTGGCACCCTTGGAATCTCAGATGCAGGCCGATGTGTTTCGAAGCCTTTTACATGTATGCACTTTCAATTAAGTTAACTGATATCTATGTATTAGTATGAATACACTAAATGTATACTTATAATCGTTTGTGACCACAGTAATTGTGAATGATATACTTGAATTGTACCATGCATTGTTTGATTATTGTTCAGAACATTTTGGAACCATGTTCTGCTTAAACAATATTTAAATATAAACTATCTTTTTAAAAAGTGAAACGATACCAGTAAAACCCTGTAGGTCTAATTTTATTTTATTTATCTCTGGTACTCAAAAAAAAAACCGTGAAAGCTTTTTTTTTTCAGATATATGTTTACGAATATAACAAAGTACAGGGCACAAATGTATCAGATTTAAAGTAAACCACAATTAAATCGCATACTATTCATTGTACATGAAAATATTTGTACCATTTATTCACAGTTGTTGATTTCGCGTAATTATACTTGTCTATTTTTGTATAGCTATATATATATAGCAAAAAATATATTTAATTCTTTCAAATAAAATAAAATTAATAGGAAATATTTTTTAAAAAACCAATTCGTTCATTTACAATGCAAAGGTTTTTAAGGTGTACAAATATATTTTCACGAAAACAAAAATTTTCTTTCTACGATTGTTTGGTTTTTTTTAATCAAACTTTTGAATAAGTTAAAAGTAAGCAGGGTTCGAAACAAGCCTCATTCAATTTTAATTATACGACTATATTTTTTTTCGTTCTTTTTCCCGGGATTCTTAATAATGAATATGTACATTTTTTCATCAAATATATCGTATTTAAAACTCTCAATTTAATTTGAACTATAAGCAACTATTCTAGTATATGTTTTGAAAATTACAAAGAAGTTCGTCCTAAATATTTCACATTTAATGAACAACTGTTATTCGACCTCTGGTTAAAATAATGATCTTATTTTGCTCGTTTTTGAGTTTATAGCATAGTAAATAATATTTATTTTATGTTTACACGAAATAAATAGTATAAAAACTCCGGGATTGATTTATCTGAAAATGGACCATGCTGCTAGATGACAAAGTTGGACAAATCGACAGGGTTGAGAAATTCTAATGCCAGCAGCGACACCGATATATTTGTCCAGCTCTCCTTCATACATGTTCAACCTAAGCAAACAAGAAATAGAGACCAAACGGGCCATTTCTCAGGCTCCCATGGAAAGTAAAACTAAGTTTTACGTAAAATAACCAGGCAACAAAGCAAATATTTGACCTTTAGACATCTCGGACACAGAATACATTTCCGATTTTCAATTGGATGTCGTCGGTCAGCGCCAGGTAAACAAGTCCAAAAGACCGAGTTCATTAAATTTTGCGCGATCTCTTAGTTAGCAAATATTTGTGCTAAATTGTCTTATATAACTCTTTTGAAATCCGTTTCAGGTTGTTCTAAGTAGTATTTGGATAGGTCTCCAAAGCGCTCACCCCGCGTAGGGATATGAGCGGATGAACACAAGAAAATGTCCAATCCGTACAGATAAGCAAACATTCCCTAAACCTGCTTACACAATGAAGCGCAGTGCCCGAGCAAAATGAGAAAAATATAATGAAGCATTTAAAAGCATTTGTAAGCGGACACTGCTGTGTCAACATCATTCTTTTCAGGACTCGCACGTGAACCTCGAACCCGACCTCTGTACTTAGTCTTTTCTGCTAATTGTAAACGCCCGACACCACATGGTATTGACGAAATATAACACATATTACAGATTTTACATTATTACAATCAGAGAAATATTTGTTTATACAATTCACTCATTATTACGATCGGTTTGCCGTACACAGATTCAGTGCAGTTTTCTCTGTTCGGTAATTGAAATTGATTGCCAAGTCTTTGCAAAGGCAAACAGTGATATTAAGGGAATACAAAAAAGCAAACACAGATAGTAGACATTTTCTTACCATTGTATGATTTAAAAATTTCTCATTATGAACATTATAAATTCCGATGAAAGTTCGTTTGTTAGATAAAAAAATAATAACTTTCTATTTAATAAATGAAAAAAATGGTTTACAAAAATAGAATTTCAAGTAGTTCAGCTTTTTTATAGATAGCTATTGCTCAGCATTGCAATTGCTATCATACTCGTATTTTGAAAGCTTTTGACACAAACTAATCTATACAATTAAAGATTTTTTGCATTGAAATATATATATTTTATTGAGTTGTTCTTGCTTAAAAACGAAAGGAATTTGTGCAATAGAAAAAAACCTTGATATCGCATTGTAATTATTGTGGGCACCTTTAGTCCACAATGTTTTATTATATTGCATTAAATTATTGCCATTGCCATATTTAATCATGAAATAAATGTTTATCAAACCAACGAATATTTTGCAGATAGAGGAAAAATGCTGCTAAGGATATTTACGGTTTGCTAGTATTGGTGTAATAGATCGCCACCTTTGTAACGTAATACTTAACTTTTCAATACGATGACCCGTTTACAACCTAACTAGTAGTTTCTAAGTGGGATTTTTATTTATTATTTTTTTATTTTAATTTTTTGAGGGGGAGTGGGTTTGCAACAAAAAAAACATAATATGGAAGGTGCACATATTGTTGTGGTTTCTGAGGTGGTCGGGCAAAGGGGAGGGGGTGTAATCACAAAGGAGAAGACAACCCTCGTAAGTATTGCTTTTATAATATCTGCCCACTTTCCGTGGGTATAACTGAATTGTTATAGTATTTGTAAAACATAAAGGACCTTTGAAACAAGAAATGGATTTGTTGTCAGATAAGACAACTTTTACGTATAAATATACTGAGAAAACCACGTTATAATTCCCTTCAAAGGTTCATACTTAACAACGAACAGAGGTGAGTTCATATGTCCGCTCTTATATTCTGTAAAAAACGAAATGACAGATAGACTTAGATGTCTCACACTAATTGATAATTGAGAAACGAGTGGAAAGTAAGAAGAAAGACACTATCTGCGCCCTTCAATTTTTATTTTGAACAGTTTGTTAAAAGGAACTTCCAAAACCTACCTTTGAATATACTTTAGAAAATAGCCTATTATTGAAAACATAATGGAAGTAAAAATCACTTGAGATAGTGTCTTTGATCCATAAGCATCTTTGATCTCCTTTATGACTGAACAAACTATAAAAAACCGATTGGTTATTGAGAAATATATTTAAACTGATATTAAGTTATCATTTGCGGCACTTTTCATATATTTGAAACGGCAGAACGTAATGTTACTTCAAATATTGACAACAAATAGCGCGAAATTGTCTGTCCCGCGCCCGTATAATGAAATCGTCTGCTAATTCAATGTTTGTTATTTGTTTTTGTTGTTATAATATTTGAACGGCTGCCACTTTGGCTTTGAGGAGCAGTTGTCCTTCCATTTTTCAAATAACACTGCATCTAAATCAAACTTTCTGAGAATATAAAACAGATTTATTTTTACATTATTCTTCATTCAGTTCAGCTCAGCATGCATGTATTCTAGTCGTTCATGCTTTTTTGTCTAATTATGGATTCTAAACAAAGGAAAAAAACCAACATTCATTTTTTGGGGGAACCACTTCACAAATGACAATCTCTGAAAAAAAATGTGTATGTATAAAACTAATGAAATAACAATGGATTTGTGATACAGACAAATGATTCGTGGCAGTTTAACAGCTTTGTGTTTTTAATTTCTTCAAAACAGGAATTGATCGTCCAGAAGGATTTTGTGAGGAAAGTGTTGAGGTGTCGAGCTAGATTAACCCGTCTGGAATATGTTTGGCATGAAACGATTTTCTTTCATTGCACAGAAATGGCCTACGTGCTGTGAGGGACCTACATAGGGCTGCTATATTTAGTATGAATTGAAACGCTGACGTCGAGAACAGGTCAATGTCAAAGTTAGATGAGATTCCGTCATTATGAATAAGAATTATAGATTTGTAAATGAAAATTATTCAGGTTGCTGCTGTAGTCTAAGAGTACACGGAAACCCAGAGCTACTTTTTTTCTTTCTGAATTTTTAAGTTCTGCAGGCAGAGCGCTGTAAAATATCGAAAATTCAGAACAAAAATAGATTCAACAGCATAAAAAACAAACATGTAAACAATAAAGGAAGACAAAAGAAAGCTTTGATGTTGCGATACCGCTATATCTAATTACAAAAAGTTACATTTGTAGCTCGGAATGACATCCCGTCGGGACTTCCCGTTGCGGTATGTTTGTTATGTTACCTATTCAATGGCTTTTCAGGTAAGTACCCAATGTACCGAAGCTAGAATACCTACCAAAATGCCGTAATGGCGCAGGAGATCCATTCTCTATGATCATCTATGTTCTTGTTTAGATATAGTTGCTTAAGATGGACAATATAAACATGGAACACTTCTGATACGGAGTGAATTTCTCAGGAAATATTTTTTGTTTGAAACTTTAGGTGTAAATTTCTATCAAATAAATCAATTTCAAACATAAGTATTTAAATAAGCATTTAATAAAAGCATTAAATAAGTATTTAAATATTTTGAAGAAGGAAAATGATTCTTAAATTATTGTTGAACTGTATAGGAAGTACACAAATCAAATGTGCATATTTTTTTTTTTCTTTTTGCAAATGTTCAATAATGTACATGTACAATAAGTGTTACTTTTGGTAATGTACAATTAGGAAAAATAATAACACACAATGAGTATTACTTTTGTTTTGATAAATATAAAACTTTTAAAACTTGATACAGTTATGTGTAATTAAGGTGGTATGGGACACCTCCATATTGTGACGTATTTCCAATCGAAATAAACAATAAAATTAAGTATAATTTTATAAATCTTTTCTTTCCAGAAATTATTATCTGACAGCGTAGCGCAATGGGTTACAGCGCTCACAACAAATCTGTAAGTCATGAGTTCGAATCACGCTGGGGCTTTTATAATTTTTACCTTTCCAAAAATTTTTAAAAATTATTTTTTGGTCAAATATTGTGAAATTTGAAAATTCTAAAACGGTGAAAGTATTTTGATTAGTATGTACTTTTATCTACATTAATATATCACATACCACCTTAAGTAAAATAAACCGGTGTTAAACGAGAGATGGAGTTTAAATAAAGTAATAAAAGTTAAAATTTCATCTTATGATAAAAAGTGTACATTGATATGTAGACAATGTTGCAAATGTGCAATTACTTACAACTGAAATCGTTAATTATCTAACCATATTAATAAAGATAATAATTAATTTATATAGAATTGGAATACGACAAAACACTCACAAAAGTAGAGGATACACCCCCCCCCCCCAAAAAAAAAAAAATGATAAAAATAAATAAATAAAGAGAGATAAATCAAGAGAGAGAGAGAGAGAGAGAGAGAGAGAGAGAGGGAACAACAACAACAAAAACACAATAATTGACAAAATATAAGTTTATCTATTTTGTGATTTTAGATAATTTATTTTCAGGTTATTTGGTAGGTAAAAATTAACTCTATAGTGTAAACTAAACCACCGGGGCACTAAAATTGTATTTTTACACGTGCATTATAAGTAATACAGAGCATCTTTAAACGATTACATAGAATGGACATTCGTTTTCTTTTTTAGATCATTAATAGCCCATTCCTTACAAATTGATATTGAATGCAGCTTACCATTAATTTTTTGCCGATACTAATTAATGTTTTCAAATGCTCACCAATAAGGCCAGGAGTTTATAAGGGTGAAAAGGTCAAATCGGCTGCAAATAGTTCAGCCACGACATAAACTAAATATTGATACTTTCAAGTGTTAATAAGATAATTAACAGTCGAAAACATGTACCTTTTGGTACATTTAACTCAAAATCAAAACAATTTACAATGTAACAACACTGTCCGAAATTTTCAATAGATGTTGTAGTTTGTAGTCTGACTCATGTCAATTACAGACCAAGTTTTTTTTTAAGAATATACTTTGTACAGAAAGTTTACGAGGTCAAACAAGGAGTTTTTAGATTCTTGTCCTCTTTGTAAAAATATAAATACATATATTTACACATTATAAGTATAATTATTTGTATTAATTCATTGTAAAATATATGCGATTGTACGGTCTTTAGGTGAATTGAGAAAAATAATACTTTTTTAACAAAAAATTGTAGGGCACACACTCGCATTGATTTAATTTTTTTTAAAATGCATAAATAAGTCAGACATATCTATTTCATTTCAAGGCGGAAAATGACATATAAATTTTATAAAGGAGATAACAGCAGCCAAAAATTGGATATGTACTATCATATAAAAATCAGCAAACGCCAAAAAAAATCTTTGTAAAGTTAGTTTAAGAGAGCTTGAGATTTCAAATACATCATACATTAATATGATTATCTTCTATTCAATTATTGATTCTAAAATTTATTCGCTGCAGCTGTCAAAAATTAATAAAGCAAATAAAATGAGGATTTTTCCTATTGATAAATAGATAAATAAATGAATTTTCCACACAAAAAATCTCAGAATGTCAAGAAAATCTAGAAGTTGTTCTTAAGGTATATTGACCAAATGTTCAAAAACTAAAGTATACATATATTTTATTTGGTAAATTACTCTTTTATCTTAATTTTTTCATTTATTGCAAAAGACTAAGAATCAATGTTTTAAATGAAATATGTGCGATAAATGATATGTACAATTTTTATAAAAAAAAAAAAAAAAAAAGAAATGTGGTAAGTTTAATTTATAGCGTAAAAAGCGAAAGCTTAAAAATTTTATATTCAATTTACCTGTTCTCATATCGGTAAATTCTAGCAGGGATCGAAAAGGTTTAGTTATTACCTACATTCATATACAAAAGAACAAAAGATCTCACCCAAAGGCATTCATTTTCTGAATTTATTTATAAAGAAAATCATATTATTCATTCAAAAACCAATTCAAAGATATTGTTTGAAAAATCAAATCCTTTTCCCTTCTTTTCTCCTTGCTCACGGGAAATATAACATAGACCGATGTACGTGATAAATATCAGGGTGTAGAAAAAAATCAGATTTGAAATGAATGAAATAAAAAAAAAGAAATTTAAATCTATTAAAACGATCATCTTAAAAACTTGCTTTATCAAAAATTTGGGGGGGGGGGTTGATTGTTTGTTTGCTTTTTCTTTTGAAAAATAAAGTTTTATAAAAAAAAAAAATCATGTTTATTTTAAGTTATACATTGCATTTAAGAATTAAATTAAATAATGAATTAGTTTCCTGATAAATATGTTGTTCTTATTTATAGAAAAGTCCAACCATCAAACGATTTTTTTTTTCTCGTGATTTTTTTATCAATAAATATTTTATTACATATTTATTATTCTAAAATAATCTAAATTAAATAATTTTGAGGTACATAAAAATGCAAGCTAATACTCAGAATTCACTGTACTAAATGGATATTTATATCATTTAAAACTTTTCTGTACAGGCGAGAATAAAATAATAAATTTGAGTATACATTCCTTCAAAGCACTCCTCCCTTTTCATATTTTTACAAAATTAATTTACTTGTACTTATGTGAAAAATTGCAAAATACGAAACATGAAAAGCTATATTATAGTAAATTTTGCAGCAGTTGTAAATCAATTAATTTCGTTTAGATTTAACGGAAAGAAATTTTCTGACTAAATTAATTTTAATAAAACGAATAGGATTTTTTCTTAATTTATATTCAAATTAAAGTATCATCAACTCAATTTTATTTCCCTGAAGTAGGTGGCCAGGTTTAGATCTTTAGATAAAGGTTTATTATAAATAAAATGAATTTTTAAGTAGGTATTACGTTAGTGAGAAGTTTATTATTTGGATGCGTGCTATCAAAAAAATAATACAATTATACCAAATATTAAATAAACAAAACATTTATTTATAAACTCGGGTCATCGGACCTACATGTGCACGTGTTTGTCCGTATAAACAAGAACAATATTTTAATAAATGGTTGTATTTCTGCCAACCTTTTTGCTTGCCTTTCCTAGCAGGAATGTAGACATTGTACGTTATGCTGGGTCCTCGGTAATTCTAAATAAATAAATAATAAATAAATAAAATCACTTAGATGTCATACAATAGCTCCCTACGTTTCTGATATAATTTTATGGGTTTTTTATAATGAAAGTACATGTATATATTAATGAAATTCTTAACAACAAACAAGTACATCTGAATGAATAATACCTACTGTACACCAACCCCCTCTCAAATAATAGAAAGTCAAAATGCAAGAAAACAGTGCAAAATCAATATTTACCTTTTGTTTTTAAACTTAAAGGATGTATATACATGTATAAACATTCATCATAAAAGAGTGTGGATTTTATTTTCAAATTAAGGAACATTTTTTATATAATAATGAATCGCTAAAGAACTTCTATCTCTTATTCTCTAATTAACAATACATTTCACAATTAATGTACAGATATATATTTATTTAGTTACTCGAGTTTATCAAAATTACATTTTAATATACAATTTATCAGATTTGTGTGAGGAATAAATCAGTCATCAACCCTACGACGTACAAGTACTATAAGAGCTATTAAACTAGTGAATACACGTGACACCCAGTGAAAGGTCAGTTATTATTATTAATATTTTTTGTTGTTTTAGCATAAGCTTTTTAAAGACCTATGCAGTAGAAATGCTGAAAATAGAAAATACTTATTCTATGGTTAAGATAAGTCACAAATAAGTTCAAGACGGTATATAAGGGCTAGGGGTGTAGACATAGAGAACACAGAACGAAAACTTAAAAATAAATTGTAAGAGGTATTTCCACTTGTGACCTACCGCAAATGAATATATCTGAGACCCTTTCTGTGAAAAGTTCTTTGATATAACACTGATCTGTAATTACATATCATATTTTCATATTGGACTTTTAAATTAGGCCGAGATACAAATTAGGAGAAACCCCTTTCATGTTTCTGGATAAAAAATTCTTTTTTGATGGAAGTCATTCCTGATTTTTGGGGTAATTTACGGGAGCTAATTGAAAACATCCCGTTACTTTAGAAGGTTGTTGATGAGCTCTTGGGTGAAATTTTTCTTTCATGTTTTACTCATTTTTTGAACAAGAAATCCTTACTTAAATACTTTTTCAATGGCAAACGCATGGTTCTACGTGTCTGCCCTACGTAATTAGTTCCTCAGTTGACACATGACTCACGTTACACAAAACCAACCTTCTTTGCCTTGGTTCTTAAGATTTTTGCAACAGACTTATATTCCAAAACAGGTAAATTGTATATTTTTAGCTCCATGTAATTCGGGTAAAAACAAAATTGGCAATCATTGGAATGCGAAAAGTATGCATTATTTTTCGAAGGTCTAGGGAAGTTTTCAGTAATATTTATTGCATTATTGCATTCTGCAGCATACAGTCCAAAACTTTTAGCCTATCATTGTATTAGAAATTCTTTTTCACCAAATTAAAAGAAATTATTAAAAGTTTGATTCACCAGTTTTTTAGGACCATTGTTTGAACAGGCTAGCTTAAGATTGAAAAAATATGAAATGCCTCAACGAATTGTAGATTAAAGGACAACCCGTATATAGCAAAAGAAAGGTTTTCCTGTTTGCAAGACGAATCGGCCATAGAAATACACATAGATTGTATGTATAAAAAACCGCTGCAAAGGTATTTACTTTTGTTTTGCATAAGAAAGGATCAATTTACGTTTCAATAAGTCACGTGACATAATGACAAGATGAGGGGACTCTGGGCCGGTTTTTTATGAAGCTTCTCTTGGTAGGGGGTGACCCACAAATATCAGGGACCGGGGTATTGGATCATGAGAGTGCCAATACCCCGGAGTCATCAACTCTTATAACAAAAGTTCACTTATTTCGTCACAAATCTTTACGGATTTTGCTTCATATTAAATGTTTTGTTGAGGACAAACAGTATCTTGATATCATTTGCTTTTAAAACAAATTTTAAAAAAATCAAGACATCAACTATTGATAATTGTAAAGATTTTGTATCTTTAAAACTAAGAACAACTGTTATATTTTAAATGCTTTATTTGATTTTGTAATTTCATAATTTCGCTGTTATCGTCTCAAATAAACTGGCTATATGCTTATTTATAACACTCAGTTAAACAATTTGCCCAATACATGTACATACATAAATTTTCATTTTTTATATCCCAGTACATCAAGAGTATTATAGAAAGATCTCATATGTATTCTAAAATCTGACGAACCATTTCTGTTTTTAATATGATATGCAATTGTCGTTTCATATTGTTCCTCCTTTAAGATTTGCATGTAGTGTGTGTGTATATATATATATATATATATAGTTAACTATACCTTTTTTTCAAATGTTTGCAGTTTGATTAGACCATGTACAAAGTTTAAATAATAAAAAAGTCAACGAATATTTTACGTTTTGTTCTTTTTTAATTATGACATTTCGTATTTTCCACTAATTATATGCATTAAGTCAAGATCATCCTTGATAGTTTTACCATTAGGAACTATTTAAATTAATTCTGTTGACACAGCGGATCACAGCGCTAAATCCAGTAGCATCAATTTACATGATTTCGCCATTCTTTTCCGCAATCTCTGTTTTCAGACACCCGTGGCTGATTACTATTCCTGAAAAACATGCAGAGTGCGACAGTTGAATTACATTTTGGAAGGTGGTTTTTCATAAGGAAAACAAAGTAAAATTTGTATCAAGAAAGTTAAAAAAACAAACGAATTCTGTTACACAAATCTTTGAAAATGTTTTGATTTTTTAAGTTGATCGTTTTGTTGTTATCTTTTTGCAACAAGTTAAATACACGTGTATGTCCGAGAGTATTATATGATTCAGAATCAAGTCTGTATTGCAGTTTTATTTGGTTAAATTTACATTGACCTTTTTTATCCGAGGCTGGAAATTTTATTCTACTATTTTGCAGGTGTATTTATACTTTCTATTGTCCAATATATTGTGCTACAAAATTGTACGACAAAAATCAAAACCGAGAAAAAACTAGTTGGTATCTTGCGTTGTATAAAATATGGCAGTGTCGCGAATGTTTGGTATCTCCTTGGGGGTACATTGCTGAGAATACTAATGGTTGAATTAAATCTGAAAAATTTTTTCTGACATTCTTGGATAATTTGCTGTTCTACACCATCTCATTACATAGAGAGAACGGATATAGCCCTCGTCCTCTGTTATGTATTTATTGCATATATATGTTATGTTTGACTCTTATTACAATCGTAATTTATTTGCAAAGTTTAATACATGTACATAAATCCTGTACAAATATGGATATAAAAAAACATGCATACATTATATAGAATTGGTTCTTATATACATGAAGATTTTTTGCGTCTCCAAAAGAAAATATTGCCCCCTAAAAAAAGATAGTACATAAAAAGTAAAGTTATTTTAAAAAGCACTCGGCCAGACTCAATGGGCATTTCTTAAAGACGTTTTTTACAGACATGTAAATTTGTTGAATTCAATTCCATGAACCTGAATATTTGCACAGACAAAAACTTGACAATGTAATAACAGCAAAGTGGGTTTTCGGCATCACTTGATTGACTAGACGTTCTCGCCTGTGAAGCAAGTCAAACATAGTTTGTTTGTCGACTATTTTGCGCGCGAGTTGTTGGCAAATATGTTTCTGAAAAACTTTGTACATAAAATATCCCCGTTATTTTCTGCACTAACGCTTCTATACAAAGACGGTGTCAATCAAACCTTGTACCAGACAGAGCCGTGAAAACCGACTCAAAATCCAAGAGCAATAGAAAAAACACCTCGATTCTATTAAACGTATTTAATTATTTACTTAAGTTTCCAGCTTTCACGATCTGTAAAAGATATTTATTAAAATACACTAGCGGGCATTAATGCGTAATTTTGTAGAGTTGTATATATCGTAATCAAAGAATATTACAGAGAAAATGACACAGATTATGCGCGAGAAATAGAAGAAACAATAGCGGAAAGAAATTGTTAGTATCCGGTTAAACAAAAGTCGATCTTTTGCAACCTGCTGTTAGCTTTGGTATCTAGAAAATGGTTCTGAAATTAATAAGCATTTTAGCCGATATGTATACACAGATTACAAAACATGTTACTGCCTCTTGCATGGAGAGAGTTACACTCTCGTTATCTAATTAAAAAATTATAAAAATGTACGTATAACTTTGGCTGAAGTTATAAAATTGAAATTGTATAAAGAGAAATCAATCTTATGAACAAGGCCCTCTGTAAATCAATTTTTATTTTACTTTCAACCATACATGATCGACGCAACCTTTTTGTTTTCTTTAATCGATTATACTTGGGTCCACTTGTCTTACTATGACAAGTTAAGCCGCAACAATTGAAGACGGCATGACTTAACGTGGGACACAGTGCCGTAGGATTGGAAGCATCCGGGTTTGATGAAACTGACTAAAGCTTCCAAGGTTGAAACATCGTTACATCTGCTGAAGATCAAGAAAATCCAAAAAAAAATTATTTATAAAATGCAAAACAAAACATCTAGAAAATTAACTTTATCAGTTTTGGTGTGTACATTGTATATTTGAATAGGTTATATATGTTTTGATACTGTTTAACACTGGTTACAAAGAAGATTTCAATGATGTACATTTTGACAAATTGACTTGGGCGGCGATTGGTTTTCTGGTGTATCGTATTACCGCTTGTTGGTTTGGAAGCGCATCAAATTTTACGCTATATATGACGATGTTTTCGCTCAATTGAACAAACCGATTCCCATCTCCTAAACGACACCTTAAACCCAAGGACTTTTATAAAGTTATCAAAGGGCAGCCGTATTGAGCCTGTCACCTGGCCAAATGGGGCATGTAATTTGCAACTCGAGAGTTAAATCCTTTGTAAAGTGATGAGAGGAGGGCGAGTGGGTTTTCATCACACTCTACTCGTGAAAGAATTTCTCAAAGTGCACTGAAAAACGTTCTTTCTTGTGGAGTTTTACTTGCCAAAAAGGACAATATAGTGCAGTTTTCCAGAAATAAATTAGAATTCCTTCCCCGTGATAAAGGTACAATGGGACCCGGTTAATCTTTTAAGAGTCTGAATAAAACACGATTTTCTATTGTCGATCATTTTATACAGATGGACGGCTGAAACATTAATTTCTCTTTTGTGCTTCTAAAATAATCACTTTAGCTTCTACTGCTATTCTTCAATCCACTTTTTCACTTCTTCTTATGCACTTCAATCTCGCCTGGCCTCTCGTCCCATCTGTTTAAGGGTAAGATGGAGAGAAAAAGGTAAAAAACGGAATGGTTTTGAGCGGTTGCTGAAGTTGATAGAAGCCCAAGAATAGGCTTTTCAAACTGAAAGCATGGCCCTGCGGCGCGTGACCAGATGAATGCTGGGGGCGGCCATACGGAGAAATTATTGATACCCTCCACTCTGCGATGTCGGAGATGTCCAATATTTCGGAAGAATTTGATCGTGACGTCACGTTATGTGCTCTGAACAGTACACATGGAACCGTTCATCATCATCATCATCATCATCATCATTTTCATCATCGTCGTCGCTCAAAGATTAACACTGCGACAGAAGAAAATTGATGAAAAAGTTTAAAATTGAAATTTTTTATCCACCTCTCAAATGAATCCAAAACAATATAAATACATTTACATACAGTGTAGCTATAATGAATGAAAATGGTGTGATTCCTTTAATATACATTTCCAGCTGTTTCATACAGACCAAGAAATGATATCATGTGAGAGATAGAACAAAAAATGTATTTAAAATAGCTAGATTTCAGAAATATACTTTACCTGACATGTTCCAAACCTGATATTAACCTGTTAATTAGGACTGTAGTAGGCCAAGTAATCGTGACATTCAACTTAAATCCTTAACATTTTATTCCAGGAAAATTTAGTAAAAATTAAAGTTATGCGTTTGCGAGATAACCATTGACTTATGGTTTGAACATATTTTATTGCATAGGCATACATGTATATAAATGGTTCGAACACAAGTTCTAACAACTTACGAGATTCTTACCATGTATAACAATTTAGAACTGCCTTTGTAATAGTTTATAATTGAAAGTACATAGAAATGCATGTTATTAAAATGGTTAAATTATTAACAAACGTACATGTATTTATAAACAGTTCTATTTGAATTATTGCCTTATTTTAAACAAGAATCAATTGTCACCTGTTGTATGGCCACAAATTTCAATACTTTATCATGCATGTTTTATAACTCATGTTTACCCAATTCATTTATTTTCTAGATATTCCTCTTTTGCATATATAATTCTTTAAGCTTAAAACAAAAGAAAACGAATAGGATATGTTTGAGAAATAAATGTTACGTGTTTCATGTATATATATAGGTGTATATATAGGTGTGATTTGTTGAATAAATAATGCTGTAACCTCACATAAAATGATTTTATATCGGTCGCTTGAAATCATTATCAGTATTTTTCGGCAGAAACCATAACTGATGCATGTTCATCTTTGGTGGATCTAATATGACACGCGAAATAAGATAAATTAACAAAACATGTCGATGTGTTTAACCGTGGGTTAACGTTTTAGGCTTTTAAAAAACTGTTGTTTTTCATGACGATTAATAATTACGTGTTGAAATTTGAAATTGCCTTTTGATGAAAATAAATTTATGTACAATTCACTTTCTTGGAATTTTAAACTCTGTTACTTTTTACTTTAACATTTATTATTAATTAATGTAAATTGAACAGTTGTTGGTTTACATATGTTTCGCATTATATTCAATCTGATAAAAATATATGTATAAAGTGCGAATGTAAATTTGTATGATATGAATTGTAATATAGATAAAATAATAATAAAAATGAGAGGCGCATGAAAATATTTGCTGATTGAATATTCTGTAAAGAGTCTTTTATATATACAACATATACTACAACAGCTATATTTAAAGTTGCTATTATACATAAACATGTAACTGAGAAAAGTTAAAAAACTTTGAGAAAAAAAAATCATTATATCCTAATCGAAAGTCAATTTATCTGCCATATTACAAAAATACAGAATTAGTATCGATAGTTAACTTGAACATCACGAACAAAACGCCAATACAAGAGATATTTTTCTGCTTCAGGCGTAAGAAAGATTCATATTATTCGCTTCAAGCCACACACGATCTGTTTTGGCTGTCCATCTCCTTAACGAAATGATAAACAAACAATCGCAAGTCAACAAAAATCTTTTCCGCAAACATTAACACCCCTCATGAAAATCCCTGACATTGGACCACAATTAATTGGAGTGTCATCACTATCGCATAATATTTACCTGTTTTACCTGTAACAAAGGGCGGGCGTTGATCGGCTGTCCCCCTCGCCATTGTCCGGCCAGGCGACATTAACTTAGGACAGCGTGTGTCAGTCCGCTCATATTTAACACCACAGATAACGGAGTAAAAAAAACTGGCCACTTAACAATTGAATCAAATTTTGGCACCTTTTATTTTCATTGTTTGTTTACATCATCTGGCAAATATTGCTTATTTGTTATAGAGTTTGTTAAGAAAATCCTTAATAAACCTTTCTCGATTTCACGCTAGAGATACATTGTCAGGTCACGGATAAATATGATATGTTAGTATAAAAATTAAATTTTCTTAATCCTGTAAATGAAGCTTTAAGGCCAAAACCTGAAGAAAATTTCATTAATTTTTCAAAAGTTTGGGTTTTTTTATCCGTCCTGTGGTTCAATAATAAGTTCGTAGAATTTTCGGATATTAATAATGTATGCAATATTGATTGAAATATGTCGATTTATAAAAAAAACAATTGCCGCTGTTATTTGATAGATGATATAGAGAATGTTGTGGGGACCGTCGCTAGATATCACCTTTACCAATACGACGCGCGGGCCATTTCCGGGAGAGGCCATCGCGATTGCCCTTACTACCGAGTCCCAAAGGTCCAGGTGTTGACAACTTTCGAGGAAAACGTTCGTTACGCCACTTATTTATTATATTTTGATAAGCTTACGCGGAGAGGACGGAAATTGACATAGGCCTTAGTCCTGAGGCTGTAACTGTTCGCCAGGAATCGTCCCAGCTTCCTGTTTATCTTCAAAACACGGACTTCCAAATAATCACAGCTTATTCTCCAACTTTACCACGTTATATAGTTTTGCATTGTTGTAAGTTTGCTTTGCTACTTTAGTCTCACACTTTCGATGTATTGCTGAATTAAAATGTAAAAATGCCGTTTAATACTTCAGGAAATCAATTTAATTTAATTCGAAACATTGTATTTCAAAAGATATCAGATATAAGGGTATATGTCCCATGGAAATTCAAAGTTGTATTCGTGCATTTGGTACACCACAACATTTAACACTAGGCGGGGCGGATGAAATTCTGCCCTTCTGTACTTTAGAGACAAATGCATGTAATTAAAAAGTAAACTTTTCGCTTCACGCCACCTCTTATCCATTTTGTTTACTGGCAAACATAAAACACAGCACCTGTTTAAACAAATATTTGGGTATATGTAGTATGTAAATGTAATATATGCACATATTGAATGTTTATATCGATAATGAAGTGCTAAGTTTCCGGGTATCAAAACGTGCGCTTATTTCAGGAAGTAAGGACGAGGCCTGCTTCTGCAGGTGTTTCACATACAGATACCTGGTCTCCATGGAAACAACAATTTGAGATAAGGAATGATGGAGAGACGATGAGCCGTCCGTGTGTCGTAGAGTCTTCATTCAACTGCCAGGTGTGTGGGTCTGACGAGCGTTTTCTGGTCAGTTTGGTGCCCATTACGAGTCATCTTGTCCTGACAAATCTTATAAGATATGAGATGGTTTCTGAACCATCTCATATCATGCTTTTACACACATCATTTGCAATCCCTGTCATTTTTTTTTCTGGACTATGGTTTTGAATTCTAATCAAAAAATTGGTCTGTATTTTTTTTTATTAATCTACTAAAAGTACGGCGTGGATTTATCTGTAATTTGTGAAGCAATCTACCCCATTCCATCTCATGACGGAAACCAATTCGAGCAGCAATTTAACTTCATATAAATCGCAGGAATCACGTTTATTTTCGATCACCCTTTTCAACCTCTATCTGGAGACAGCGCCTTTCGTGTCCCGATGCTTTAGAGCGTTGATTGGATTTCTTTGTATTTAATGCAATAATTATAACATCGTAGAATTAAAGAATAACAAAGTTTAACCATCGTTCCCGCAAGGTCTCGAGGGAAATTTCCCTTTAAAATTTCGAGGTTTTTTATTTTATGTTATATTATTGGTAACATCGGCGTTAATTGTACAAAACGTGGGCCCAGGAGATGAGAATATGAGAAAGGTATTTCCATAAAAAAGCGTCAAGTTAAAAACCTACAGTAATTAATTTGGTCAGGTAAAAATGAATCGGGTAAAACTGTGATGTTTATCGGAAGCCGGTACTCCACATTAATGATATTTTGATAACAAAGGGCTCTGCTCGCACTTTTGGGGCTGGTGCGTGCGGTGTTTAATTCTACAGAGACCTACCGAAATATGTTGATAATGATAGAGAAAACACATATAGTCCAATTCTTTTTATTTGAATTCTATCAACAAGATTAAAGTCTTCATACAACAGAGTCACACATGGCACAAAACAGATTTCGTTAAGTGAAAAAAGGCGTTAAATAGACTTCCTCACGTTACCGCATCCTCCAGAGAGCCATAAGGCTGTGTTTGGAAAACTTTTCAATCAACATCTTGAAAAAACACTGAAATCATTTCTTCGGGATATTTTACATTCTAATGTTACATATGTTAATAGAATTTAAGCATCGAGTTGTTGTTCTAATTAGCAGGTAAAGAGTGGGGTGTTCACAGTCTAAACATAGAAATTAGCTATTATCTTTAAGCCTATCCAGAAATCGTAAAACTTTGTTGACATTGTTTTTACAAACAATCATGAGCACTGTCATTCGACCAAAAATTGAAGGTGTTTATGACAAAAATATTTTAACTGATTTTCTATACTAGAGAAAAGAAAATCGCCAATAAAAAGTAAAAGGATTATGTAAATAATCAAATAGATGAATCGATAATCTTATTATTTTTTGTTGTTTTAAGAAGCACTATTGATAAGATACGAAATGTCAATTCCTAAATCCTGGCCTGAGTTGAAGCTACGGTCGTTTCTCTCAGCATGCTTCCAGCTCCCCACCAGGTGGCGTGTATACAACAATCAACCAAAAAAGCTACTTTATCTTTCAATTAAAAATACATCTCTATTTAGACATTTGAATGTCCTTCTCCTTATAAAGAAAAAACTATTAGGAGGAATAAAAGGCTTTTCAAGGTTTATCAAAATAATGATTACAATTTGGCGTTTGACAAAGCGCCCCGCCGGCATAACGTTACCACGAGTTTCACTAACAAATCGCTATCGCTACTTCGTTCGCTTTAACAGATATTTCTGACAGGTTCTGTGTTCCGTTTAAGAGCGATAAATGAGCTAAAAAAGAAAGAAAAGGAGAAAAATGACAAGAGTTTGACGTTTTACGAATAGAATTTGATTTCTCCTAATTCAATCAAACCCCGAATATCAGAACGATGTAAGAGACCACACCTGTACGACATTGAAAACTAATTACCAACGACGGTGGACGATTTGCATCGATTTTTCAATGTGCTCTACAAAAAAATGACAAGATAAAATGATAAGACGGATCGGCTATCAGCGGAACAGCCCAGCCAATGAGTCGTACTGGGACCGTGAGCGACTCGCTTGTCGGAATTATTTCATCATAAATTCTGCGATTTGTTCAGGAAGCGGCCATTTTCGGTAGACATCGAATAGAGACCCCGAGTTTTATGGTTGTTGATTGAGTTACGGTGCTTCAGAATTGACCCCCGACAATTTTATACGGTTTGATACAGGTGTGTTAATTAAAAGTGTTAATAATTAGCTAGGATGCCTTCCTATATAACAGTTATCACTTACAGTTCGGTTCAATCTATTCATAGTGGTATACGGGTAACATGAGATAATCATCGGAGGTACACACAGTAAAACGTTTCTAAGCTTACTAAAGGGGGAATGAAAAGAAAAGAGACATATATTTTTAAAAAAGGAATTTACATGCTGTGAATACACAGAGAAAACTCAAAGAGATTAAGCAGCCTTAGAATATGTGAAATAAATGATACAATAAGTTTTCTCAGCGATTTGACAGAAGCTCGAAGAACCTCGATGCATCAATATTTCCTCCATTTTGGTCACAGATACAGTGGTCTCGTGCCTACATGCTGAAACTCATGACCTCGATAATTTTGAAATGTACAAAGAACATAAGGGTAATTCTACCTATCAAGTAACTAATTTGAAACAGAAATTATCGATTTTTACAAAATTTTCAAAACATGTCTATGATATCCAAAGCTCATATATTTGGGGTTCGCATTATTACTTCTTTCTGGGGAGGGGGTGGTTTTGCAAGCTCTTGATCATTATTTCTCTCTGAAATAATTATTCGTTAAATTAAAAAAAAAAAATAAGATTTGAACGTGAAAAATAAAAATAAAACAACTTCTATATGCAAATGCCTTATTTTTTATATTTATCAATAAACTTAGAAAAAGTGTGTTTCTGCAAAAAATAAAAATGATAAACAAAAATAAATAAATAAATAATTAAATAAATGATTGATAAAGAAATAAATTTGGACATACATTAATGTAATCTCAGCGAACACTAGACTACAAATTTCTTTCACCATCCGTCCCTGAAGCGCTTCCTTAATCGATCTTTGATTATGAAGAATATCATTTAAATAAATCAGTTAAAATAGCGGGAATAATTCAGCCGTTCAGACGGTCCGTATTGTACCCGGGATTATATCTTATCGCTAATCGGACACTTTTTCCTGCCATTTAAATTCAACTAAATGATCCAAAACGGGGAATCTTGTATGGGGGTTTCACTGAAGATTGTGCAAAAACCTATCTGTTGCGGCGATGATGGGACGGCGTTTTTAATGCTAGACAAACATGGTGTATTTACCAAACAAGATCAGCCATTTATACAGTTATCATACGATAGTTATTTAACATGGCAGTATCCACGAGTAAATATTAAACGGTGTAAATATTTTGAGATAGTGAAAACAAATTCTGTGACAGATAACCCTATAGTAGAAAGAAACTCAAATATTGGCATACAGTGATAAGCTTCCATATTTTCATTCACACTTTTATTAATTTAAAATACACACTCGGTAAATAAATACAACAAATTGATAGGAGTTATTGTTAAAATATGATTGTACAACAATATTTGCTAACTCGAACATCCGTGAAAATAAATTGCCTCCTACACAAACATGTGTAAGGATTCAACGTTTTAGCAATATCTTACACTAAAATCAGATTTCATTTTCAGGTTTTACCTAACGAGTATTTTGAATTAGAACATCGTCAATACATTTATTCAACTCTGTGACCCTGTCTCTCTCACCCCTGTAAAGTGCGGGGTTCTTCAGATGAAAAACCCTGATACGACCGTGCTTAAGATTTGTCAGAAAGATTTCTTTTATCAATAGCAGAAAGGTAAAATGTATTCCTTGTAATATAAACTGCCATTGCGTATTAGGAGATATTTTGCAAACTTCTAAAAGTCTAGAAATAACTGAAACTAGAAAAAAACCCGCCAAAACCGTTGGCCAAAAAACGAAAAGAAAGTTGTAGAATCTGTAGTAGAATTTTGTTTATATTTCAAGGTTTTTGAATGAGAAAACTGAGCTCAATATCGTCATAATGGTATTTGCTTTGGGTCTAAATAGAAGGGGTTTGTTTGTAGAGGTAAAGTGATCGACACTAGCGCTCAATCAAACGGGGACAGACCTTCCATTTCCGGTCGATAATTGGGCGGAGCTTCACGTGATACCTCGTAATCGTTGAACGGGACTCGGTGAATTTGCATAAAGTGGGCGTTACTTCATACCTCCAATGTCCCAGGTATATTTACCCTGGGTCAAGATAGTTTGTCGATAATTTTCATTTAGACTTCAGAAGTGTTATACCACGAATTGGACCACAGTTAAACAACCTTCGGTGTATTTACACCCGAAAGTGAAAACAAAATTTCTGTTGGATCATGTATGAAAAACAACCCTCTTTGGGCACAGAGTGCCCCCAGTCCGGGGATTACCTCTCCATGTTAACCTCTAAAGGAGCCTACGACACAAACTGTTCCTCGGGATATCCCATGACATCCATCCCGAGTATGAACTCAATCGGCAGCATGAGCATGAGTATGCAGTCCATGGCTATGACCAATAACTACTCCCCACCCAGCATGGGCGGCATGGCTGGCACCATGACCCCACCGGGAATGACCAACCTCGGAATGACCCCCGGGATGGGAATGCATCCCGGCAGCATGCACGCAGGTATGAATTCAATGAATTCCATGTCCCCCATGAATGGAATGAGTTCCATGGGTGGCATGCCGATGAATGGGATGGGAGCTCCCATAAACCCGATGAGAATGGAGAGTTATAACCGAGCTCAGGCCATTAACCGAGCCCGGGACAAGTCCTACCGACGGAGCTACACCCACGCCAAACCTCCCTACTCCTACATCTCACTGATCACAATGGCTATCCAACAGTCTCCGAACAAAATGTGCACTCTCAGCGAAATATACCAGTTTATTATGGACTTGTTCCCTTTTTACCGACAAAATCAACAAAGATGGCAGAATTCTATCCGACACAGTTTATCCTTCAATGACTGTTTTGTGAAAGTTCCGCGGACCCCGGACCGACCCGGCAAAGGAAGCTACTGGACCCTTCACCCAGACTCAGGAAACATGTTCGAGAACGGATGCTACCTTCGGCGACAAAAGCGCTTCAAGTGTCTGAAGAAAGAAATGATTCGACAGTCCTTGTCAAAGAGCGAAGACGGGTCTGTGATTGAAAACCCTCACTCTCCTCGCAGTGATCAGAGTTTATCTCCTCCACCCCACAGCCCGGAGGACCTCCCCAACGCCCAGGAACAACCGGACAGGAAGCCGGAAATTCCCATCACGACACACAACACCACCACCCCTCCGTCCCAGCATCAGGAGATGCCCCCGTCGATGCGGCACCACCCACAGCACGACCCCCTGTCACAGGCGTACAACAATGGCCAATATAATCCCCACTCATTTCATCATCCATTCTCTATAACCAGTTTAATTACAGACAATGCAAAGATGGACATGAAAAGTATGTATGAGATGCCCAATATGTATGCAGGTTATAATAACTCGATGGCTTTGCCCCCGATGGCGAAGACCGAGTCCTCGACCCCCATGCCTCTCTCGGACAATGGTTATTACAAAACCTACGCGCCGCACTCAACGGCAAGTCTGTGAAGTGTTTCTCTGAACCAGGAACAAAACTCAGTTTTATTCAGAAAGCTGTAAACCAAAGATAAATTTTGTCTCAGCGAGCTGTGGTTTGTAAAGTAATAGTGCGATGTGATTTTTTTTTAAATATTGTGTGAATGTGATTTTAACAAAATAAGATTTTTGTGTTTTTTATAAAGAACTGTGTATGCGAGAATAGGATACTTGTAGATCATGTGTTTCCCGGAGGCCGGTGGATCAAGTTGCTGTTTTCCAATTAAGAAAGCACTCTTCGAAATAAAAAGAAAGGTTGTATTCGGACCGGTTCGCGACAATCTGCTATGTGTTCAGATGAAAATTAGACATTTTGTGTGTGTAAATATATATCTATATACAATTCTACATTTTAACATAAAAAATAATTTATTTTTATATTGAAATTTTCCAAAACGGAGTCTTAAATATATAATATTTTTAAGGTGAACAAAATTATGTGTAGAGAAATATTATGATATTTATATTTAATTTTACATGTTCGCGCCCGAGTGGAACAATTTTTCCCGAAGAATTGAATGGTTGTAGATTCTGATAAGCCCACGTGTTGACAGCTCAAACTATGATATTTATTTTATTTTCTTTTAAAATCTAAGTCATTTTTGTTATACTTTCTGTAGACATGAACAAAAATCAGAATATATATAACTATCAAACACAGTATTTTGTCTTTTATTCATATATTTCAATGTCACTGTCAAATCTTATTATGATTTTGCATGCAGGTTTTTCTTTTTTCCAAATATTTTTATGAGAGAAAAATCTAATTTATCATTAACAGAATTACCTCAAAATTTAAATAAGATATTTGGGTTCTGGTTTTGTATTTATTAATTTTCTAATAATATTTGAATGCATTTGCTTTTTAAGAATTTCCATTACACTGCTTGCAAAAAATGATAAAATATGAACATATGATGTATGCTGTAGGAAAAATATTTTCCTTCAGAAAAATGTTTTATTCTAGAGTTCTATGGGACAAAATAAGTGAAAAAGGAAACTTTTATTTGACATTTTCCGGGTGTTTCTGATATGGACTTCATTTCCCCGTAGAATATTTGAAATGCTACCTTGTGATTTTTCATGTCAAAGGGCCAGAAAGTTTTGCGACTCAAAAAAACAGTTATTAAAATTTATAAATTCTGGTATTTGCGCAATTTAATTTGACTTTTTTCAACAAATCGGTGACTGTCTTACCGGTTTTAGCATGGCGCTCTGAGTTCGGGGTATTCGGGTATAGATACGGACGGCCTATGTCTCTAGGCAGATAAAAAGGCCTGCGCCACTCCATTAGTTTGATAGAAAGAGATAGGGCGAGTGATTAATCCCTCGGCCTGCCAAAGTTTTCCTAGAGCCCCAAAACTTCATCAATTTGTTAGACCAAACTAGCGGGAAATAATAACGATTCGTATCCTCCGCATACGGAGTGCTGACCCAAACAAGGGCCCCCCTTAATGTACAGTCCCAATACTTTTCGCATTATGCTCTAAATTGATTACGGAATATCCTAATTTTGGTTTGTAAGTGACG
>WFKH01006014.1:8824068-8889068 GCA_016163765.1 Magallana hongkongensis | reverse complement strand
ATTCAGGTAAAACGAGGGCCTATTCCGAACCACTTGGTCTAGGACCCATTTTTGGTCAGAGCAATTTGTTACAATTTAAATATTCCAAATTAAGAGGAAACGATATCCTACAACACGTGTTCGGGCGTTGTTAAGGTAACGGAGATTTGTTATAAATCCCAGGGATCAATGGCAGCGTCGATATTTAGCGCCATAAAGGGTTTATTTATCATATGGCAGGCCGGGCCGTCCGATCGGCCTAATCACTCAGATATCGCTCAAATACTCCCTGATTAGCCCTGCATTTTGTCCATATTTGCTCGGTAAATATACTCTAAACCAAGCACATGTTTTTATTTATGCACATTGTTAGTGAATTGTAGCGACAATATAATAGTGGGTGTTCAGCAGAGTAATGAACTACAAATTTTCCCCTCGTTTATAATTAGAAATCGCTTTTTTAATATACACATTAGGATCTGATGTCGCAAACCTACTGTACCACATTAAGTGTGTAATACATGAAAGTTTTCAGACGAACTTTTCGAATAAAAAAAAGCCACCTAATTTCTTTTTGAGCAATTAAAAACTGTTTACTTGGAATAAGAATTTATCTTCCTAATCAATTATGCATCGTCCGAGGGCTTAAGACAATGACGTATTTAACTAGAGTCTGTTCTAGGATCCGATTGAAGTAGCATTCATCTCGGGACACGAGGTCTGCACAGAGATTCCGGCTCCGCTCCAATCTGTCTGTTTCCTGGCAACCGATTCACGACATCCATAAATAGGGTCTTTTGGCATGCGTCGTCACGCGCCAGATGCCATCACCGGTCACCTTTTGAAAATACCGACAGACGGTCACTTTTCCCGCCAACAAAGATATTCTGCAATTTAAGCTTCCTATAATTATTTTTCTGGATTAATTATTGATATATGCACGAATCTATCGTAGTTTTAATCATTAGGAATACCTCATGGACTATTTTTGAATCAAAGAATTTAACTTTAAGTCTTCATTTAGCATTCACACTGACAATATATTACACAAATACTTAAAGAGGGAGAGGAAGAGAAAGAAAGAGGAAAAGAAAATCCTTTATCTAAAATTTTCACCGAAACCCGAAAAAACTTCAAAGGAAACTGAAAGTACATTTAAAACAAACTTTAACTTTGTGGTTGCAATTTTAATTTTTTTACACAATTGATTTTCTTAACACACCCTATTATGAACATGCACATATACATTTCTAAAAGCATTGCGCCAAGAATTGACAAAAGCAGCAGGACAAGAATATACGTTTACCGAGAAAACAGACAGTCATAATAGCGACAAGGCCAAATGTCACATGAGGCCATAAGTTAACAGGGCGCTGTTCGCTATTGTTGTTACAAAAAAGTAATAAAAATCTAAATAAACACATATCAATATTTTTTGTACTTTTGAGAGGTTAAGAGCATTTATATTTCACCAAAACTTAGGACTTTTTTCCTCTCTCGAGAAAAATCTATATTGAGACAGCTAAAATCATATGGAACCATTTGTGTTTGGGTTTTTAACTCTATTCATCAAATTCCTTCTGATGTTTTTCTAATCTATATATCTTAAAATATCAAATATTATACAATCCGTTCGATTATTTCTTTGCTTTTCTATTTGAAGAATAAAAAACTTGAGACCAGAAATAAAAATTGGCTCTGTTTCCCCCGTATATCCCAGTTCTTGTTACCTATATGATTTCTCTTTGTTTTGTATTTTATACTGCATCTAAAATAAGTTTTCAAAAATAATCGAATTTAATGCAAATTGACGTCGTTAGACATTGACAAGCTCTTTGTCACATAGGTCTTACTGTGTAATTAAAAATCGTTGGACCTCGAAACATTTTGAATCTAGAATTCTTTTTGAAAATGAAGCTATTGTGTAACAACACTTTTTAAATAAAAGATTAACACCTGTTTGATGAATATCGTTTAAGTGTTAAAATATCCACATTTTCTATATTAGAGTATATTTTAACAAATTGTATTTGTGACACGGACAAAAAGAACGACAAGGGCCCACCGTGGCGAATATGAGGAAGTGATGTGAAATGAATAAAGGAGAAAACCGACACGGGAGAGGGGTGTATTGATCCGAAACACGTGCAAGACTCGGTAATTAAAGTAAGGTTGACTAGAAAAGAGTGTGTGTGACATCTTAAAAACATTTAACAGTGTCTTGAAGCAGTTCCATTGACAAGAATTAAGTGATATTTGATACAGGTTGTATTTGAAGTGATTCTCATATTTAGATGTCAGAAATGGAGGGTTTGAGTCAGAGATCTTGCTTACATGTCATTACACTCGGTACAGACGCCTTTTTACACTCAATCTGGCAGATCCTCATCCTCATCCACCTCAAAGCATCACATTCATATAGTTAATAGTAGGAATTAGTGACCGATTAGATTACAATTAGGACTAATGGAAGGGAATTGTTTCCTACCCGTTGCACTATTGTACTTCCAGCGTCAACACTGATGTAGCATTGTAGGAAAACATAATTTATTAGATCGTTTTGGGCCTTTTTATTTCGAAATACAGTTTATAAAAAGCTGTTTGTTTTAATTTTGAGCAGTGAGCTTTGGATTTGTTGGATTTCCTTTCGCTTCTTGCACACTAGTATTATGAATTTACATCTGCCATAATTTTAATTTGAATTGAATTTGAATTTTTTCGCTAGATTACACATATTTTCACTTGATTTTTACAACCAATGGTATTTGACAATTGATCTAATTCACGAAATCCACAGAGCCTTTTTGGTTGTCAGAAAGATCAAACACACTATGGATAAAGATTTTCCATAATCGATAACAAAACATTTACAAACACCCCTTTATCTGAACAAAAACAGTTGTTTTATTTGCTATTATCATATCGACAATAGCGAGGTTAATACCTTGATGGTATTAAACTGTCTTGAGGTTCGAACCGAGAGAGAGAGTTGTTTCTAGCAATAAGACGTAACGCATTGTTCTTATATAAACTCTTCAGCAAAAACCTGTTAATGTAGTGGTATGTTTACAGGCATTAGCAAGATCTATGTATGTATTGTATGATTGACTTGTTAAAATACAGAAATGGGGCATTTACTTCTCTGATTAAAAGAGAAGAGAAAAAGAGAGGGTTTTGTATCAATTAAAATCTCGGATTCATATTGGTTTAGCACGTCATCTTTCTTAAACTTTGTTTTACAAATTGTATTTATACCTTATGAGGTTTGGGATGTCAAAACGGTGATACTAAACGTTGCAAGTTCGAACTTTATAATTTAAACAGTTCATTAGGTCATTTTGACACATAGGTAATTATATCATTATCATTAGATCTAGAGAGAGAACTCTGAAAGCAAATAACAGAACTGCGCCCGTCTTTTGGCCGACAATATAAAAAAATCGAATCTACCTATCTTTCATAGAAAAGGAAAAAAAAATCGGTAGTAAATTAGTAGGGGAATTTGGCCGGGTCTGTGCCGGCCAGCTCATTATATTTTGTAAGAGTGTGTCAATATTTGTCAGGAAAACAAACAGCTCTCAGAAATTGGAAAGGATAAGAAGAAAAGCAAATGACCATTGCATATCTTACAATGCCGGACAGTGCTCAGGTCTTTGATTATCAATTAGGCGCAGAATTTCGACGCCTCGGGCTTTCATGGTGTGTTTGCTCAAAATTCCAAGTAATTAACAGAAATATAGACATTTTAACATGTTTTTGTTAAATTTTTGAAAGTTTGACTTTTCTCACGCAAAACATTTTTGAACTCTTTAGAAAGTCACTACCATCCATTCTTCGAGGTCAAAATGGAAGCTATTCCTTTCTTTTCTTTTTTCTTTTTTCGAATGGTTTTTAATGTGCGTGTGGGCATAACCTTGTATGTATGTTATCTTGATTGGTGAAATAGATATTGCTTCATTGTATTATGATCTTAATGTTAAGATGGTAAAACACTTTGAAATTACGAATATAAACAATGTTTTGTAAAACTGATAACATGATAGGATTTATATGAACTATAATTAATTTACTGAAATAACAGTAAATTGTTTTGTAATTTGGTGAAATAAACTGTAAGAAAAATTATTGTTTGAATAATCTATTATTTATTATCTGTTGATACATCCATGATGATAATTGTTTAATAAATATTCTCGAGCTGCCTGTAAAAAACACCTCACAAATATAATTAAAACTTGAGACGGATTTGTAAATAGATTCAAATAATTACAAACACAATTTTTTATTTACAAGAAGTAAATAATCAAAGAACATGGTAAACAACAAGCGAGTATGGTTAAACTGATAAATCCCGATATAATATTTGAATATGGTGTCTTTAATTTGATTGTAAATTTTCGTATCTTTGGAAATACACACAAACCCTCACTAAGGTGAAAGCTGTATATGATTGCCTTCAGTCAACGCTCAAACACCGTGTTGTATAATTAAGATTTATCTCCGTGTTTAACTTGATACTAAATTGCCATTTTCAGTGTATTGAAATGCAAATTTGTTCTCTTCATTATGCGGTTACTTTAAATATGCATATGCAGCTAGTGGTATTTACTTGAAACACATCGTAAATCTAGTTCCTGAATTTCAAACAAAAATATTCCGGCGGCTTGTGCCTTTGGTGTATAGATTACTATGTAGTGGCAGTAGTTGCTTAATTAAAATGGTAAATTCGTAAACAGAAAACGATTAATTGAAGTTTATATTTTCATAACTCGTTTTCAAGTTGATTTTTGTAATCAGTATTTTAAAAAATGAGTTCCAATGATTTTGTTTTATTTTTGAAAAATCTATTTGATACGTTATTTATTTTAAACTTATGATTATGTTTATAATTATGTTTTAACTATAGTTCTCATATTTACAAAATATATTTACAAATGATTGAATAGAAAAAATAAAATGTTCTATTTGGTTGTTAGTTTGTTTCTATTTTTGGTGTCTAATCAATAATTTTATATTTATGTAATCTGTACTTATATTTCTATTTCCCATGAATAAATTCAATATAGTCATGTAGATTCTAAAAAAAAAATTAAGTCAGTAGATATAAAATTTATCAATTTCTTTTTGAAAAAATAACAATCAATTAGGCCTATAAATAGACTGATTTTTTTTCTATTCATCAACAGCCGATCAATTAAATTATATGAAAAGTAAAAATGCCAAACGCATCCAAAATTCAAATCTTCACCAGAAAAAGACTCCCTCTGAAATGAGAAAACAAAAATAAAAACATTTTTTCTTCCTTTTAATTATTTAATTTAATTACGATTTTGAATTCCGAAATATATATAGTGTATATGAATTTTTATATAGTGTATATGATTGTGTGCTACAGAGATCTAGAGTTAAGTTTGAATGATATTTTGATAAAATATTTTTAACGTCTCAAAAGGACATAAAAGTGGCAAGTCATCGAACAGCTAGTATGAATTGCTCTCTTGAGGAATGTTTTTTATTTGTATCTTTCATAAATTTCAAACTCAAGTTTACTACGTTTTTGTGTTCAATCGTTTCCATTTTTATTTAGTTATTTATTTTACTATTTCGGCGGGTATGCTTTTCTTGCCCAACATCGGGAAAATTCTAAATCACATACCTTTGCTCTTTACCATGTTGTGGTTAACTTCAAAACATAATCTTAAATTATTTCATAGCGGAATATTTGAACAGATCACCATCTAGTTCACCGCGATTTTATTAACGGATACCACTGGATACCATTAAACATTTTTATTTTCTCACTTTTTTACGATAATAAATGATTCATTTTTACACTCAACTTAACAATCGAAACAAACAACCAAGAAATTTTTTTTAAAAAAATCTGTTTAACAGGCCAACAAAAATATGATATTTAGTATATACGATGCAATATGTGTATTTTTTTCATTAAATTTTTTTTTTATCCATTTTTAATTTATTATCTTACTTTTGAGAATTATGAATTTATTCTTGTTTGTGGGTTAACATATCGCTGGTTTTGAACAACACACGATTCGGATTCAGATTCTAGCAGAGGCCGCATTGTTGTTGTCTTCCTGGTGAGTTGGTATGCACACTGTCAATCCTGTCCTTTCTGATTGGTAGAAAATGCATGATGTAAAAATATTCATTTATTTTATTGGTTGAAATACCGGTTAACGGAAGGGGGATTTTGCTGCTGATCTATATTACGATACGATCTAACCATTTCATAATATTTACAACCTAAAACACCAATAACAAAAAATGCAATTGATAGATTGAACATGTTAAAAATTTTCTACAGCAACGTTTTGCATGTACATCTATATTTTCATAGATTTAAAAGACACATATATGTTCTTCTCTATATACTTACATTTAAAATTTGTAGAATTATATTTTATTTTGAATCAACACTAGTATATCTAAACAACTCTTAGATATTCGAAATTTTATCTTGAGTCTGCTGAACAATTTTATTAAAATTCTGATGATTTTTTTTATGATCACTGTGTTTCATTGAAATGAAATGATAAAAACAATTTAGGCGTTGTACGTGATGACGACAAAACCCATTAAAACAGTTATACCTGTATTTGTTGCATTTGACGCCCACGTGGGGACTTTGCTTTTTCCTGGCAGGTGAGAGTGGTTTGTCCCTCAGGTGTTGGCACTCCGGAATAGTCTTATGGGACAATATGGTAAAACGAAATATACGTCATTGTCATAATGGATCCATTGAATGAAAATACATTCTGTCTCCTCTGACGATCATGTATACATGTGATCGATTGAAGCGAACAATTTAACTTCAAATCTCTAAGTTTCGTTCAGATATGTGACTTTATGTATAATATAACACTAAATGATTTCAGAGAAGTAAATTATGTCACTGCTGATTTCGATTATCCCCAAACTCTATTGTTTAAAGGATTATATCTTTTTTGTATTTTTTATAAACAATTAACAACCACCACATGCACATATGTTGATACAATTAAGGTTGTGAATTTAGGTTTAGATCAATGTTCAGATAAAAGTATACAATATGACGACACTGATCACTACTTAGTTGTGACTGAACCATCATAAATTTTATAAAAATATTTCAAGAATAACCATTGTTTATAAAAAGGGGAGATCATTCATAATTTTTATTTTCTCTTTTCAGGGCCATACACGGAAGCAGGATTTAACGAAGATTTTTTTATTGTCATGGTTCTTAGAAATAAATCTTATTTATCAAATTTGCCTTTTTTATTTATCTTTAAAAACTGAAAAATTCAAATGAGTTTGAATGAAAAGAGGTACGAATTTCGTATTTTCCTTTATAGTTTGTGGTTTTCCATTTATATACTAATACATGATCAGATTTATATCTTCCAAAAATATAACAGTTTCTATAAGACACAATGTTGCACTTCATCATTTTCTGAATGTGTTTAGGTCTAAAGTGGATAAAGTTCCCCGTAATTTTTCACACTAACTCCATAAAAAAACAAATGCATTATGTATATACATGTATTCATTGGCAAGATTGATGATCTTGGAGCAATAAAATCGGATATAATCCGAGAAAGGAAAATTTGTAATATTACTGTCTCGGAGGACTAAATTGCTGTGATAACTTCCGCCACATTACCACGACTGAAAAAAATAGTTCACTCGGAGGCTCTGGTTCAAGTGTAATAATTTCCGCTCTGCACATACAGAATAAAAGTCATAGAAACTCCGGCGAGAGAAGTAATGAGGTGATCGTTTTTACTTGGTTTAACATGTGGTGGGCTTGTGGCGACCCCTGGTCACCAATTAGCTGCAGCTGAATAGATCTATCGTATAAAGGCTTTATCTATTGGATATCATATTGCAAATACATGTCGTGTTTTCTGTAATATTCACTGATCTTTTATTCCAATTTACAGAAATTGTTTTTATTCAGATAATATATTGTTTTGATCAACTGGAGTTAGATTGTTGACTCTCCTCTCCATATTCGCCGCAATATCAATGCATAATTTATGACCAATTTCAAAATAGAATCTCTAGCGGATCAAACTCGCACCTGTCGGGTTAGGCATGGTAACCACGCCCCAAATTACTGTTTTATATTTTCACCATAAATTTCATCTTTGTTAATGTCCGAGATCAAAAGCATGGTTTTATCTTGTAAAATATAAGAGTGACGGGTTAGTAATATTTTCCCTTTTTGGGCGATAACGGAATAAGCGTCGATTAATTCGGGAAGCTGAAAGCATTCACCTGCAAGCAAGGTGATGTTAATCTCATTGGGTCTATTGATTAATCCACAAACTTTCAATTACGCCATGGTTTATCATTTATAATCCGACAAAAATATTGAAGACGATTCTAAATTTCAAAACACCCAATTACTTTGATAAAAATCAAGACATGTGACTAATTGGATTAAATAGCATGATATTATCTTGATTGTAAAATTTATAAAATAAGACTCTTACATTGGTTTGTTTAAAAAATTCGAGTCAAAAACAATGTCAATGTTAACTGCAATGAAATGTAAACAAAGCATTGAGTTAGTAACACGAGCTTTATATCATTTTTACAATTATATAATTTTTTCTTACGTGGAGAATAGCATTATAAGTAAGATTCGTTTATTTTGTGGTAAATACAACAACAACAAAAAACCCCAAAACAAAAACAATACAAAACAAAAATTGTATCAGAGACACGGCATTCTTATGAGAAATCTCTACAATTGAATCGCAATCTGTTTCATGAATTAGAAGGAAGAACATCCCTATGTTCTAAATAATGAATTCTACTGACGTCCGATGAACACGACACACTTGATAATTATTGTCATTAAGCTGTCATTTAAGAGTAAGATTACATGACGGAAGGTGTGCCTAAGATCTCAATGATATACTTTTTAAAATACACATATTAAAATGAGAGAGGCGAATTCTGTAGTATACACGCACGTCCAATATTGGGCTTCTGTAAAAATAAAGTGATTTTTTTTTTAAAATGTAAGAGTAAGATTAGGTAAAGGTTTATAATTTTAAAAATCTAGCAATTTTATATTCTTTTGTATAATGAACTTTCTTTTTTTCATATAATTTTCATATTTCAAAAATATCAAACAGAACGTGAATTCACGCGAATAAAATAAAGGGAAAAAAGCCAATTTTTCATAAATGTCAGTATAATAATGTTAGAAGAAGCGCGTCTGGTCTGTATTGGAGTGGATATTCCGGCACATGTCAGCCAGCAATGAATCGTCTATCTACACATAAGAACAAAACACACAATCATTGGTACCCCAAAAATGTGGTGGGAGATGTGTTACCATAAATAGCCGCAAGATGGATGGGCCATTAGCGAAATCAATCCCCTGGTATGACTTGGACAGGATGGAGTACTTGGTTTTAGATCGGGTTGCAAATGGAGAAGAAACCCGATCAGAATACTGGACGGTTGTCGGGGACGGTAGCTCCTCATGTGTTTGCTCCCACCCATGGAAGTCTTTGAGGAACCATGCCCCCAGTTCTACTAGTTTGGAATTATCCTCGACTTGTTTCCTTATATGAAACTAAAACAGTATTTACACATTCTTAAGAACTGTTTTCAACCATATCTTAAAGTTTATGTATTCTTATAGATGTGATAGGAATCAAAAGTGCTGTATGTGCAGGTATCATGCCATATGACTAGATGCAATGTATTAAATAGCACGCTAATATATTATGAATAGCACGCGCTCAATATCAAAGAACAATCAAAAATTGAACTGTTTGTGAAAAACTAACCAAAGTTAATTTAAATTTTCAAAAATAAATAATAAAAAAAATAGTTTACCCTGCAATTAAAACGGGAAAAAACTTGGCATTAATGAACGTCATAAAAAGCTGTAAGAATCTATAGAGTCTATCAAGGGTGTATATAATCTCTAAGTTGAGGCAACTTTTTATAAAACGATTGCTATTTAATTTATTTGGTTTCAATGAGCAGTATTGATAACAAGAGACTTCCATCAGATCTTTTCTTTTATTTCAATGCAAAAACCTGGACGAACACATAAAAAATCATTAATTTTTTGTAGATGTAAACCAATCGACTCGCCAACTACCTCCTGTGGGCAAAAAATGCATTTAGTCAGACTGAGTAATGCCCTTTATATTCTCTTCAAGAGCGGGTCATGTATGAAATATTGAATTCCAAGATCATAAGGTACAATATATTAGTATTAATTAAAAATAAAACGTCCGGGGATAATCTTTGATAGATATTAATATTATTGGAATATGTTGAAATGATGCATTGCATAATCTGATAATGAGAAAATTTCACAGTATTATTCAAATGATACATGTGTATTAATTTTCATGATTTGAGTTGCTATACAATTTTCAACTGGTTTCGTCATGTTTTAATTTTCTATATATATTTACGTATATACATTTAAAACTTTCTATATATTTTTTAATTTTTATCTTTGATTTTTTGGCAACAAATTTTATATATTCTACAACTGATTCTTATTTCGGTTAATTCATTTTAATTTTGCTGTCTTATTACATTTTTTTGTGATTTTGCTTAATAGATTTGTTATAACGTTGAAATAATTAGCTACAATAAAATGTGGGTTTTTTGTTTTTTTTATAAATTTAACCTGTTATTTAACAATATTTTCAAATCAATTTTGGAACTAATTAAACCCGAACAGTTTAAATTTGTTAAATCTCCAAATGTAAAATATATATAATACAGTTCAAAAATTCAAATGGTCATATTTTGATAAACTATCTATCACATATTATTCCGATTGATAATTTTCAAATATACATAAATTGATACAAATTTTATAGTATAGGAAAATATCGAAAAAAGGTAACGTTTGAAAGATACACGAATCTAAATGGTTAAAGGTGCAAGCTCTGTATTTCATAAAACACCACTTGACCAGACTTGTTCAAATACTGACCCTCTCTCTCATATATCTCGCCATAATTCTAGAATTTATGGCACAAGGAAAATCGTAAGAAATACGTAAAGTGGGAAAAACAGGGAGAACCGCGATAATGCGGATGACGAGATCCTTAGACTTGAAAGCGAAAAATCTTCATAATTCATCTCCTGTTATCGAAACACATCAAAGAACCAGGAGCTTTCCAACGAGTGTCATAGATTATATTTTTCGTTTCAGGTCGACATATTTACTGTGAGAGAAGCCCTAAGCTTGTACACTTCTAGACTGGGCACTTTGTTCTCTCAATCCATCCCGCGATGAGGAGCTTTTTCACAGGGCAGTTAGGACAAAATTAAAACTTGCGCGACCCTGGAGAGTCCGGTATTTCCCAGTACAAAGGAAAACCTATCACATCGGCATGCTGATTTACGCTAGCACTCCAACTTCAAATAAACCAGGGTGCATGCACCTTCATATAGCTTATAAACTTTGAAGGAAAAAAATCTACGAGAAACAATTTAATTTTTAGAAGAAAAAAAATCAATTCTGGAAATGATGTAAGTGTATGAAATTATGACAGTTTCTAGCTGCTAGATCATTGCATTTTATTTAAATTAATGTTGCCATAATAACGCAAAATCAACCATTAATAAATGTGAAAAATCCAAATTTATTTCAGTACTTTTTAACTAAGTTATTTTTGTTTTAAAACAGTTTAACTGGTCAGTTGATATTTCTCTTGTCAACACAATGGATGAAAAACAGATGAAAAACAAAATCTATGTTTTAAAAAATACCATGTTTCAAAACATCTAAATAAATCCAAAATGATAAAGTTTCTCTTTTCTTAGAAAATGATAAAATTGATATTGATATATATAATTTTGTTGAAAGCATTTTTAACTCGATGCGATGTTCAAAAATGAAAATTCGAAACATTACTTACCAAACATATTCAAACATTTTCATTTAAAATAATGCAAAAATAATTTCTAAAATCAATTAGTTATCTTCTTCATCGCTAGAGATAAGAAAAACCCATTTTTTTCAAAAATTTTGACCAAATTTGTTGAAAAATAATTTTGAAAACAGACGCGCATTAATATGTCATAATAAATTCTATTTTAAATTGTAAAACCTTTCACTAACATCAAAAGAGGCAACTTATCGTAATTATCAGGAATTTTTGCGAAAATTGATTTTGATACATGTCCTTAACAAATGAAAACCGTACTTACTGTATGCTGCATTTATAAGCCCATATCAAAATTGCAAAGTCGAAGCCATAAAATGGCGCAAAAGTTGTTCATTAAATCTAAAATACAATTAAAAACATCCCAGGGGATTCAATTTCAATCAAATTCAGTAACAAGCTTGTTATAATCTCACAGTTTATTGCTCAAGAGAAAAAAACTGAGGACAAGTGGTTCAATCAAGCAGAGAAGTCTTTGTTGCTTCTTTGGACAAAAAATATTTGGGGTAGTTTTCGCCATATTTTCAAACTTTTCACGAATGGTCACGTGACATCTTCTAACCCTGCATGACCCCATTTCGTTTTGCCGAAATTGTGTACCATGTCAGACAAAAAAAACATAGACTGGTCGGCGCCGGCAGACTTTGCTCTTTTGGATTAAGTAATGCAAATTCAATTCCTCGGCATCACTTACAGAACTTCAAGAAGACCTCAAATCTGTTGGACACACTCTTCAAAATTCGGATATTTTGACATACGTATTGCAGAACTTAAGATTTGTTTTAGTGAAATTTAAGATGTATGCCAAAAAGCTTAGGGAAGTCCGTTTATTTCGAATTAAAGTCCTACAGAACCAAATCAAGTACTTACAAGTTGGTGTAGGTTGTAGGCGAGTTTTTCTCCGACCTTTGGTAACCCTTTGGACGTTTTAAGACTAATATGACAGAAGAAGTAGTTTTGGTTTTCTATGGTACTCTAGAACCAACAGAAGAAAGACTTGACGCTGTACTTAAAAAAACCCAATAAAGTTTGGACTTTTAGAACTTTAAGTAAGAGTGCAACTGTAATGTTTATTACGGTCAGAATAACACTACGGTAAAAGAGTTCCTACTAACTCTCAACAATAAAAAAAAAAAAAGGCGGATGCAAAAATTTGTACGTTCTTTTAAACTTGAGCAATTTTTATTAGTAAAAAAAAATCTTATCGCTGTTTTTTAGAGAGTAGTTTAATCTTCTTGTTTCACAAATTTGAGGGATTTTGTTTTTCAAATTAAGAAAAAACATTTTTTTTTGGAAGCTTATTAATAACTAACAAATATTATCATAAAATGTGCATATATATTTCCTCTTAGTCGGTGATCTGCGTTACCCCCGCAAAGATATCAGCGTATGGACAATATGCCTGAAGGAATGAGATGTATTCGTTATAGTATAAGATTTAAAATTACATGGATGAAAATACATTAGATTCAAAATATAACTTTAAAACTTTTGAAATTTATTTATTGTGTCAAAAAATCAGATTAAAAAATTTTGAGAGGAGTTTTTAAAAACGCACCAATAAACAAACAAACAAACAAACAAAAACCATGATAGCAATGGTGGCGGAGTGGTCAATAACTAACCATACATCTTAAATCTACTTACTGATTTTATTCCACATCTATAGTTAAAAAATATCAAACTTTTCGATGTTCGGAAAAATAACAATTTTAATACTATCAAAGGGTCTCGACCCTTCTAGACTTTTTAAGTTATTGGACTACGTTGATAGACATTAAATATGTAAAAGATAAACAAAATAATTCATTGTTTAATTCGGAGGAAATACGCCACTGAATGGAAGTATATCATTTAATCTTTAAAAGAATCATGTATCACTTTTTATCGAACAGTCGTTTAGTCAATAAATCTTGATGTCATATAAAATATGTATATATAACGTTTTTGATAGTCAATTTTTATTTAAACTCTCTCTCTCTCTCTCTCTCTCTCTCTCTCTCTCTCTCTCTCTCATATTAAAACCCTACCCGGTTCCTTCACAGGTCTCTAACAAAACAGCTAGAACAGTTTTATTATGACCTGACCGAGTTCTGAGTGCATTTTGTGACGTCGACAGAATTGTCAGCTTCAAACTGTGGTTTGTTTTCTTGCATAATGAAATTCAATCTGGACGAAAGAGTACACACTTTGTGGTCATTCGAACTAAAGAACCACCTCTTGAGTGGGGATATGAGCGCCCATGTTGATATTTCTGCTTAAGCCCACCTATGTTTTGATCTAGCTTGTTCTATATTATATCCATTATTCAAAGAGTACCGGATTTTTAACCCTTAAATCGGTCCTGACCCAAAGTCAAATGTTAAAGTACAGAGAGAATATCAGCAATAAATGTGTGGTCAGTAGTTCATCACATTCAGCTCCAGCAATTCCACAAACAATAACACATACAGACACTCAATGTTGTTTCGTAATTTGTACATTATTAAAACAAGGTACGAGATAAGGCGCAATCACAAAAAGGGCTGAGGGAATTATTGTTTATTACTGTTAGTGAGTACAATATATTTGTCACCAGATATATGTCGCATGACGCACGGCTTACGTGCACGTGTGATTCAGTGATAAAGCTAAAAAACCATCTTAGTTATGTACATGTAAATATTTATATAGACCATCTATCATCCTATCTTCCTGTTAATCCAAAATTTGTACATCGAGTATTATTGTAATCATGTCATCATTAACTAATTGTGATATACTAATATACACGATTCAATGTAAATCTTTGAGTACTTGTATGTCGCTTAACATCTATTTCAGATAGGATTGACAGCTCATATACACGAGAGCTTAGAATAATTTGTCTCCAAAATGAAGTAAAGTCTCACATTTCTCTCACTATGGGTAGAATAAGAAATAGGCTAAACTTGAAAACACTTACGATATAAAGGATATGATTTTGACGGTTTTGAAATAAGATATAGCTAGCAGCTGACGTATGGGAAAACACGACCCGTGGGTGTTCAACAGATCTCGCAATAGGGTCAAAAACGAGAAACGAAGATTTAGCGACAAACATTGAAAGAACGTGAATAGATTTTAATTACTTTTTGATCAACTTTAAACTGATCAACTTTAAACTTTTCGACCACAGGACAAAGACAGGGTCGGGAAGATGTGGTCAGGATTCGGTGTGGGTACCCCATTGACTGATTGACGGGACCTTATAGTCGGAAGTTACAAGTGGCGTAGATAGCTTTATTGGGTGTTGTAATAGATAAACAGCTCGGGGACAGGTTTATAACTGTAACACGGACCACACAACACCCTGCCCAGGTGCGCTAGAGAGATCTGTCGAATGCTTACCCTCGTTTCTGCTGTGTAACGATCGGCTCGTTACCGTTTGCACTTTTAATTTCATTTTGAAAAAGGAAATGTGGAAACCAATTAATTTGTTTTCATCTTTTTTCTTTCACGAGTGGTTTTCGATGGCAATCCCCGTTAGTGATGAAATCAGAGTGGCATTTACTTGTATATTTTGTATTTTTAAAGAAAAATTGTCGAATCTTAAATTTCCTATCCGATACTACACACATTTAAAAAGGATAAGAATGTAAGAACGCGATTGCCATACATATGCATGTCATATGTGCACATCACAGAATTAAAGGAAAACGATATGAAAGAAACCGATATAGTTTTCAGATAAGAAGTAATAGTATTTCACGCCCATCAATACTTAATGTAATCCAAACAAAAATATTTTTGGGTCAATATTAAATCAAGTGCTCAGAAAATAAATGTCCTCTAAATGTAAAATTTGTAGGAAATATCGACAGATTAGCTTCTACAATAAGAGGTCTCTTAATGCCAATAAAATACGTGCATTAAGTCCCCGAATTTGGCAGGCTTCAGTATTTGAGTTTCAGATGAACTTGATTGAAAATTTAAGTTTAGAGTCCTCTACTTTTCGAGGTAATATAAACGCAGAGATTTGCACGTTAAAGACAACACTTTCAAGATAACGCAAACAGCGCTTACTTACAATGGCGCTTGGTTATTCAACAGATTAATAATCTTTTATTGCGGCTTACAAATCTGTGAAGACAAAAGACAAACAGTACCAGCGATTATTGTTCAGTGAAAACAAAGTCGGGTGGCGAACCTCTTCTTCATTAGAGTTTATCCGAAACACACACTACTTCAAAACGCTTTATAAACTCTTATTCTTCGCCCAAACACAATATTTGTGTTAATTGGCAACCTTTTCTACACAGAACAAATTATCCACATCTTTATGGCCCTTACAATAATTCACGTGCGGACATGCATTGGGAGATTTTGTGTGTGCCCTCTGATCACAACAACATTGTGGTATAAACCGTTCAATTTCTTTAACGCTTTTTCAAAATTATCATTCCCTACAAAATTTATCAAATTATCACACTACTTACAAAGGGTGTGTTGCTTTTTACGAATTCGACGTTTTCATTAATCCAGATCACACGGTTGCTTAATAAAAGGTTTTTATTATTATCATTATATTTATTCAAAGTAACATTTGACAATGACAATCTTGATAAAAGGGTTCCAAAAAGTATAGTTCTAATAGCATTAATATTGGTGCGTGACTTTAACGAATTTAAACGATACAATCATATTCTCTTCGTATCTTCCCAGTACCTCTCATTAATTAAAACACCGTTTCCTCGCTGTTTGCCTCCCCTTTAAACATCCTCTGACAAGAGCTATCAGTTATGACCATCAAACAATAACTGTTAGAGTCCCTTGTTTCAGGTACGCGACTTTTTGCCACCAATGGGAGCCTGAAAGGGAAACAAGTTCCCTTGCGAGACAGTGCAAGCGATTTAATCATATATTAATTAAATAAAGATATTAAACTGCTAACAAACCAATAACTAGAGATCGTTTTCCTTTCTTTAATAAAACCTCGGTGTTTTTTGCCTCGCAGAAACTTGGAGATATTAATTAATTTCACCAAATTTGTCGCCTTCGCTGTATAACCGCTAATATATTACGCACTCGTGCATTTTCCTATTGCAATTTTCGGGCGATTTTCCCCCGAGGGAATTTTGTTATTGAGGACCGGTTCCTGGCAAGTCCTCGCAGAATTTTTGATATGTAATTTGTCTTTGGTACTTGCATAATGAATAATTAAATTGCCCGTTTATAACGTTCTAGGGGAAATCGTTACAGATAATCCGTCATTTTTATTGTCATGTAGGATACAGTTTTGCATAAATCTGGTATAATTTTGTCACGAGAGGCAGCGAATCAGTTATCATTTTTTATGGTCTTTAAAATCACCAAATCAATATTGCTATGAGGCAACAGATACCAATATTTTATACGGGTTTTTTTTTTTTGCCAATTATTGTTTATGACACATTTTGTTGGTTATGCTAATGATATAGCTGTACGCATCTTATAGCTGTACGCATCTTTTCACAAAGGTAGATATTTCTAAAAGTTTCAATCACAAAAATAATCAGAGCTGGATAAAATTTCAAAACATGTGGTGTAATGGAAAAAAAAATTTTCGAGTGAAAAACTAAGAATGAATGTTGATGGTTTTTTCTTGCTTTATAAAAGACTTAGTTAACTTGTATTCTTATTTGTTAAATTTTAAAACCTCTTTCTCTCTGTTTAAGTTTAATTAAAATAAATTAATTCTCTGTCATTTTTTGCCGAACAACTTTGTAAGCGCTAATGATGAAAAGAATGTGAAAAGGGCGAGAAGATTAAGGAATTTCCCCTCGCAAGCACGATTCCCGGAAATGGTTTCTGGACCCCCTAAATACCCCTGTTTACCTTCGACAAACAAAGTCTAGATGAAGACCGTTTTGTGTACCGACATAAAAGAAAAAGAAATATACAAACAAAGTATAGTGATTTAATTGAGATATAAGTTTTTACATTATCACATCATTAGCGAGAGTAAACATCGGGTCAGAGCAAGCTCTTTGAATGCGCTCTTTACTTTCACACATGCCAGTGAAAGAATACCTCATCAAAGATACGACTAATACCCCGAAAAATGAAAAGGCGATCTATGTCTACAGATTATGAAATATTATCCAGTTTAGCGGTGTTGACACGGCTCTTTACCTGGTATTGTCGGCCCCTGTGATAGGAACATCTCACATCCAAATATCAATGGGACAGTATTTTGGAACATCATGGATAATCATTTGGTTTGGATTATCTCGTTTAATATTTTCTTTGACGTTCCCGGTATCTATTAAATGGTACATACGTATATAGTTTTGTTATTCTTTAGATAGCATTTGTATGATTTGTAAGCCCTCCTCTCCAAAAGAGGAATCTTCATTCATGATATGTGATTTATCAATTTGAAATACATATATTTCTAAATAAATGAAACATTAAGACCAAAATCAAAATCGAGAAATTCTTTGGTTTCCCGTAAAACACTCCCGTATACCAATTTCAGAACTCGCACCGAGTTCAAACTTGTGAATATATTATCCATTTATGGTGGGGATTTAGAGAAGAAACCCGCTAAATAAGCGCATGCATTAAATCTCTCAGTTTCCAAAATGCTTTTGGAAAAATTTAATTTTTCAAAATAAATTTTAAAATCAAAGTTTTCAAAACCGATTCTCAACAATATCATATTGCATAGAAATCTAAAAGAATTATCAGCTCGCTCCGTGGCTACGCTGTTTTACAAAGGAGCTCTGGTTTCAAGATGAAAGTGTCCCGTTTATAAAGACAACAGGACACAAAATCTAAACATCGGGATTAGGGTGAGGGTCTCAAACACAAATCTGAATGACAATTAAAACGAGAAGTTTATCCAAAGAAAAAAAACTTGAAACAGATGTATTGATTCTGGTAAGTAAAGATTTGTCAATTTTACACAAACACGGAGTCACGTGATTTCAAAGAGATAACAACTTTGTAAATATGAAAACACGAGCATTAATTCAACATACGAATTTAAATTAGAAAAACTTGACAAGTTCACGGCATAAAATACCGAGAGCGAAATCAAAATTAAGCTGTTGACAGAAAATAAATATAAACACGGAAATTTCAAATGTACCACGATCTTCCTTAAAACGAAAAAAAATAATGAACCACAAAAACGTGTTATGTTGTATAAATTTATTAGTCTTCTGTTTAGAACAATAATGCTTATTTCAAAATATCTGTAAAATATAATAAGGCATGAGACAAGTCCAACGAATACAATCAACAGCTAAAGCAAACCATAACAGAAGAAGAAAGCCGATCTGTCAAGGAATAAATAAATATTTGGGACGGAAAAGGACAAAGCTTGTGTAGAGACGACATAACATAAACAGTGTGTAGATCAGAGGCATCACAGGCCAAACCAATGGCAGCGTAACAATAAAATAAAAACGGACAACAATAAATCAGGAATTTCACAATTAGATATAGGAATACTTTCAATTCACTTAAACATAAAATATATATATCACACAACCTTATCTAAAAAAAAATCCTTTGCATTGTTTATTACTCAATGCTGGCAATATAACACAATCTGTAAATATATGTAAGCTTGACTTTTTAATCGCGTAAAATGACAACCTAAATACAACGAAATAATTCCAAGAAAATTATTGGACAACCTGTATAAGATTTATGGCAGTAAATGAAGATGAAAGGAATATTTTGCACATCAGACAAAAAGTCAAATAGATTGCACTGAAGAGGAAGAACATGTGGAATAGGATGTATAAGTAGGAATCCCATGTATATCAATTACAAATGTTACAATATATTCAAGTTATATATAATCTAATCATATCAGTATATACGATATTTAAACATATAAAATATATATCTCTATATACATTTATAAACATATCAAAAATAGTTTAATAATACAGGATGAGTACCTCTCGTTACAATAATATTGCTTCCACTATATCACATCATAAAAGTATACTTCAGTAAAATATTGATTATATATTAAATGAATAAGGACGTATAAATAAATTCTGTTATGAAACTGATCTAACTTATTTTAATATTAAGAGATGACAACCAATAGTTGTGCTGTCAAAGTCCAGTACACGATGATAACAAGTTTATATTTACACACTATAGTACATGTATACTAAGTAGTGTATTTTTAACACTTAAAGAAAATACATCTTTCTTTCTTGCCTTAAAAAAACCCAATAAATTGTCTTACAGTATATATGTTAATTTTTTCAAATATTACTATTGAATTGCTTCTTGAAAATCTTTCACAGAGACAGAAAAGTTGGCGCATGCTTTATGCGTAAGACGTACATGTCTGTCTTATGACCTTTCTTGCGAAACAGCAGCCTCTGCTTTTGCCAACTCAGTTTTTAATTTTCGTCGTAAAGCTGCAACCAAGTTGTTCAATCTGAAAAAAAAATGTCCAAAAACCAAAAATCAATAAACAACCAATCAAAAACAAGCAACCAAAGCATTAAAATCAAATAAATCTGAACCCTGACCTTTCATGTTCTCGTGAACTCTCGTCCACCCGAGACTCCATTTTCTCCAGCTCCGTCTGCAGCTCGTGCTTTTCCCGGCGTTCCTCTGCTAGCTGCTCCAGCAGGTGGCGCTTCTCTTTTTCGGCGTTGTTGCTCAGCGAGGACTTGAAGGGATGAAGTGAGTTGACCTCATCTGAGGACTGGGACTCCGTGCTGAGGGATTTGTGGAGGCTGCAAGCAATGCACAGCAATAATAACTCTCAAAATTCGTAAATCTTTTGGAGAAACAAGGCTTGTTTGTGCGTATTCTACTCACCTGTAGTAGATGCGTATCGTCTGAATCTCATCCGCGAGTTGTCGATTTTGCGCAAATGCCAAGTTGCGCTCTTGTTGGAGAATTGCAATTTGTGCCTGAAACAAAAAAGAATGAAGTCTGGTCAATGCTAGTGTTACATTAAAGTTTTGTAATTCAAAGAATTCAAAACTCTCTATAACAATCTAGCATTAGAATCATTTCCAATTTTCCAAGTTGTAAGACATAGTATCCAATTTTTGCAAAGCATTCTATACAATAAATACAATAAAATGTGAGCTAAATTAAAAAAAAAACTTTAATGAAATCAATCTGTTTTAACATATTTTGACCCTCTTTCATAAATTGGGAAAATCCTATGAAACCAGACTAGATGGTATTTTTTTTTCAATTAATGTAAGGCATAGATGTCTTTCCGATATGAAAAGAAAGTCTATCTGTTGTCGCCGCAATGAGCGAACCCTCTGACAAGAAGGGTTATCAGGGTTGAAGACAAATGTACAATTTTCTCGGTTTGTAATAGCTCCCAATGAGGTTTTACCTTTTATCACATTGCACTGACAAAAATCAATCAAAGTAATGCGCACAAGATCTTTATATAACTTTGTCCAAATGAAACCTCCGAATTCTGGGGAACAGACGGTATTTCCTAGGACTGAAGCAATGCACGTGAATGCAAAAAGGTGCGAATAAGAAAAGGGTCAGAACCTCTTATTTTAAAACGTTCTTAATCACACAGAAAAGACGTTTTCCGTGCTGCGAGCCGATTTTCGAATGACGAATGATCAGATATATATGTAACAAAATGGCAACGTTATTGATTGCAGGGGTAGATTGAGATGAACATGCCCAGGGATTATGGTACTCTGAGGGGAACAAGGGTCATTCTGGCCAATATGTTCTACAGTATCAGAAAATTCATTGCTAACCCTGAGCAGTTGGGGTATCAGCTCAGAATACAATATCGATACAGAGTAATAAATGGTTTGTTTACACATAGACTGAAAACTTTACATTATCCAGAATTTCTTGATGTTCTTGTTGGGCTAGCATGGGATCAAACAACATCATATAAAGATTTTAGAATAAGTACGACTTGTCGAGCAATCTGTACACAAATCCCGGATTTTGTGTGGGACGGTGACAAGCATGATGTCGAACTAGTGTCGGTAACAATGCCGCCCCTGTCCTGTCTGTGAATTAACACGTACGTGGGGGTGATGTCTAATACCAAAACCCCAGCCGTGTTCACAAGTACGTGTTTATAATAGTTCAACTGCAGCAATAAAATGGTAATTTTTCCATTTATGATTTTCAACTGCATTTAAAACAGCCATAAATTTTGCAATTCTTCTGAATACAAAATAATGTAGCGGCAGTACGGTGATCTGATACTAGTTAAATTTAATTCGGAAGTCAATATATAAACTATTTTAACTCCATGTTAATGCATGCAATGACTTAGTCCATAATTTCGATCCTTTATTCTGTGAAATGGCGATAAAAGTACATGTAACAATGATACCCCAAGCATAGTGTAGATAATCAAAGATTAAACCCGTCAATCAAATCGACAAAATTTATCGAAAAATATCGTCAAAGATTTCGAAAACTCCAAAACTCGGTGATTCAACTGCAATGAATTTAGACAATGTTAGATGACCGCTGTGCCGAATGACCCTGGTCATACCTGAAGCCGGGAAAATTCTCGCGATTATCAGCGTGACTATTAATCAGCACTGATCTGGCCGGTCCAAGAACAAATCATTTACAATATGCAGGTGTTTAGAGAGGTGACTGCTTCTCCAAGGCTACGAGCGAGGGCCACAGCAATGTGCCTCAATATCGTCAACATATTGAGCATTAGATAATATGCAATTAAGTCGGACGTTTCAGATGAATTTTCATTTTGCTGAATTTATGCAAGTGCGAAGCATAATAAATTTGACGGCGGCGGTGATTAGGCTTTGGGAGAGTAGGCCTAGGCCGGAGACTAGGAGGTTTATTAGCCGAGATATTGGAAACGTTCAAGCGACTGTTCCTTTCATTCTAAATCCCCAGCTCTCACTTCTAGATAAGTTGAATAAAATACAACTAAAATGACTGGGTAATGATTCGGTAATTGTTGAGCTATATGTACGTTAATGCCTTTCGATTTATTTAACCCCAGCTGTCGTCCTATTTGTTTGTAATCTTTGAAGAAAAGGCCAAAATAAAACCACACGACGTAAGCGCAGACGTGTTCGGTTGGGAATATCAGTTAAATTAGAGATATATTTCAAGAGCACAATCGTAGGTTTATAACCTTTTATCCCCCACGGTTTATCAAATTTATTTCATGCTGGGTGATTGCTATCATACGTGTCAATTCTGACCATATCTACACTGTATTAAATGCTATTTTATGGGCTTCTAAAGTAAAGAAAGCTGAAAGGCGGACATGTCGCTAAATCTGGGAAATTGTCTACCATAAGACGGTTTTCACGTGGGCAAAAAACCTCTTTCGGTCAAGGTTTATAATGGGTGAAAGGTTGTATCTTTTTAAAGCTATACAGTATACATACATGTATATATCGCTGTCGCCGGGAATCACCCAACGGACAGATTTCGGCGTCGTGTGGTAAGAGTGAAATTCAGGTTTATCCCTGCCTTCCAGGTTATTTCCAAGACCGTTGTGGTTCATAGAAAAGAACAATATAATCTGAATAATTGACCAGCACTCCTTCTGGGGCTCTGGAAGATTAAGAACATGGGACCCCACCAACAGTGATTTCAACCTTTCGCACAAACAGGGTTTATCTCGAGGAAACTCAAGAATTTCCTGCAGTCTCTGATAATCCTAAATGGGGATTTGTGACCTTTTATTTTTCCCGCTGATAAATGTAAAAACAAAAACTAGGCCAAATATGTTCAGAGCTAATCGAGCAGAGGGGTATGGTCCATGGCTAGCCTTCCCGGCTCCTTTGGGGGTTTTTTCTTGCTTTGCACGTTTTACAACTATGCCTAATTTATTCGTTTCCTCGTGTCTTTTGGCTTCACGTGTTGCGACGTAGAATTTATTATAATCAATAGTTGTCTTGTCAGCCCCTAGTTTGGAGTATCACGGGTCAGATCGTCGAGTTTTGGATAAACAGGTTTACACACATTGGCACATGATATTGCTTGATAAGACGAAAAATACAAATTTACACAACGTCAAAAATACACAAACATGTGATTACTCTCCATTGATAATCTCAGACAGCTTCAAACCTATTCACACAAATTTGAACATTAAGAAATGTTTAATTTGTCCTTAAAATGTCATCTTTACTTATCAACATGCGGTAGATGTTCTGTGTTTCGGGTGAAATTGGATACCTGTGGAATCGGACCACCACCAAAGATCCAAGAAACCCTCCAAAAAGGCTCTTGGTGACGATTTCCATGTTCAAATTCCCTTATCAAGAGAGATTACCACTGTCATCAACTTTTGTTTACCAGAAGTATTTGCATTTATAATGTGTTCACAAGTTTAACACAAAACTTATTGACTCAGAGCATTGGGGAAGCCAGCATAAGTCAACAGTGCTTAGTGGGTCCCCATCGCCAAGCGGTAAATATTGGGCTTCAACGGTAGACAAACACGGACGATGTTTGGTACTACTATTTATATCAAGACACAAGAATTCTATTCAAACTGTCAGGTGAGATGAAGAGATGGTTTAAATGTCTTGTTGATTTTTTACACCAAGTTCATTACTTATTCAAACAAAAGCGAGAAACGATCACATTTTGTGACCAGTCTTCTCGGATCTCACAAATGGAAATGTGTACTTCGTTTTGTCTTGGGCCCATTAAAATGCGTTATTCTGGAGCAGACATTTTAAATCCTATTTCACAGGCAGACAAATTCATATTTCATGGCAACAAGACCCTCGAGGTAGATGGATTGCACTCCAAAATACTTTGACCGAAACAGTTGAACACCAAAATGTCATCAGGAGCTACCCTGTGATGAATGACTACGCCTGTGAACTCGTGGAAAACAAATCCCTACAAGCGATCAAGTACACGCACCGTACATTTAAAGTTTCTGTCAAGATTTGAAAGATTTTTGTGATGAGGCCCAATTCAAAGAGCAGGAACTACATCTCAATTTCAAGTTTCAAATTCAAAGAAATCATGTTAGAATTTCTTTTATCAGTGCAAAGAGATTTTGGTAATGCACACAGCACACGGGACCAGTGGCATAACCATGAACCTTGGAAGCACGCAGCAGCACCATAACAGCATACCCACAATACAGCACTGATGTACCCATGATGCAATTCAAAGTAACAAAAAGCATAAAACACTGACATCTCCATAGTCAGAGTGGTGCACCCTCAGCCCAAGTCTCTCTGCACACACAACCTACCGTGGCAGCTCAGGTGGCATAGGTACATGTATATAGTACCCAGGAGACTGGGGTCTCGGCTAATTCACAGCAAATTAAAGTATTAGATACATTTAAAAAACCCAACCCAAACAGTAAAATCTCAACCTTAACAACTTTATTTTATGTATTTTCTTAATATATTAATGTACCATTAGATGCTTTCACTGTTTGGTGTAAAGGCAACTCGATAATCACAATTTAGCCTACTACATGTACAACAAAATATATTCTTGTATTTAAACTAGGTTATAACAAATTTCTTGTTCAGAGCAAAGTGGGTGGGTCTGATTTGATAGGCCACTTTGCAGAAGTGATTTGACACCTGAATAAATGACTAATATCAGGTGAATAGTGCAACCACAGTTTTTGATAAAGGAGTACAAGTACATACTGGAATGTGGTATACAGTGATAAGGGATTATCTGCCCTGATACATTGGACCATTAAGGACTGGGTCCAGACAATGGCTCATACAGCATTGACCAGATAAGACTTAACCTTCAAATGGGTCCTTGCTACATCAGATATACACTGGGGTGAAAAAAGGGGCGACATTCAAAATCTGTGTTAAATTACATGTGTATCCTTATTCATAAAACCTTTGAAATTGTCCCAAGAAATTCAAGTCTATCAAATAAAAACTTATAACTGTGGACATAAATAACTTGTGGAGTGTCTCTGTGATGTAACAGTCATTCTTTGATCCCAAAATAGCAAACCATACAGTATTTTAAAGCTACACTCCTTGTGACAAGTCGGAGATTTGGACTTATCTGTAGCCTTGTTCAAAAGCTTCATACCAACACATGAAAAAATTATAACTCAATCCAACACTTATCCCTCAGACACTCAAGGGCTGGTGCCTTATAAAGGGTTCTGGTGCCCCCAACGCTGCTCAGAAACTGATGGGTTTATTTTGTAAAGGGAAAAAATCAAAATAATTTTTAAAAAAATGCAAAACTACAAATATTGCTACCTGCTTTTGGCTATTGAAAACAGTATTGATTTTAAAAGATAAAATGCATCAGTTATTCATGTTGTTCTCGCGTTAAAATTTAAAATGTTAAAAAAAAAATACTGGTTATAAGGAAATAAACATTTTTAAGTTACCAAGGAAACCTTGATAAAAAGAATTACACATTGATAGTTGATGTATTGAATGGCCACTTCCTGCTTTTTAGTACAACAACATTTTCAAACTTCCTCCCCCTGTATTGACCCTCATAATGTAAAATAAATAAATATGTTTGTGTTGTGTGATGTATCTCTATATGCTGTGATCAGAATCTATCACTAATCCCCACTCAAATGAACTGGTCAATAAATTGGTGATAATTACGTGAAAGGGGTAGGCCCGTATTATCGAAATTAAGCCAGTACTTAGATGCTTCGTTATGACACCTGTCAAAGGTAATTAAATTCCTGCAATTCTACCGAACTACAATGGGGATTTCAGTCTTATTGAAACACACGGTGATAATCAATTGCTCTCTTCCTGACTAATTTCAGGGTACTTTAAGACAGTCATTCTTCCGTTACTCCTCATCAATAACATACACCCAGCAATATTGGAGTTCATTCACATTTAAATCAAATATGTCAGAGCCAAAAGAAAGGTAATTTTTAAAGAAATACTTGTTATTATGTTCATCTATTTACTTAAATAAATCCTTCCCAATATAAAATTAATTCAAGACTAGAATAATCTTGAGAGAATTGCTTGATAAGCCAGTTCATTTATTCTACTGCTGTTTTTCTCTTGGTTTCTCTTGAGCGTGATATCTAAATGTGGTCTTAACCAAAGAGAGTATTCTGTTACCATTTTAATCTAATACCTATATACTGTGAACCCCTTTAAAATAACACCTAAATACTATGAACCTTTCATAATAATTAAGCATTACTTGGTAAGCTATGTTGCATTGACAATGTTTTTTAAAATAAAAATGAACTATTTTGAGAAGAACTTTGACATATGGCCCTGTTTGATTGCATGGGGAGAAAGATTTCTGTAAACAAGATCCTACAGTAGCACATATTTAGTGACAACTTACTGAAACTTCAAAGACCCATTACAACAATGCATCCTACAATATATACTTAGGTTTTATCCAATCAATACACAAAGCCTAAAGTGTTACCGGGCCATGAGAATGTGGCTACCCTTGCGAAAACCAACAGAACCACAGCGGGAAACCATTGTGGGCCAGGAGCTTCGCAGTGTTTTTCTTTTGAAAATTCCTTTTATAAAAATGGTCAATAAAAGTGGATGATTACCTTCAGATGTTCTTCGTTGTTTGATGGTGTGTTTCCTTTTTGATATTTCAACAATTCTTCCTCTAGTTTTCTTGACTGAAGAAGAAAAGGGTATTTTATAAGAAGTTTTTAAGTCTAGACAGTATTGAATATAATAACAACAAAAATATAAGCCACTAAAAGAAGAAACTTAAAAAAGGAAAAAATCAATGATATCGAAATACAAGAAACAAAGTATTATGTAACAAAGAAAACTATCTATTCAAGATGTTCACAATGTACTTACAATGGCCTAGTGTTAGCAATGTTTTACAATGGAGAGAAAAATCCTACCAAAATCATATGTTGTCATAGGTTACTGAAGGAAAGTTTTGCATACCAAATGCATGTATAGCTAAGAGTACCACCAAATTATTAATGAGACAATTTTAAGATCTATTCAGCAAATAGTGTACATATTACTGTATAGGAGTTATTGTTACCATAACCAAATCCAATAACTGGTGATGTAAGGAAAAACAAATATCTGCAAATTAATAGGCTATGAATGTTTACAATAGTGTACAGTACAGTACATCTGTACATAAAAATTTAATGACAAAAGGTGATGAAAAACAGAAAGAATTTGATATCCCAAGCCCATTGTACTGGCCTATGTTTAAAGAAATATTCCCTATCATACTGTCCTTTTTTATAGAATTATTTCCCTCTATCCTGGCCTATGTTTATGAAATTATAGTTCATTTTATCCTAGCTAGCCTATGTGATAGTATTCTCTCTGATAATCCTGGTTTATATTCCCTTTACTTGGTATTGCAGGATCTTTTCTCCTTACCATATGGCATGATGTTTATAGATCTATATTCTTTTATTAAGGCATATGATTACAAAGTTATTTCCCCTTACCCTGGCCATAGCCATGTCTCTTTCCTCCAACAAAGTATGCATCTCTTCCTCAGTTATCTCCCTTTGTCGTTGTTTTACCATCTCAAGACGTCGTAAGAAGGCGTTATATTTTTTGTCTGTTCCATAGTTGGAGTCAATCTGAGACAACAGGTTATCAATACCCTGCAAAACATCGAATGAGCAAGTTAAATCATCTTTGAATTTTGATACATCTGATGGCATTTGTACGTGCAATCAATTCAAAATTTTTATTTTTTGTTTTTTCATTCTTTTTCTATAAAAATAAACATAAAAGAAGGGTTAAACTTCAACTGAAAACATGAAATATTTTGTTTCCTTTTCTTTTGGCAATGAATCATTAAATATTTTAGAGACAATTCTATATACTGCGATTAGTATGTGATAAAAAGATAATATCAAAAGTTCATTTATTGCTGGGATTGAGTCTGTCAGGGGCTGTGAATCCAGCATTTATATCCCACTGAGTCGGAGCAAGCCTGGTGAGAACTACCCTGATTCCCAGGCAGGGATCACCCCCCGGTCCTCCATAGAGGGCCCGTCCTAAGACAGCGAACTCACGCTGTATTGATTATACCTACACCGTATTTAAAAGTTTATAAAGGCCTTAGCCCAGATAATGGCAGACAAGCCAAAAAATATCAATGGTGCACTTTTTCTAAACAAATTGCCAAGTATGATGTCTCTTTTAATCCCATTTAACCACCAAGACTATATTGAGTTGTTTGCAAATACTGAATTTCATGTTCTACATGGATTAGGGCGCCGGTGGATCAATAATCAACATAAATCTCTCCTTCCATCTGACCAAAGTTTTAAAAATTTAATCATAGTTCAGGGTATATACCATAAATCTATGTATTAACTCCAATGTTTATTAGGCTTTTGCCAGAATAAAGAAATTCCTGCGATGAGTAATAACTGTTACATGCTGGCCCTTCAGGGAGTGAAAATTTTAATAACCCCCAAACCTGGAAATTTATTCTCATTGGCCGTGTCTTTGACATTTACGAGGGTTTATACGTTATCAGTATTATTGAAGGCAACAGAATGAAAATCAATTTTACTAATATAACACAATACTAAATTAACCCAAGCCTGGTACAAGTACTTCATGTCAAAGCTAAATTGTATATGATTGTGCTCCACTTTTGTTCTCCATTTCAGAGCTTTAATTTTCATAGGAGATTGTTATTTTCTTTTTCTTTTCTCTCCTAAAAAAATAAAATATTTCACTCAAACTTCATTCAATTTACAACTTCTACAACTACAGTCCATTTCTTTAAATTATAAATTTTTTTTTTCTTCCTAAATCTAAATAAAATCTGGCACTCTGAAGACAGCGATAAAGAAGCTGTTGCATTGATATGCAAGACTAAGACCCTGCACACATGGCGGCTTTTGATGTAGACTTCGTTCTTAATCATAAAGACCCCGAGTGACAATGATAATCTCAGTAATCCACCTTTACTCGGGGCGGGATGGCAGATAGATGCTTGTCCTGGCCCCGGTAACCACGACAGGCCGTTATGTATGACAGATGGACAGACAGACAGCCAGGCGGAATAGCTGCCTTATCGAGTGACGAAAATATTATTTCTCAGTAATGGCTGGAGCCGAAGAATTGCTTCATAGAGGAACTGATAACCTAGTGGCTTTATAATTGTAATAAATTAATAAAAGGACGGTAAACCCTGCTTAAGAATCAATTAATGCTAGACACGACTCAAATCTTCAAAAGATGATGAAATGTTGTTAATAAATGACTGCCAGCTTCTGTGTTTCATTTCATTATGGTAAAACTCAATAATGGCAGATTTTTTTTCATCTGAGCCATATGCTTCTGACTGAATACACATTTAGTGTTATATGTACCTTTAGAATTGCATGATTCCTAAAGAGAACTGGCGAGTCAAAGAAGAAAAAACTTTAAAGAAGAATGACCTCTCACCTCTGTGACCTCATCTTCATCATGGTCATCAAAATCCGACAGGTCAGTGTTGTCAGAATAACCCCTGAAACAAACAGAATACAATAATATATTTCTGTACTAAATATGCATAATAATATAGGAAATCTGAGAATTAAAAATTTATCAATGAGTAAATCACAAAGAGACCAACAAAATGGCACGTACTCATCCAATCTTCTCTCTAGTTCCCTCAATCTCCGCAGGGCTTCCTCCTTCTCCTGGGAGTTTAGTTTCATCCTTCCCATCATGCTCTCTTCCCTCTTCCTTTGAGCCTTGTGGATCTCTTGGACCATACCTTGTGTAAATCATAGAAAATACATGTTTGTAAATCACCGCAGATCTGGGCTCATTATACTGGATTCTGACCTTGATATTTGACCTTAAATAACCTTCTATCAAAACAGCAGTCAGACCACAGAAACTTTAAATTTTTTGCACACACAAGTTCCGCTCAATTATGCAGTGGCTAAAGATGAAAAGAGTGCAGAATGTATGTCTCAATCCTCTTCTTTATATTTCTGGGGGCATATTTAATAATTTAGGTCCAATATATCTGCCCCCATTTCTTTTAAATACCATCATATCATATGAATATCTTATTGAAACATAAAACACAAAATTTCTATTACCACAAGTTAGATATATATAGATATGTCAACATAATTTAATATGATGTGTCTCTTTGGTGGTCAATTTCCTACAATTTCTCAAAAACATGAAAAAAATAATTTAATTCTCCATTAATACTTTACATTTGGAAGTATAATAAAGGTTGCTCATGCAGTCACCATATTCACATGTCATTGTTCATATTGTTTTTTTGTTTGGTTTTTTTTTTTTTTTTTTATATCAAGATTAAAATTGTTTTCAGAAAAAGCATGTGTTGAATTTTTTTATTAAAAAAAATGAAAATTACCAATTTTCAAATTCACCTCAAAATGCCAATTTTATGAGATAATGTATCCACTATGACATTGATCACATAATCCATTTGTATATACCTACCTGAATAATACGTGATGTAAACTATCTCTGATATAAGTTTCAGCACTTTTTTTAATGCTCTATTCCTACCTTTGATTTTAAGATCAGAAAATGATTTATACTTCAAAGTTCTTTTGGCACAGCAAAGTAAGCAAAGTTAAAAAATGATAAATTCTAATATGATTAGGCCAAATAAAAAGATATGTTTGTTTCTGGTCACCCAAGAACAGATGGGTGGGTGGGCTTTTCTTTTCTTTTTTTTTTTTTTTTTTTTTTGGTTCAAATTCCATCTTAAACAGGCGTACAAGCATATGTGGATTACAGATTAATACACTTGTAAATGAAGCTGAAAAAAATTGCTAAAACGTGCAAAAAAGCATGCTGCTTGGTTCTAAACACTGAGATAACCAGAGGTTGAAAATTGCAAGCTCTAGAACTAATTGAGTATTTAAATTACATGCATTATTCGATATGAGTGAATCAGACATTAAAATAAACCAAAATGCCAAGCATGAAAACTTGGCATGGGAATTAATAAAGCATTTCAGAATGAGCTTTTTATATCTGTGGCATTTCACATTCATGAAGCAACAATTTATTTTCTGCAAACGCCATGAGGGAAAAATATAAGTCTGTCAAAATAAAAAAAAATTGCCCATAGTGACGAGATAATTTATTAAGCAATCTACTGCTTAATTATCTAAAGGAGTGAAATAAAGTCAATTTTCCAAAAGCAAACTCAAAGATGGTTAATCCCCAAGAGCTATGTTACTGAGGCAGGTCTAGGTTGAACGCAATGGTTGCCTATAGACTGATGGCTGACAACTTGATTTACGCTGATAGGTCTCACGAACGAGACTTCAAAGTCGGACATTGTCATCCGTAATGAGAAATGCTGCAACACGATTAATCGGGGATGATCAATAAATGCTCTGATAGCAAAATGAAATACGCTGGCAAATGCTTCATCACCAAGGAAAAAATTCCCCATGTTTTTTGATTCTTCATGAATCAATATACCTGGACATCATGGAGAGAAAATATGACACTTCAGTCCTCGATGAACGCCGGGCTCCCAAAGCAGTCCTGATTGAGGTATCGCACGAAAATTAATAAGTGTTGTAAAGTGATTTGATTGTCAACTCATTTCAAACGGCTATATGAATGCTTATAATTGGTATTGATTATTTTGGGAGAGAGAGAAGGAGGAATGAAGAGTGGGCTGAAGGACTGACATGACAATCACCATTTAATCAAGGTCCGTGAAACACACTCTAATGAGAAATTCCTATTGTAGTCTTCTAACTTGGGCACTCGAGCACTATCACTTTACAAATTTTTCCTCATACAACTTATCACTCAAATTTTGTTTGTGTCAGAAAAAATTGACCAGGGCTGGGAAAGCATTGTTCAAAAATTGATTACCAAAGATCTACTCATTAAAATCTATCTCAAATGCAATTAAGATTTTATCAAAAAGCAGTTTACATCAAACAGTTAAAATCTCAGTCTATTGCAAACTAAATTATGCTGTTCTAATTTTACAGTTCGTCTGAAAGGAATGGAATGAAGATTTGTTGCTATACATAAAGCTTTTAAGTAATTTTAATGGGAGTATTCAATATGCCTGTCAGAAAACATAGTCTTCCAGGAAATATATGTTGACTACAAAAATGGTGTGATTGATTCATAATCCTTTGTGTATGGTACTCATCAATTAGACAATCAAGGGGGACTCATTGAGATATCAATACTGATGAAAGAACATCACACGCAAAACATGTTTACCATTTTACAATTTTCAAAATTTATAATATTTGATCATTAGATGCATTTTAAAAATTCTTGTTTTTGTAAAAGTTGTAAAATTCCAGCCTGACTCCAACTTATGGCAAGCTAACACTTTAAGTTATATGTAATGTTAATTGACAATGGGATTGTGGATGATAAAATATATGAAGTAAGGTTTAATTTTATTATTGAAAAAAGTATTTAAGAAAATGTATCAGTACGTATCTTATTCCTCTTTAATACAAAAAAGCAACCAAGAAAAAGCTCTTAGACAATTGTTTAGAATGTCCTAAATGAAGACATGAGCTGAAGAGAGAGGGGCAGAGAGAAAGAAATGATGATTCAGTTAATCAATAATTGTAAAATATTAAAATATTATTTAGGCTAAGAATGTCCTTAAATACAGTCTCTACTCAACCTAAAACTGACTTAAACTGCTCACCATTTCCATGACTTTGTACTCTCAAATCTCTACCATTCACAAATAACCTTTCATGTGCCTACAAATGACCTTGACCCCTCACCTGCTGCAGCTGAGGCTTCAGTGCTGCCCTTGACATTGACCTCTTTGGTCTTTAACTTCAATCTGGATGTCTCCAAATCATGCTCTACTTGCGCTAGCTTCTCTGCTAACTGAAATAAAAGAAAGAGAAAATTAACAACATTTCAATTTCTTTTTATCCAATTTCTCAGTAAGCATGCATTTAATATGTATCAAAAACCTTACTTAGTTTACATAAAAAATCATATTTATGGTAAAGAGTTAAAGATGATTTTTAGTAGAAAAATTCAATGTAAGAATAGCAGACCTACTTTTTTGTTTTGTGCCTTTGCAGCATCAAGTTCTGAGAGGAGGAGTGCTATCTGTTTTGATTGATCTGCTGGATTACTGGATGCAGCGAGACCATAACCATGTGAGAAGGAAGGGAAATATCCCGTCATTGAGGATTGCACATTGGAGGAGTTAGGAGGTAGGAATGAGGAACTTCTTAAAGCAGAGGCAGCAAAAGGACTGTACCCTGTCTGGAACCCCAGACCAGTGGACGATTGTGAATCACATGACTTGGCCTCTTTCTGGGGACTAGAGCTGAGATCTGTCACCTCTAATGGAGTGTCCCCCTGTTCACTGGAGGCAGTGGCTGAATTCTGAGGAGCAAAGTTTTCCTCTAAGACTGGTACACTGGTGTTCTGTTGAAGACTGGAGGTAAAGGAGGGCCTAATTGGTTGCCCTCTAGGGGACCCCATGTTGTAGGAGAACAAGGAGGGGTTGAGATAGCCAGCAGGGTAGGGCTGGTTGAGGTACATGGGTGGGGCAATGAAGGAGGGGGCATAGCTTCCAATATGACTGAAGGGTTGCTGAGGAGAATTGGCAAAGGAGGATGGGAGATCTCTCCTAGAAGAGGTTGATGGAGATGTTTCTGGGGCTGCTGCAACTGTAAAAAGAATTAATTTTCTTTAAGTTACATTAATAATAATTTCTTATCAAATCAATGATAAATTTCATTGAAGACCAAAGGCCTTCTATCTGATTTACATGTATATCTAACTTTTTGTTATTCAGTGTTTTTAACGACAAGAGTTGTTTTTGACACGATACCTGAGAGTGTATCTTCCTTCTTCTTATCGGACTGATTCTCCTTATCAGCAATAATCTGGTTCTCAATATCTAAAAGGTCCACCCCACTGACAACAGCTGCAGCGGAGCTGAAAGATTAAATTGTCAATAAGGATATTTCCTGTTTTCTTATACAGCGTCTACAAAATCATTTGTATCATTTAAAATTGACAAGTTTTCAATAAATTTCTATAAATATGAAAAAACTTAATTATTCAGTCGTTCACCATGTGTTGCAAGATTATACAAAAGAAATAGACACTAGATCTATGATAAACGTCAAGCCACAGTTTTGGTTTTAATTTAAAGATTAATGAAACAGTTTGAAAGGATTTCATAATTTGAACAAACATTCACAATTGCAAACCAACTGCAAGCATGAATGATAAACTCTTGACTATTTATTTACTGGGATAGCTTTTTTTTGGTGGCTTCAGTTAGCAAATGGTTGTTATATTCATGATGTGCAAACAAAACAAATTCTATCTGCCATTAAACATCCCCTTTTGGCCTTTAACACAAGACAAAACATTAAAACTGTATCATAAGAGCTGTTGTATTAGAGTAAACACACGGGTTATGTTCACTGCACACCATACACTCGCTACTTCATTCATGCCCAATCCAGGTCTGTTTGAATTTGACAGTAAAATTACCATGATATAATCTTATGTATACAACAGTTCAGACTAATTAAGACAGCTCCAAACAAGATTATATCTGATAATCTCTATCTATGTTTGACATCTCCCAGAGTAAATACACATAAGAATCCCAAATCAAATACATGTTTATTTTGCTAGTGTTTTGCATTGTTGGGATCAGGTTTTATATGTGCGGGATCAAAACATTAATATGATATATCGAACAGAATATTTTAAAAGGCATCATTATCTGGCTGACTGAATACCAACACTGTCAGAATTTGTTGATAAATTTGTCACTCTAACAGCAGTGAAATATAGTACAAACACACCAACACAATGCGTACACAAAGCCAGAAAATGGAAAGCTTCAGTTAACAGTACCATGGTCAATGAAAGAACACCAGATCTGTATAAAGCTCAGCACAGTAAGACAATATTTGCCATCAGTAATCAAATTGTTGGCCTCCATAATGAGCTATCTACTGAGCTGGGAGTTGATTCTAACAGTTAGAAAATAAAGTTTGTTTGACAAACTTGCACAGCAATCTCTTCCACGGTGATTCGTCCTACTCTTGTGCTATAGCTCTGTAGCTTGTCTATGTTGAATGGGAAAATATTTGTACAAGATAAAATAAGCAAATTCTCTCTAAAACTCAAATATGATCAGTGCTGATCAGATGCTTGTTGACATTACACTGTATCAATGTTAATTCAAGCATTCTCCTGACTTTGTGTAAACTAGAATCAGAGATAAATTGAACTAAACATGTTTGAAATACTCTGTGATGCTGTCAACAATGTGTTTACAGTTCCGAAGTTTATCATGATTACATTTGCTTAAGATATTTTTTCATGTCTGATGATTGCTGGTCAAACATCAGATACAAATGTTGACTAGTTGTCCTAATATCAACACCATAGAATATCACCACTACCTGGAATACCAACAGGGAACTTATGGTAGCAGGTGCTCCTTAGCTGTAGTTGGTTCTTATAGCTCTACACATAACCTACCAAGCTAATAAGCTAAAGAGACATTAGAAGGACCTAGCAAGCTTTCAAGACTTTAATACCAGTAATATATATTTTTTATTCAAATTCTATTATTTTCAGAAAATCTTAACTGATTAGTTTGAAAAAATTCACCTAATATATGGTTACAGTTATCTAGAAAACTATATTTTTTGTAGGATTGATGATTATTGAATCCTACAAAAGAAATGATCTGGTCTTATGTAATATTATCCATATTTAAATAATGTCAAATAATGATTGTATGCACTATGTAGTTTTGTATTTTGCAGAACATTAACAACCATAGCAAAACCAAAGAAAAAAAAGCCTTTGCGAATGTTGTATTCACCTTGAGCAGGTAGGGAGCCTGATCCATTGTTGTTGGGAGATAAACTGTCAGGTGAGACACCTGAATTATTAAGATGAGAGAGAAAGATAAACTCAGTCTTGATCAATGGGTAATGATGGGTCATAGTCATATAGCTCCCTCCCTGTATACCATACCAAATTCCCTACTATCATCACTACACTCCATTAGATTAAATTACAGATTTCACATAACAATTCTAATGTAATTTTCCTGAACTGGCAAAAATGATGCTTGATTAATTTTGATTAAAGATCGTGATAGAATTTATTACTCTGCAGGTTTAGCTGCAATCAATTCAGGATGTTCATCATCTACCATTCATACCAAGGGGTCATCAATCACGTATAAGGTCCAAATGATTGGACCAAATCTTATCATTTGTTTTGCTTCTGTTCGCAATTTTTTCAGCAGCTGGAATAGAAAAACAGTCTTAATAGGAAAACTCTATTTAACCCATTGTCAGATGGGATAAAGAGACTTTGTCCAAGAAGATCCCCTCATATTTCTCCCGTCTTTTCCTTCAGTTAATTAAGGTATGGGTACAAATTCACCTCAGCAAACAGCAGAGAATTACTTGCTATTGACTTTACCAGAATTGCACAAATTTCATCCAATATAATAGAAAGAGCCCATGTTTGCTTTTAAGCAAGCTCCTGACAGGCTAAGAACCAGACTTAACATAATTTGCAAAATTTTGATCAGTTTCTCCTAAACGTTTAACCTAAGGGGATTTAATACTGAGGCTTAGTAATCAATTTGTTTGGCGCATAGTTGCCAATCAGTCGCCACCAAAATGATTGTTTTAGACTCTGGAACCTTTGGTTCTCAGAGAAGACAAGCTCTGATGAAACAGGAGGATGGTTCATATAGAAATGAGAAGGAAGCTATAGAGTCCATGCAGTTTAACAAGTGCATATTGAGCATTAGAGAACTGTACATCATGTATTCATGTATTTTTTTATTATACTCTCTCTCTCTCTCTCTCTCTCTCTCTCTCTTTCTATCTCTCTCTCTCTCTCTTTCTTTCTCCTTCTCATTTTGGAAATGTATGAGCCACAACAATGGTTTCTAAATAAAGCTTCGACCATAAAAACTCCAATTTAATTAATAAAATGAGTAACTTCACATTCCACCCACCATTCTATAAAGTTTTCAATAATTACATGTACTTTAAAAACTAAACAAATTCAACATGAAAAGATCTCCCAACTGACTATTATAACAATGACTGGTCACAAAGACAGAATTGCAATTCACATAATACAGAAAGAATCTAATGCAATCTTGCTGGGTTTTACAGAAACACTTTAGTTTGTATGAATGAAAGGGGATGTGTGTCACAGAATTTACCCAACCAGCATTCACACCCGTCCCATAGGCCCATTGTCCTTCAAAGTTTTTTTCTTTTTTAAATACTGGGCATATTTTTTTCATCATTTTCCATCTATCAATAGCTCTTTTTATCTTGCTTTCAGTATAGCAAAAATTAATCAAACACGTCTGCGCTGATATAAATCGATGTGGAATTTTCTATAGGAGATCATCTCCATTTAAACCTTGCAATAGCATAATGATGGCAAAGCATTTAAAAGCAAGATCTTCATCCGATACTCGCCACAATAGCTTTATTATCCTTGACAATCTGAAGTTGCTTAAGAGTTAAAAAGTACATTATTTCCAATTTAGCATCATTTTAGATCCAGCCTGAGCGTCACTACATAATGGTCATACAAATTCCCTGAAACAACTTCTTAATAATGGCACGGAGATAACATAATGTCCAACAATAGATAAATCAGCTATGTGACTGCAATTTCTCTGGAGTATCCTGTTTCTGCCAGTAAGTGAAAAGTCTAAATATGTACTCAGTGCCCCATATATACTGTAAATGCATTTAACCATTTGCTCTAGTTTTATCAATCATCAAAACAGGGTGTAATTTGAAGCAAAGTGTCAGAATTATTTCAATAGGGCAAGCTAGTTACAAGGATTTAAAACACATTGACTTCATTTTGTCGCTCAATAAAGACATAATAATTGTGTACCAAGAGAGACAACTTAGTTTCGTTGTGTCATTCAGTCAGGTAAAAATAAAAATTTATATTGAAGTTTAAATTTAGACATAGATTTTATTACAGTTGAATGCATACTTTAATTTTACTACATGTGATACGTGGGTTCCATGAATCTACTTTTTTTTTTGGAGAAAACTCTTATCTTTTTAAATATTTCGCCTATTTTTGCTATATCTCATTTAATATATATATCTATATATATATGTTAAATTGATAAAGGAAGGAGGGTGCCACTATGTCAATAACAATATTAACCGCTAATAAAAATAAATAAAAATGTGTAATTCATCCAGTTTGTAAAAAAGGAAGAAACATTAATTAAAGCCCCTTTTAAAACATAATGTATTACACCGACACATAAAATGGGCATGATAACACAATGTCTGGGTAAAGAAAGATAACTCTGTTTTGGAGTACACTTCTGTGAGATGTCTATGTAATGTCACAATGGATTATGGTTTACTGACAGGGTCTGACACCAGACAAAGAGGGCAGTGATCGGCAGTATTATATTACTGTCTCTTACTGTCACACCACTCTCTGATGGCAAATCAATCAGGAATGTTTTAGAACTCCTGTAAACAAGCTTTCTGTAAGAATGTATCTGTCGATCCACATTTCAAACTGTATTATCTTAGATTTGGTCAGGTAAAGACATATAAAATATAAGAATTAAAAAATGAAATCAATGTGCAAGATAAAAAGTGAGACAAAGTCTTCCATTTCTTTACTTGTTTGTATTTTTGTTGGTGTTTTTTATTTTTTTTTTTGTCTTCACCCATCTCACCTCTGTTTGGGAGTGTCCTTAGTTTTCTCCATTCTGTCTACAACTGAGCCCTCCTCTACACTGTTGTCATTGACCGTCAGGCTGGTGTCCAGGGGGTCAGACTTGCTGGCCCGTGGGAGGCGCTCCCTCAGCTCTCTGTTGACCTCTGGGTTGTTGTACAAGTCTGTCAGATGGGACTGGAGTCTCTCCTCGGCTGCTTGACGGAGTTGTCTTTCCTGCTCTATCACCTTATCCCTACAAGAGTCTCAACATTTAAGCTTTTCTGAAACATGCTTGTGCAGTGGATATAAGGTATCTAAATATGTTTGCAGACTTGAGAGTTTGTTGTTAATGCAAAAGCTATGCCAGGTAGTTCGACCCAGATGCAAAACCATGGTTATCTTCATATTATAAATGATATGACTTCTTACAAAACGTAATTTCAAGAAATGAATGTATAAATATGTATAAATATAAGAAATGAATTTCATTTTTTTAAGATTCATTGGGTTATGAACTACAACATCAATGATTTCACATTGGCATATTTTTGTCAGGAAGTGCATTAAAATGAAATTCATTTATTACCGATAAGTGTAAAACACAGAGAAGCCAGAAATTGATACAGTAACATGTTTATGTAGGGATACCTGACCAGCATACTGTAAACCAGCTTTTATTCGCATGTAAAAAATTTTCACCGCGAACCACTTACTGTCATAAGATTGTAATAACAACATGGATGTTGATAAGGCTTGGTCACGAAAATTAGTTGCAGCGAACCAGTTCATGAAATAAAGTCATTGCGAATAAAAATTGGTTTACAGTAACTGCCATAATGGGAGATTAATCAAGGTAAAACAATCAAATGAGTCACATATTAAATCAAAAACGTGTTATATATCTAAGATGATATTTCAATGCTAAATGACATGTTTTAAATATTCACTTTCTTTCTACAAACCTTGAAGGAAACCTGAACGTCCGAACACAAGTTCCAGTCAGGGCTGTACCCAATCTTAGTGTAAGTAAATGTAATGCAGCACCTGAACATAACTTGTTTTCTTTTCATTAAATAAAGGACTTTAGATTAATCTAGCTTTTGATAATTTCTCATTGTGAAGTTAATGCCCGAGCTGAAGGGATTTAAGTTTTCAATGCAAGCTGTTAACAGAGTAAATGGGGTAACAAAATTTAAACTGCTATGAAATAATCATTTAATACAAGAAGTTGAAGTTCCTAGAGGATTATACAAGATTATGAATTAATGCAATCAACTGGATTTAGGCTGCAATAACATAGTACATGCAACAGATCAATCCCATAATCCATTATGCTTTAATAACCCCTAAACATTTAAAGCTGTAAGATTCCTCTGTATCTAATGCACCTACTGGTATATGCATTTAATACAGAATAGCTTTCAACCCATCAATCAATAGGAAATCATGAAAGTTTTGAAATCCGATCACTGTCTCCCTTTTATGAAAAACTGCTTAAGAGACTTCAGACCCCAGGACCACAAATTAGGATAACCTTAAATAAAAAATTCAAATCAAATTGTAATTCAGGAGTAATTTTAACAATTATATAAAATTATTTTTGCCATTTATATGGGTTTTTCCCCCAAACAATAGTGTAAACATTTAAAATACTAGCTAAGGATGTGGCTTTTATACTGTAAATGCGAAATTCTGAAATACTAATACGTGTTTATCTAAAAATTTGACTTAAGTCCAATTTGATTGCTCTCCTTTCTCCTTTGGCAAGTATGGGTGAGAGATTACATTTATGACATTTACTGTAATGACTTTCTAATGCATATGGTGGATTGACCAATGTTTCTTGTTTGAACATCTATCTCTCAAGTTTCATAATTACCAGGGCCACATGTAATACATTTTAAATAACAGTATCTGTATTCATTTAAATTGTTATGTCAAATAATCAATATATATTTGGTAGAAATTAATTCTACATTACATCAAGAATATCGATATTTTCTTAAAATTCTAAATTTATAACCCAGATTACGGGTATATACTTGAGTTTTGCTTGATACTGAGTAATACATGAGTAAAAAAAAATGAAAACAAAATTACTGTAGGTAACATATATATTAAAGTTTAGCTATCAATATTTATTCCCTAGCTGTCTCAGAATGATGAAAATCAATAAAAAATTTGTACCATTTTCACAATTTCAACAACTTAGTACCAGTTCTATCAAATCAACAGTCTTACCAGAATATGCATTAGGAATATAACGACTGATTTATCATTTATAGAGAATTGAATAATAATAACATCTATAGAATTTTACTTTGGTATCAAATTTAATCTGAGGCCCCAGTGATCAATTCCCTACAGATGTTGCATGTCAACTACGGTAACCTTGCACTGAAATCAGAACGGTATTGATCTGGAGCCTCACTCAATTATTCAGATAAATTTGTACCTATACTTGTCAAGCTTTCCTAATTTTGAAAGTAGACTAGAGTTATTGAATGGAGAATCCACATATATAGCTGGTAATTATTTTAACGCACAACATTATACGTATATAATATGTGTGCTCTCAGAAAAGTGTGCATTTTACACAAATTTGATATCAGTCATTTGCTGAAGAAATTTTCTCCATGACAGAGATGAATGAATACCGTTATGTTCAAAACACTGTTCATAATCAAATAAAACTTTTTTGTAATAAATAAGTAAATAACAGTGGTGTTAAACTACTCATGTGCATCTCTGTTACTGTGCAAGGAATCCAGCAAAGGCATTACAGGCATCTTCGCTAGCGAAGATGCATTTATACAGGTTGATGCGACATTAAATTTATGAAAGAAATGCCTTAGACAGACTCTTTAGTCTCAAATTAGTCAGTACATAAGTAAACCTTATGTCATTTTGAAGAGTAATAAAATACAGAACCTTGGGGAAAAATTCTGAAACTTTTGTGGGTTTCTATACGTAGTTTAGATGATTAAGTTATAAAGGATCAACCTTTTATTTCTGCAGATTACCTGTATTCAATATCTAACCTCTTAAACCCTTTATGACTTATGAGTACTGGTATATCAATTTAAGGAGCATTTCTAAAATTATCTGCTTTTTTCATGCATTGAGACAAAATTCATACCTCAAAATTTAAATAAATCTAATTAAGGAATATAAGGAATCATTCTTTGGGTATAAAATATGGGCTTAAATAATGGTGATGATTTTGGTCAGACGTGATCAAATCCAATAAAGCCTAAAGGGCTTTATGATAGATTTGATCACACCCTGACTATAATTATCACCTCATAATACTCAAAGAATGATTCCTTATTACCGGTAGCACTTATATTTATATAATTTTCATCAATGTATGATTAAATATTAAATTATTGACATGTTTATGTTATTTTCATATAATTATGCAAACCCAGCTTGAACCCATATACATATAACAATCAACAAATAATAGTTATACTACAATCAATGTAAAGAAAAAAGGCCAAGATTTCCTCTTTGACATTTCCACTCTTTTTACCTGCTGAAATTGACAAATCAAAAAGTTTGCAGATTTTTGAAGGAGATTAATGATGCAAAAAACTGACAGCGTTTCGCTTGGAAGTTCTCAGAACACCTTGCACAAATTTTTCACATAATCCTGTGTTATTGTGTTTTATGCAAAACAAAATCTCAATTGGCCATAGATTTTTCAAATTATCCGAGTCTTTTAACCTGATGCCATAGAGGGGACATTTCAAATGAAAAATCATGGATTTTTTCCATATTGAATGTCGTTTGAACCTTGATATACATCTTGGGACAAAGTTCAGCAAATGGTTTTGTTCATAAAAATGAAACCACATACTCTCAATAGAGGTAATTTTCCAAAAAAAGATATTCCCAATCATATTGTAAATGTATGGTTTTAAAAAAGGCAAATTACCAGAGATAATACATTTGACTGTTATATTCTTTAACAACTGTTTAAGATAACTCTTTCATATTCATGAGAATGTAATTGTTAAGGACTTCTTTAAAATAAAATAACTGACAGAAAAGAGGACATATTCTATGGTGACATTCTGAAATCTGCAAATTGTAGTCTGATGGTCAGATGGTCACCGATCTTCAGACAGCTAGTATGCATAAACCAATCCTGGTGATTGAATGTACATAAGGTAAAGGACTGACAATGAATTTAGTATGACGGTTGTTTGATTACAATTGTAACTTCATGTGCTACTACACGTCACTGACATCCAATGTTTACACACACCTGTCATCGATCTCATCTTGTAGATCCACTAATTTATGTCGAGCATTCTCCTTCGCCCGACGGAACTCGCTGATTAATTTCTTATCGTACTCATTCATTAATTTCAGAACCTTTTCAGGCGATCTATCCAGTCTTCTGTGATACTTAATTTCTGGAATCTTATCGTTATCTCCATCCCCCTCCATCTTGAATCCTGTGTAAACTGACACTGCATTGTGGGAAATTTTAAATTTAAGTTTTGTACGGATAGATTGACTATTTCCGGAATTTTGCCTATTCTATTCTATAAAAAAAAATGCCCAACCACATATTCTCATTGAATTGTAATAAAAATGATTTAACTTCAAAGAATGCAAATATATACCTATTTTGATGTCTAATCGATTGGTGATAGTGAATTTATAAATAGTGTAAAATATATATAGTTTGGGTTTTTTAAATCAAAAACAGTCATTTTTAAGGTAATATTGCTAGATTTCTTTAGCCAGTGGCGTAGCGCCCTTTACGCAAAAACGCAAATGAATACACAGAATTTTGCAAAGCCTATGTCTGAAGACTTTCCTATTCTTTGTACGTAAACAAATCGAATGGTACCCAGGGAATAATCTGCAAATTTAAGTACCCAATTTTCATCGTAAATTCGTTTGAAACAATATATGGACGAACTATATACCTCATTGACTTTCATGTTATTTGCTAAAAGAATGATCTACAATAAAATTATTAAAATGAGATGAACAACTTTTAACTCCTTTCAATTTATATATTCACACTAAAATCTGGAAACACAATACATGTTGAGTGTATGCCTGCCTGTTTGCCCATTAATGTATTCTGTCTATACTTATAATCGGCGGATGATTCAAATTTGATCAAAGTCACAATTATATAAACTTGATCAAAAGTTTGTCATCTAAGGTTCGTATGTTTTGTTTTTGAAAAATAGAGCTGTTTCAAAACGCCTTATATCAAAAGTCATATATGCAGTTGGTTTCCGCTTGGGCATCCGTGTATCATATACACATTCTTTAAAAATTCAACATTTCCTTTACATACTGTATGTAATATTGTAGCATTTTGAGACAATATCTCATCATTGAAAAAACCTGAAAATCCAAAAGCTAAAACCTAAAATCCAGGAGCTTTCGGGGGCTTCGCCCCAGGCCCTGCACTCCCTGCCGATTTTGAATACACTAAAAAAAATCCTAGCTACGCAACTGTTAGCCTCTGTATAATCCAAATCTTCATTAAAATCAATATAGTATATCATATTCCTTAGAAATTAAACGATTTTAAAGAAAACTGGGTGCCACCAGATTTACAGCTTGAAAGAAATTCAAAACAAGGTGATTGATGAAGAAAAAACTGGAAAATATAAACGTCTACAAGGAGCCTGACTGGATGTGATAAAAAATATTTAAAAATAATTTTAAAGTGTTTGAGAGAGTCGGTACATGTATATATGATATATGATATTACAAACTCTACGGAAGCCCGTTTAGGATATATAAAAATATTTTTGAATTTGATATAACCAATTCTCGACTAGCTTATTTGTTAAAACGCATTTATTTCGTTAAAACATTTTATAAAATAATTGTAACCATATCACGATATTTTGTTGAATTCATAATAACGAATATATTTTTTATAAAATATTTAATGAATTTGTTGTAACATCTTTTGAAATTTGTTAAATCAAAAAAGATTAAATTAGATTTGTCATTGAGATTTATATAATTAAATTGATGGAATTGCTAATTCTAAAATATTTTTGACAGGTCATAAAAGGACTTCCATGCAAGCTCGAATACTATATACACATGTACACTGTATATTCTACAGATTGGATGCAATATTTTCCCCTCTTTTTGGCGGTGTAATGAGTGATAAAACTTGCACAGCGAGAACCAATCAAATTTATTCTCCTTTCACGCATTTTTTTCTTCTGCCGTAGACATATATATATATATATATATATATATATATATATATATATATATATAGTCTTTCACGTGTAGTCACGAAAGTGCTCTATCCAAAAACCAGTGCAACATTCGAGCGGAGTGCAATAATAAATTGGATTTTATGCGTTGTTGCATAACACCCGATCAAAGACCATCCACCACCTAAAATGGCCCTACGATAACAGAAAATGATTTTCCGATATCAACATACATTTTGGGTTTTTGATAGAGCTCTTTTATGATAGACGGGGATAGTAGTACATGTAAATTAAAGATGTGAAATCTCTGGCCGATGGTTCATTTACAATGTACTGTCTCACAGAGTTTCATCAAAGACATATGCATTGAACAATTTTTATAAATTCGTTATACATTTTCGTTGTTTTTAAATGATCAGACGAATACTGTTTGATCTTTCCGTTTAGGCTAATGGTAGCAAGACATAATAAAACTAGACGTATACAGCGTGTAATTCATTGCACCCATAGCATTGTCTGTGAAAGTTCCATAATGATTGGAAGAATCCTTTCAAATGTAACAATTCTGATTTCAAATTGACCCCTTCTGTAAGTGAATATGATACATAAACGGAAACCCATACGTTGCCTATATACTAAAATACGAACTGTATGTATACATGTATGCATCTTCGCTAGCCAAGGGTTGTAAATGAGCGGAGTGGATCGTAAACCCTTGGCTAGAGAAGATGGCATGTATGCAAAAGAGTCACATTTCAACGACCTTGTTCATATTTCTTGATCACACCCATGTGCATGTGTCTGTTGTATTTTAGATAAATAACTTACCTTAATTAAGTCCCAATTTATTATTAACAGGAATCTAAATCATGCATGGATTTCACTGATTAAAGTAACGGATGCTTTTTCTTTTCCATTATCCCCGTTTTATGTCAGTGAAAAAAAACCCCTTCAGATCTATTCAATGTTGAAATGAAGCACCGGCACCGACTTCACACGTGTCCGTTTCTAACTGCAAAGACTTTTGTTCTTGCTGCACCAAGAGTGAAAAAGAACATTTACTGCCATTGTACCCCAGTGAAAGGATCAATGCACAACACAATTGAAATTGTATGAAAACTCCAATCTTTTCATTGCCTGTAGCGTTGTCAATTTACATTTTTAAATGTTATTTCCTTCATATATGAATGTGTGAATGTTCTGTTTTCTATTCAGACTACAATCTTTTCACGTAAAAGTGGGTTACGCAAATCTTGTATTAAGACCAGCGATATAAGCTGAAGCCTTGAAAAGATTTTGCCATCATCTGATGATAGCATTAAATGACTTAAATGACATGCCTGTCAAATTCTTACAAGGCTGGCATAAAATTCTTTCAATTGAACAACCACAGTAAAACAATACGGTAGATCGCGTGTTTCTCTATCCTTATGTATGTTGTACAAATCAATTATTTCACGTGGAATATGAGTTTCTAATTGATGAAAATGCATTGACATCTTTTTAAGTCAATCAAATAAGAATCAAATAAGAAACAAATCAGTAAGTATAGTTGACCTTTATGACCCCTAAGTTTTGCAGACGGTAACTTTGACGCGGATATAAGAACAGTAAGCATTCACGCCTCGATGATGTCCAGTAAACATGTTTTGTTTTCCAATGCTGCACCCCTTGAGCAAAATCCTGGTTCAAAACATTAAACTCTTTATTGTACTCTGATTCATCAGTTCATCAATTCATCAATGGAATTCCCAAAGTCAGAGAGTATATATATAAGAGTCAGGGTTATCTATCGCACTATTATAAGAAACTGTCGCTCTAGATAACATTTACTAGTATATCTAGCTGACTTAATTTGGAAGGAAGGGTCGAGACCGGTATTACAGGTAACGAACGAATTAATCTTCAATGTATTCCAATGTACTTGTATGTATAACAAAGGCGAAAATAAATGTGTATCAGTTTCTTATTTGGTCCGTTTCTTTTAAACAGTCTGACAACACATTAGTACTTAATAAATCATCCACTAAAGTTTGTTACTTGATCTTGAGCTATGATATTAAAAGTGCCATATTGTAACTTATATAAGGAATGGATAGACTATATATAGTATACTCTATGAATATCTATCGTACATCGAGGAATACGGTATCGTACACCTGAAAAAACAACTGTAAAATATTGCTTCTAAGATCTACATGTATGATATGCAAGAACTTAGCCCCTGCAAGAACGCACTCACAAAAAACTTGATACATAAAAACTTCAATCCTTCCTTGAAAAAAAACTTTCTATTACAGATTTTGGATATGACCTGCAGAGCTGGAAAAGAATTCTTCATATTTCTTGCCGTAGTGACAATAATACCCCAAAAGTCGGTTCAATGGGACCCGGATGCTGGTATAGTGGCGTCGTGGACAAAGTATCCGAGAGTTACAGTAAATGTGTCGTCCTCTTCCGGTACATCTGATCCAAGATTAGTAGTGGATGACAACGACAACACGATGTGGGTTTCCGGAAGCTGCCTGCCGAGTGGCTTTGTGAGTGACCCAGAACTGAACCTATTCCACGGTCTTTGTGGCAATAACAATTTGTGCTCGGTGTCAAATAGTCCCGATATATACAAAGCGACTGATGGCAACCCGTCCTACACTGTGGCTACGATTAACCCAGGCCAAAACTCCTCTATGGCCAAGTTAGTGATAAGTCTACCTCAACCCGCAGTGTTGACGTTCTTCGCTGTATGGGGGATCTACAACCACGGTACTATAGAGATGACTTTGATTGACAGTAACAACATTCGGCGGGATACAAGGTTGCTTGTATCCACTGATAGCTACAAACAAATCTCGCTTACCAACATTTCTTACGCTGTCGCTCGGGTAGAGTTCAGTTCTAGTCAACAATTTCAAATTCGAGAAGTTGCTGCTCTAGGGAACAAGGGATGCATCGCCAGACTGACCCTAGACCTCGGGGAGACACGTATGATTCAAACAATTCGATCACGACATTGGGCTGGACCTAACACAGCCTCTGCCTTAAAACTGAAGATTTCCGAATTCGGAAACTCCTGGATATCGGTAGATTTAGACCCAAATGCCATTAATGCCGTTGTCACGCGTCTCTCATCAGTGACCAGAGGTCGTTTCATCGCTTTTGAATATCATCTTTATCCAAAATCTTATAACAAAGTTTATCTTTGGGAAGTGGATGCTTGGGATGAAAATTCAATTTGGGGAGCAAAGATACCATCAAAACCTCAACAAAATACCATTCGATCGCTGCTGGGTGTTAATGGAATCTGGGGCTGGGGAAATAACAAGTACAGTTCATTACTTAAACATGGGGAAGGACCGACCCTTTACAATACAGTTGCTTCTCACGCCAGGAACTACCACAATATGGACTGGGATGTGCTAGATCCCGACAATGACCCAGAATATACCGAAATGGGAGAAGGTAGAGGAACAAATGCTAAGTCATGGTTGAACTGGGACACAGAGTACAGAGCTTGGAAAAATGCTAGCTTAAAGGTTGATGTCTCTGTCCAATTCTCAAATTTCCAGCAATCAAGATGGGATAACCTAAATGCTTCTGCTTTTAACTACGGGAAAGAATTTGCAAAGCACTTTGGTTCTGCGGTTGGAAATAATTTAATTGATGCTTTGGAAGTGGGCAACGAACCATGGTCTTACGACGCAGCGTTTTATAAAGACCTTCTTCGAAGCATGTCTGCAGGAATAAGAAGCGTAGACTCCCAAATTAAAGTTCTTCCTGGAGCATTCCAAGCCCATGAAAAGAGATCTTCGAGTAATTATATAGGAACTCGTATAGATGCTCCAATAGCTAAGAACGTAACTGTCATCAATTTTCATACCTATAGCTATGTCTCTAGTTATACAGGGGCGAGGATTGGGGTACATCCTGAACATCCAGAGTCTTCCTTCAACAGCTTAACAAATATGATCAGATGGAGAGATGTTAACCTCCCCTCTCACCCGGTGTGGGTGACGGAATGGGGGTGGGACGCACCATCAGGTACAGAAGAATGTACATTCCCGGAGTGCGTTACGGAGACTGCGCAAGCTATCTACGGACTGAGAGGACTTTTAATTTTGTCCAGGAATGCTGTAGACAGGGTCACTTGGTTTTTCTATGCTAATACACAATGTGACCATCTTTATTGCAGAAGTGGTTTGACCAGCTCACCATCAACTGGCTTCATCAAGCGTCCTGTGTTCCATGCCTTTAAAGCTTTACTTGATTTTCTCGGCGACTTTTATTTCCAGTACGCCCTGAATGAGAGTCAAGAAAGCTATATTTATCTGTTTGGCGAAAAAGTGCACAATCAGGAGCCATTCGATGAAGATGTTAAAGTAAGGGGAGCCAAATATATGATTCTTTGGAAACCGGAAGCTCTCGAGGATGGTGGATCTACTCCCTTGTTCTACGTGTTTCCACGTGGAACTAATCCTGTTCAAGCCGTAAGATTTACCGGAACTAATGTACCCTACGTAATAGAACCCCTTCAATACGAGGCTGATATTCAAGGCAAACTCACTTTAAATATTACGTCATATCCGGTGTTAATAGAAATTTCACATAGTCCAATAGCACCAGTCGTAGGATTCTGATCACTGACTTTTAATGTCATGTATTAAGGAGTACAATTTATATCATTTTAGAACAGGTTGTCAAAAATATTAGTTGATGTACACAAAGCTGTCTATATTTTCGAGATAAATAGCATGAAGTTACAGTGTATAATATACTCATACAAGACTACATGTACCGACAAGCAACTTTAATGTTTACAAACATATCTTTAAAACACTTTTCGGTGTTACAAATAAATGAATTGTTTCAATTTAAGTTTCATGCTACTATATCGATACAAGATTTGTTTATAAGGCCAAGTGAGCGTTAAATATATTCTATCTTAACGATATAAAAAAAAAAAGAATTCTTCTGACATACTTGTACAAATGACGGACAATAAAAGCGGTATGACCCCGATAAGTAAAACGTTGGGGTTCTCGTATAGTCAACTTATTTTTTTCGGTAAACACAAATTGAGTTATTACGTTGCATTAAAATTTCCAACAGACAAATGAACTATTAGATTCAATCTAAATGTCTATAGGAGCTTTCAATATACTACTATATCGAAGGGTTGTCATGGAATCGATTTGAGTTATCATCAGTTTTAGATAATGTGACAAATGTTCATGAAATTTCTATAAGCCTTTATACAGCAGATTTTCTTTGAACTTATAAGGAGAATATACATCAAAGTGTTAGTTCGTTTGAAAGTTCCTTTCAGTATGATATACTGCGGTTTTCAAACTTATTCTCTTACATGTTGAACAAATAAAGCCCTTAATCGGGCCCTCTATGTCTGTCTCAGTCTTCTAGTTGCAAATAAAAACGCACATATTTGAAAGTTTCAACATATTGTTGGTCTCATTCACGAAACAGATGTTTTTGTCGCTTCCGTCTATATTTTACGAAGACCAATCTAACCACTCTGTTTGGCGAGAATCGGAGATAAACTGCTCTTTATATCGTACATTCGTACATGTATGTTTATTAGATCTCAGATCCCCTCTTGAGGTCATTCAGAGGTTCTTGAATACAGGGTATTTTTTCACTTGAGTTTGAAAGGACAATAGCACATATATCTTTTAAAATCAGTTCTTTTTACTTGAGTTGGAAAAGACAATAGCACCTATATCTTGTATATTAATCAACTTTACGTTGAGAACTACAGTTTTAGGTTCAAATATAGACTTAATGAACTTTTTCGAATTTCTCTTGATTCACAGTAACGCTGTATGATATTTTCCGGTTGTATTTAGATTCCCCTTAAAGGTTTCATAGCTAACCAAACGCTATTTGTCACTAGTTGAAAATAAAGGATTGTTTCTTTAAAGCTTAAAAAACATGCGATTTTCTTGTAGTAGTTTTAACAAAAAAATGGAGGTAGAGGAAAGTATTGTGGCAAATTTGTTGATTTGGCATAATATGGTCTGTTTTTATATTCAATCCAGTAAAGTTTTTAATTATTAAGCTTGTATTTAGACCTGCGACATAAGATGAAACCGTAAAAAGCTTTTGGTGTCTAATGAATTCAATGACATTTTTGTCAAGTTCTTATAACGCTGGTTGGAACATGAACACTTTGTAAATTTCCAACGATTGAACAAGAACACTAAAACATAAATGACATCATCTCACTACCTCTATCCTGGACAAGAAATTTTTAAGTTCTAATAACGCTGTTTAAAATATTTTCACTATGTAAGTTTTCAACGGTTGTACACGGACATTAAATCATAAATGACAATCAGCTCACATAACTCCATCCTAAACTAGAAGGGTTTGCATTGAATGTTTAACGTATCAATCTGTTGTTAAATATATGTTGATTCGTGTTTTTGATGAAAACGCATTTCTTTAAAAAAAAAAATAAATAAATAATACGTAGCTGACACTTTGCAGGCTATTAAACATAAGTACGTAATAACGATCACACCTTGGTGATGCCATGTAAACAAGTTTTGTTTTCCGATGCTGCACCTGGTGACCAAAATCCTGGTTCATGATACGTATTTTATACATGTACTATGATAGACACTTTAAATATTTCCGTTGCAACATCACTGCATTGCGGAATTTTCCAAGCTCATAAGGTATATATATGAGCCATTTTAGCTTTCGCACTTTAACAAAATGTTGCTCTTTCTTTCTAGCTGACTTTATTTTGAAGAAAGGAGTACATGTACAGTATTCTAGGTAAAGAAAGGCCAAATATAGAATCACTATTTTATTTTTAATTGATGACCGATGCTTAATATGGTTTTTCATTTTATTTATCTTTTAAGAACCAGATGTAAATCTTAACAAAATTATCAGAGAAAATTTTCCGTTTATCAAAAGCCATGATTTCATCAATAAATACCAAAACTAAAATGCAAAGACTATGTCCATCAGTAAGTACCGCGCGTATGGCAAGACAACAAAATATTTGATAATCACGATTGTTTGATCTATGAAAAACCAATCACTAAACAAATTACATAAAGAAAACGGAACGCAGGACAAAAATTTGATTCAGAAATACGTCAGAAGTATCTATTTCTATTGCAGATTTTAAACGAAAAAGATATGAAGTACGCAGGTAGAAAAGAATTATTCATATATCTTGCCACAGTGATACTGAAACCTAGAAAATCAGTTCAATGTGACTCGAATGCTGGAATAGTGACGTCATGGACCAAATATTCCAGAGTTACAATTAACGCCTCGTCCTCTTCCGGTACATCTGATCCAACGTTAGTAGTGGACGACAACGAGCACACAAAATTGATTTCCGGAAGCTGTTTGCAGAACGGCTTCGCGAGTGACCCAGAACTGATCCTATTCCACGGCCTTTGCGACAGTAACAATCTGTGCTCAGTTTCGAATAGTTCAGATGTTTACAAAGTCACTGATGGCGACCCATCCTTCACTGTGGCTACGATTAACCCAGGCCAAAACTCCTCTGAGGCCAAGTTAATGATAAGTCTACCTCAACCCGAAGTGTTGACATTCTTTACTGTCTGGGGGATATTCAACCACGGTACTATAGAGATGTCTTTGATTGACAGTAACAACATTCGACGGGATACAAGGTTGCTTGTATCCACTGATAGCTACAAACAAATCTCGCTTACCAACATTTCATACACTGTCACTCGGGTACAGTTTAATTCTAGTCAACAATTTCAAATTCGAGAAGTTGCTGCTCAAGGGAACAAGGGATGCATCGCCAGACTGACCCTAGACCTCGGGGAGACACGTATGATTCAAAAATTAGTTTAAGACATTGGGCGGGAATAAATGCTGCCTCCAAATTGAAATTGAAGATATCCGAATTCGGAAACTCATAGATATCAGTGGATTTAGACTCAACTGTTCTTGATACCGTTGTCATACGACTTTTATCGGTGACCAAAGGTCATTTAATCGCTTTTGATTATTATATGTATCCAAAATCTTACCACAAAGTTTATCTTTGGGAAGTGGATGCATGGGATAAAAATTCAATTTGGGGAGCAAAGATAACACCCAAACCTCAGCAAAACACTCTCTGCTGGGACTTAGGAATCTGGGGCTGGGGAAATAACAAGTACAGTTCATTACTACAACAGGGAGAGGGGCCGACCCTTTACAATGCACTCGCCTCTCTTTCAAGAAACTACCACAATATGGACTGGGACGTCCTCGATCCCGACAATGACCCAGAATATACCAAAATGCGAGAAGGTAGAGGAACAAATGCTAAGTGGTGGTTGAACTGGGACACCGAGTACAGAGCTTGGTAAAATGCTAACCTTAGTATTGATGTGTCTGTAGTATTCTCTACTTTTCCGCAATCAAGATGGGCTAATCTAACTGTCTCCGCATTTAACTACGGGAAAGAATTTGCAAAGCACTTTGGTTCTGCGGTTGGAAATAATTTAATTGATGCTTTGGAAGTGGGCAACGAACCATGGTCTTACGATGCAGCATTTTATAAAGATCTTCTTCAAAGCATGTCTGCAGGAATAAGAAGCGTAGACTCCCAAATTAAAGTCTTACCAGGAGTTTTAAGCCCATGAAAAGAGATCTTCGCGTAATTATTTAGGAACTCGTATAGATGCTACAATAGCCAACAACGTGAGTGTCATTAATTTCCATACATACAGCTATGTTTCTAGGTATACTGGGAGAGGATTGGTGTTCACCCTGAACACCCCGAGTCTTCCTTTAACAGCTTAACAAACATGATCAGATGGAGGAAAGTTAACCTCCCCTGTCACCCGGTGTGGATGACGGAATGGGGGTGGAACGCGCCATCAGGAACCGAAGAATGTTCATTCTCGGATTGCTTTACAGAGACAGCACAAGCTATCCACGGAGTAAGAGGACTTCTAATTCTGTCGACGAATGCTGTAAACAGGGTCACTTGGTATCTCTTCGCTAATACTCGCTGTGACTATCGTTTTTGCAGAAGTGGTTTGACCAGCTCACCATCAACTGGCTTCATCATGCGTCCTGTTTTCCATGCCTTCAAAGCTTTACTTGATTTTCTCGGCGACTATTATTTCCAGTACGCCCTAAATGAGAGTCAAGAGAGCTATATTTATCTGTTTAGCGAGAAAGTACAGCATCAGGAGCCATTTAATGAACAGTTCAAAGTAAGGGGAGCCAAATATATGATTCTTTGGAAACCGGAAGCTCTCGAGGATGGTGGATCTACCCCCTTGTTCTACGTGTTTCCACGTGGAACTAATCCTGTTAAAGCTGTGAGATTTACCGGAACTAATGTACCCTACGTAATAGAACCCCTTCAATACCAGCCTGATGTTCAAGACAAACTTTATTTGAACATTACGTCATATCCGGTTTTAATTGAATTGGCACACCAAACAGTATAGGAACACCAGTCTTTGGATACCAGTAATCTCTAACTTCATATACCACGTGTCAAAGTGTAAAATGCACCTTGTATATATGTATACATGTACAATCATCATCATTTGAATAAAACAAAATGAAAGAATGGTCTCCTTATTCCACACATAGCTACTTACCTCACTTTTCCATATTAAAAGTAACGTGATAAAATCTAAATATCATTAAAACGTTACTACATTTATATCCATTCATGTAATAGACTATTACTGAATATCTTTAAGCACAAGTGTATTGATATATAATCAATTAGATTGATATATATCGAAATTACCTTCAAGAAATTGGATACTTAACAGCAACTGTTTTATTATTAGAAAATGTGAACTAAATGATTTGTTTTGATTCAAGTACAATAAAAAAAACGTGTACATAACTACATATACACCATTTTGGAAGCACATTTTAAAAATCTCATATAATAAACAAAATACCAACCTATGGGTTTAGTCCCCGTCTCATAGAAACATCTGCTGTGCAAGAGCTGATGGGAATTCCTTGAACATTTGTCACAATCTATGTACAAATGACTCGCTCTCTATCGCAGACGAACCAATGAATGTTTAAAATGTTATAACACCTAAATGATAGACACGTCAAATAAAAGATTACGGAGGTAGTTATCGTGTCGTAATCGTTTCCATTACAGAGTTTAGGATGACAGTGTTGTTAACATTTATTACCTAAGCTACACTTATAACTTAAAACAAAAACAGTGGGAAATACCCCAAAAAATGTAACAAAAATGCTATAAAACTCAAAGACATTTACATGAAAATAAAATCAGTCGATTTCCATCACAGCATCGGAGACATAAGTGACAGGTTTAAGTAACATTCTCCTCGGCAGCGGCTGTCCATAGTTAGTGGCCCAGTCACGTGGTTTCATTTTCCGGTTCCGTTCCTTCATTTCCTTCACCAATTGTTGTAAGCCTCGCTCTCGATCCTGTACGGATATCCGGGCACCCGGAGTCGGTAAATCCAGGCCCTGCTCGCTTTGTTCATCTAAGATCGATTTACGACTAGGAGGGCGCACTTTGGAACATCTGCTTAGAAGACTGTCATAGTTCTTCAGCACAGAAAAGCTCTTCTCTCGCCGAATGACTCCAAGTGAATGATAGGTAACAGGAAGGTAGCATGGGAAAAAGTGACACCTGTTTTCGTTACAATATAAACACTGACCTTGACCCCCTGTCGAAAGGTCGCTCTTTGATGGTGGAGAATGTGCAAGGAATGTTGGTTTATTCAGAACCGGAAGTTTTGTGGATTGGTTTTCTTTTGGGTGAAAATCATATGGAAAACTAGAAATTTTATTTCTTTCCTCTATCTTTTTTGCCTCATCTGCAATGAAAGTTGTTTCTCTCTCTAGTTCTTTGCTTTCTCTTAGGAAATGCTTATTGAGTGTTTTGAGTTGGCCATCCAGTTGAACCTTAGCGACTCGGTACAGCTTCTTGGTGCGCTGGTAGGCCATCTGATCCCTTTTCCGCATTTTGGCGTGTCTGTCCATCAATTCCTTTTGCATATCAAATCCCATAGAAGATTGTCTGAAAATTTCACAAATTCACTTAATTATTAAGCTTTGACATATTGTTGATTTGAGTTCACATTGAGATGACATGAAATTGAGGGATTTTTTTTTGTTAAATAATATGTCATCAGTCATGCAAAATTCTTCAGGCAGTCTATATATGTCATTGACAAGTTTTAAAAAATTATGAAAATAGAAAATTAAAAAACGTAACCCTTATGATTCAATGTTTACTTACGGCTTCGATTTTGTTCTACTTAAAGAATCCCCATTTACGACACTTTTCTCTCGACTAGCAATACCATTTCTATTTGGCAGATTTGAGGACGACAGAACCATTGGTCTGGGTGATGATAAGTTAGATCTAGCCGAACCCTGCAACGAAGGGGTCTTTGAGGATAACATTATCGAAACACACCAACACTTGTGTGTTGTTATTTATCTACTAGACCTCCACAACGTTTAGACCTTATGTAACATGCGTTGGCAGTTTGGTGTAAACAAAACAAGATAGGAATCTTCACGAGAAACGACATCACAAAGGAATCGACGTCATCAGATAGTTCACATGACAATTGTTTTGATTCTATCACCCCTATTTGCCACACCGGTCCAATGGTTTGTCTCTGGCCACCATCTATTATCCCCTGTTCACTAGAAGTGCAGTTCCGACCTACCCTATCCTACTATCCCACAACACGGTCTCTCACTGAATTCTCAAAGAACACAATGAACAGTGGTAGAATATTGCGTGAAGAACTGATGAACTGGGTGTTGTGATAACAATAGAATTTAAATGTTAAGTCGAACAAATGTTTAAATCAACTTTTGTAAAAACCCATTATTTGATATTTATATAGAGACCAAGCAAACCGTATACTGTTATCCACGTGAACCAAAGCAGAGATAAACCAGTCGTTTCTTTCTTTCTTTTTTATCTTTATTTTGTCCACTTAGTATGTTTATTTGAGTTCAATTCAATTCATTTATTCTCTCAAAACCATGTAAATGGTACAAGAAGTGCAAGACGTATAATAGTTCAGATTAATGGTTTATTAATTGGTTTTCTAATATATTTTTACGAAAAAGACAAAAACGGGTGCATGGGGAAATAAACACCTACATGTATATTTGCAGTTCAAGTTTCTTGATTCACCGCATGTAAAGATGATTTTAAAAAAAAATTAACTGGCAGCTAACAACTGCAGTTTATTTCGATGTTAAATTCTGAGATGACAATGTGTGAACAACTTCTACACTTGATACAGACAACCAATTGAGTCTTATGACCTTTTTCTATATGCACTAGATATACATGACGCTATAGGTAGTTTTGAAAATTTGAGGAAATTTTGGATACTTTGTATAAGTTTTTCGAGTAGCTTACGGTAATGCCTTTCTGTAATTGTAATCTGTTATTGCACCTCTGAACTGCACTCCCACCCAATCTCCAGTCCCCTTATGCTAGTATTCATCTAGATACCCACCTTGACTGACAATCACTTATTCAATGTCCATGAAACTTATTGAGAGTTTGTTCTTTAAAATATACATTCGCTGAATAGCAAACCTTACTCTAAAAATTTCGTGAAAAACAACCTTTTTTATTCTAAGTCTATAAGATTACAAAGAAGATAAAACTATAGGAAAAAAATATAAAATGATAGTTCATTAATTCTTACCTCTGTATTTCATATCCTTTCATTCGCTGGGAAAAATGGAAAAGAGTATATGTACATTTAAACTATATATTTCGGATAACAAAACACCTTCTAAATAGCTGTTCTATTGCCATACAATGCTGACGGATTTATCATTAAGCCAGTAGGACATCTTGTCAACATGCAGTGTTTGTTCACAGTTCTTTTGCATTCAAACAGATTTTCATTTCAGTCAAATGGGATTTGTTCAGTGAAATTTGAATAAAAATATTGCAATAGGGCGTGCTGATTGACAGTAGAAAGAAATTCACTTGTCGCGACCGTATTAAAAGATAAATGCCTCTTGAGTGTGTCTACCCTGCCCCAGATATTGATTTTATAAAATGAAATAGTCATCTGTCATAGCTAAAATGATCCTAATTTTCTTACCTTAGTCGTTTCCATTCGTAATTGTGACGTCATAATGAGCTTACATCACGGAAATATTGCAGTGTCAAATATAAATATGGAATATAAAGGTTAAACCAATTATTTCTCTAATAACAATAATAAATCTATTATTAATTTAATTATTAATCTATTTATTAAATAAGCAATAATAGATCTATTGGTTAAGTTGAACCAATTATATATATTTCGTTTATCCTGCTGGTATAGTTTTTTATTCTCTCTGTAGATTTGACGAAAACAAAGCAGTATGCATGACGATGACGTCACAACGCTTTAGTACGTCGGAATGAATATTTGGACAATGCAAGCGATTATGGACCTAGATTAGCTTCACTCGATTTGTGAGATCTTAGATTTTTTTTCGTACATGTATGACGATTCTTATTCATCTTTGGGAAGAATAAATACTTTTATTTTTATACTGATGAATCGGAAAATGTAATAATTTTATTCCGTTTCTGGCATTTTTTGATGAGAGTTGTCTTTCTTTTTAAGTATTTTATATAAATGGACCGTGGAGGTCATACATTCTGCACATAGCTGCATTATTACATCACAAGCATATTGTGGAACTTGTAAAGACAATGGCCACGTTCCCTATTATCGTAGCGTTTTCTTACTTTACAAATTGCCGTATTCACATTTGTAATTAGATATTTTGCAATACGTACATGTAAATATAATTGGCAATGATTTGCATAATTCTTTACTTCATATGTTAGTGTATTTAATACGAAGCGGGAGAATATTTAAAGCAATATGTGTTGCAATTTTCACGTTAGAACTTTCTATTGTATAAGTGTAGGCCTAAATTACTACTACAATGACGAAAAAGACCATGGTTGATACCCTTCTGTTAGCTATGTACATGTTTTTGTGGGAAAAGCTATTTAGAGGCCCTGATCATGATTGACGCAAAATAACATTGTTGTCGTCCCGTGCAAAAATGGTTTGCTACTTTGTATATACTCTTAGTAAAAAAAATCTTTCTTCTGATAAAATTTAAAATGATTTATTTTAATATATTAATCATAAAGGTTAATTGAGGTTGCATGCAGAATTATAATGACAGCACATAAAATTCTAAAAAAAAAAAAAAAATTAAAAAAAATACAGCTCATATTGCTTTAAATAATTCAATAAGTGTTTGCTTGCAACGTAACAGGTGTGAGTTCACCCATGCTGTTACGCATCAACGAACGGTTTTATCGTCGATTTTAACTCTCTGTTTTCAAATAATAACACAGTCACAAAAACAATAATAAAATCACTTTTGTTTAAATCATTGTGTGCATACAGTTTGTAACGTTTGTGGTACATGCAAGTCGAACTACTTTGAAGTATTTAATAAAAATATGTCGTATATATCTGCTAATGAGATATTTTCTAATTAGGAACATGACTCGCTTCTGTGGATATAAGTAGCACTTAGTTAAAAATGTATTTAGATGTCCTTTGATTAAGGAGATCTTCGTATGTTTTTAAGAGTCGTTATCTTGAAATCGGATTTCCAACCAGATACGGTTTAGAATTAAGTCGGCGTAGCTAATGTTGATTCAAAGATCAAAGAAATAGTTTCTAATTTCCATACCAAAAAAATACCATATGATTTCCAGCATTTTGATATTCAATAATGGCTTCCTTTGTCCATGAAATACATCTAATTAGTCCTGAAATATGCATAATTTACATCGCGCACTAATCTTGCTTGATATTTTGTTTGACATTAATTTGAGTTTTAATGATTTCCCCTCTAAAGAACAGGTCTTCTCATCCATATTTGATATTTTAGGGAGATGAACTCTGAATCAGTTACCCGCAATTATAACCAATTAGACTGTATATCTTTGTTTGCAACCACTACGTCATTTCATCTCGATGCCCCATGAGAACAGCCCTTGAACTGAATACAGGAGAAAGGCGGCTGTCTTGCTGCAATTCTATCTAATGCCTCCATTTATTACTCATTTACAACTACATGAATCAACTATATTTTCCTCATACAATAAAATATGAATTGCAATGCATATATCATTAAGTAAACTGACGCTTTAATTTATCTTGACATTTTATTCCGTTATGCCTTAATGTTCAATATAACAATGTCTTATAAATAACTGTTTTGAAAATGATTAAACGTCTCAAGTTTAGCTACCTATTTGCACGTTTACCCAGCTAGTGTGCTTGCAGAATTATAGTTTTCGTCAATACACATATTGATTATCTGTTTAGTTTTGTTTCTGTTACATTTTGCACTTTGATTGTTTTAAGTGGCTGGTGTGCAATATAATGGTTTGGAGTGCAAGACAAGCCTCCCATAGTGCTAATACAGGTGTTTAGGGGGGTTTTTTTGTCGACCTTTTTTCATTTCCTATAAAATACATTTTGAAAAGCAACTGACTTGTTTGCAAGTTTTATATCATGCCTGAGGTTTGGTTTTGAATGATTAATAGATTTTTTCCAGAATAACTAAATCGTCCTTCAAAAATGGAATCTCTTTTGTGAGAGTTCGAAATTCGAAATCCCCAATCTCAAATTTATGGGCCTTTCCAATAAGTGTATAAACAACTTTTTTTTCTCTCTCTCTGACGGAAAGGCAGTGCAAGTGACTGGCCCACACGGCTCCCGCTATTCCCAATAACCAGTCCATCTCTTTTTTTTTCTTTAAACGTTAGAATGGTCAACAGAATATAAGATCTAGGTATGTTGATGGTTCAAGAAAATCATTAAAAATTTCTTAATTAATTCCCTTTCTAATATAGCAAGAAAATAATGCGAGTGATATTCTGTATGTTTGTGACAAAAACCCTACTTACTGGTATTTGAATTGTTATAAAAACTAAGTACTATCCTGTTACCAATGGTGGTTAAGACAGTGTTATCATACTAGAATCCTGTACCCCCTTATTAAAGACGTTGGCACAAGTACAGAAGATGAAATAATTTTTGTGTGAATTTTCAGATTGATTTTGAATGATTACGTGTTGCTTTGTATAACGTAATAACAACAAAGGCGGATGGATTAAATGTTTCTACAGCCGGTAGTTGACTCCAACGTGACTTCAGAAGTCAGCGTTAAGATTGTAATTGGAGGCATGATGATATTGGATAATGTCATATTCATTGAATCTCTGTACTTTTTGGTGCAGTAATTTAGACTAGACTCAGAGTCCCAGTCAATGGACGGTTGTTGACGCACGCATTGCGTGCATAAAGGTATCACAGAGCTGTTACCTAGGAAACGATACACCGGGGTTGTATAAACCAAACTTAACAAACTCTTAGAGTTTAATTAGCTTGATTAGTGTCAATTAGCGAAAAATGTAACCATTAACCTTGATTTACTTTTGATTACACTCTCGGGCTTTCCTGAGAAAAGGAAACACAGTATCCTGACTTCCGGTGTTGCGTACTAAGCAGTATGCCTAGATGTAATAAAACTGCATGGATATCATCCAACACTTCATGTCCTGTGATTAGGAAAAGCATTACAACAGAAACATAAATCTTGGATCGAGGTTTAAGTATCGCCAACACGTGAGGAGCGGGGCCATTCGTCGTTCGGTTCACGCGCCTCTCCAGAGTTGGGGAGTACAGTATACATAGACTGGGGATCCCCGGAGACTAATTCATTTGTGCTTACCATTAAACCGCCATAATAACTCAAAATCCCGACATCGAATAATCCTTACTTCTACTTATAATCTGTTCGCAGTACTTTTAAGTATATCTGCGCATGGTTGAGCAATTCGTTTCTTGTTCTGCTTACGAACATTTCATTCAGTTTATATTATGATGATGTATTTGAAATTTGCAATGACTGAGAAAAATAAATGTTAATTGAATATTGTTGGTTCACAATTCCCCGAGTCTCTTTGGGATCAACTCCCCTTGAATAGTCCATCTGTCGCTAAGACTGTCATTGAACCATCACAATATTACACCAATAAGTATTTTTTCTATATTGAGAAAACCAAATTGCTTTCATAAACGTATCTGCAACATGACGTGTCTTATGCATAGATCCAGTTTAAACTAATTAAAATCAATAAACCACTACATTTCACACTAAATATGGAAAAGTGTCAAATGTCAGATGCGTTACCTCTTCCATCTATGCAGTATACTGATCAATGATGTTATGTTTACTTTGTATCAGTATTTAAAAACGATATTGTTATTAACACTAAAATGCTTCCTTTGTTGTTACATTTAAGCTAAAAAGTTGCAATTATTGCAGGAAAAAAATACGTAATGCGCCTCAGAAAAAAATTGCAATGTCGCAGCCGTAACAATGAAACAACGTAAAACAATAAACAAAGCATTTTATCTTATTCAATCAAAAGATAGAATGAGCTCTCGTTTGAGAGAGAGAGAGAGAGAGAGAGAGGGGGGGGGGGGCTTTAAGTAACTAAGGATAATTGAAGCAAGTCATCCTTTGTGATTGTTTGATTGACGCATGTTAAAAAATTATAAAAGTAAAAACATTTAGAAGACTAAAGATTAAATCGGATCTCTCTAGAAAGGTGTTGATACAAATATCTGACTAAGAGCAAGCTATTATTACTCTATGCGAATAGTGCGAAGCGATACGTAAACAAACCCACATGCAATAATGAAAGCTAACATTTCGTTCACTTAAAAAATAATCAAATATGAAAAAAAATAAATCAATGTTTCTTTGTCTGTAATTGAGGGATCTCTTTTTGATAACAGGAAAAACCGGATAAAGGGCTTAATTCCTAGGCCTTGGGCGTCCAATTGAAACGTTCTGTTATTGTAGACGATGTGTAAAAAATAAACCCAAAATCTATCTTTTTTTGTTTTTCATGGAAGTCGTTAATACAAGTGATCTTGTTTTGCACTGACACTCTAAGTAGTTTGATTATGAATGACAAATATTCTTTCCTTGTTCGGATTATATAGCTCGTTAGATTCGGCATAAATTGGAACGAGATTCCGGTGTTTTTCTTCAATAGGAATTCAGTCAAATAATGGGCCATTGGAAGCTAAATTAGGGGGGTTCTCGTTGGACAATCACGGTTAATAAATTACTTCTCGGAAATAATCAAGTTCTGTACTAAAGAGTATTAATCAATTTACAAAATAATCAAAGATACGAGGAACAGAACTTCTTGGCAAATTCCTGATAGTGCATTTTAAGTGGATGCTGATTTTCACTACCAAAAGAAATGAACGTTTTACCCCGATAAGTACAGAACTAATGCATAAAAGGAATCCGCGCCGATCATATCTATCGTGTTAAACAGCGGTGAATCACACTGAAAGCTCTTCTGGATTTATTCACACAAACAATCATTTTTTCTTTGAATTCCTTTATTCATAAAAATTGGTATTTATTTACATGCACAAATAAGTTGAAGCATGGTACGGTACTGGTAGTTAGACGAACCAGTTCAAAGAATAAATTTTAGGCAAAAAGGATTTTTTAAAAAAATGCATAGAGGAGATGCTGCAGATTCATTCCAGCGCCATTGAAAGTAATCATGGGATTTAATTTTTGACATAAAGAGCAGCCTGATATGATAGCGGAATTGCAAATTTTACGGTAGATTTTACGAATTGGAATTATAAAAGTTTTTTATTCCGGAGAATACTCAATTACTCGTTGTATGAAAGCTCCAAGACGATACAAAAGGTCAACATGTTGTGACAGAGATGTTCAACATACTGTAAATCAATGCTATTCGCTGTGATATTTCATATATTTCGTGGGTTCCTTACTCAATATAATTATCCTCTACGAATACAGTATTAATTGACCAAACAATCAAATCCACGAAATTACGTCACAACAAAACTGTGAAAAAATGACAACTCTCAAAAATTGTTCCTCGCGAATTTTTATGATTCCACAGTAATGGTACATGTACATAGTATTCCAATGCTAACTAAATCTCGGATTTCTGAGATAAGAAGCTTACTTGCGGAGTTTAATACAGTCGTTTCGACCTTATACACTTCAATCTTAATTTGTATATGACATGCAGGCACGTAGCATGGGAGGGGGGGGGGGGGGGGGAGTGTAGAGGGGCAATTATAAAAAGGAAGAGGGCAGCGTCT
>WFKH01006014.1:8735191-8818566 GCA_016163765.1 Magallana hongkongensis | reverse complement strand
TCTCTCTCAAATTTACACAGTAATGTCCATCCATTAACCTAAAATCGTTAGGATGACATAATTCAACTACTTTTTAATTATCATTTTAATTATTGAGTATAATATTTATACTTTCTAACGTGTCAAAAATTACGAAGGAAAATAAAGATGGATTTATTTTCAAAAGGAACGTCTAATCTATAATTCATGTTGTATGAAAAATAGCAATGAACGCAATATCACATCCAAGTACAGAGAGGTGAATGAGTAAGTAAACCGGTTATTACACAAGGGACAACCCGGCATAGAGCGACATATTCTAATAAAATAAGCATAGTTTTCGACATCTGTAGGTCATGAAATAGACGAAATAGTTGAAAAAAATATAGACAACATATTATTATCGATCATGTTTTACAAAAAAAATAATAACCCTGATCTATAAAGGATAATACACAGCTATCCCTGGCTTGTGATCCTGGTTATATTGACATCTTTGTAATATTTGATCGCAAGTCGTAACGCCCGTATCTACTGACGCTGTGTAGCCATTGTCTGTGCAGGACCGGATTGACCCCAAATCTTTACGCCGTTAAATATTCACAGAAGCAATATCTATAATTATCACCATAAAGTATCGCTGTATTTAATTCTTTTAAAATAGGTATCGGCAAAAATGTCGATTTAACAACGGTGTTTGCCTGAACTGTTGAAAATAAAGAAAACGTGTTCGAATGGGGTACTCAGTCACCCTGCCAATCAGGAACAAATAAAACAACAGTACACGAGTATTGCATTTGACAAAACGGTTCTGTCAATAGTCGTCTATTTGTATCGATTATTGTCGAGAATAGAACTGAATTCGTTAAGATTTGATAGTGTTTTTTATTCGGGTAAGTCGGTTAGACATAGGAAACTGGAGCGATGACACGCCATGCCTCGATTATTGGGGTTCTGGCTTACATATGTCGTACTTTTGGGTGGAGATTTAGATCAGATGATAGGAAGATAACAAACTGGTCAGTATTACATTAAAAAGCTGCTTTCAGTTAATGAGACTAATAATACTAACCCATATATAATTAAATATATGGGCTTGCTGCGGTACCGTTACGTTATCATAATTAATAAGGTATCAATCTCTTGGTATTAGAGCCGTGCTCGAGTCGCTACAAGTCTTGAATTTAAAAAAATCTAGATTAATATTATTTTGATATTAATTTTAGATCATATATCATATTTCAAAAAGAACTTCGTTTAATTAAATTTGTTCTAAAGCTGTGACAAGACTTGACTGGATTTCTCTGGATTTGATGAGCTCAGGGTTTGCATTTCTGCAACAAATTATAAGCTATGGTGTTATGTAACATCAACCAAACGATGAGTCCGGTGCAAGCTTTCTCTTAACACACACCTCGTGACTTTTAATTAAGTAATGCGCATTCAAATGGTTAAATTAATTATACAAACTGGGAATGCATTCTCCAATATAGAGCTATCAAATTTAATGGAACGTCCCCGTGTCATTTATTGTGATAAGTGGCAAAACGTACCCAGACCTTTTAATTCAGACAAGTTTGTTTGAAATGGACATAGACGAATATGGTATTAAATCATATGGCTTGTAAGGTTAACATTTGTTTTTAGTGTGAATTAAAAAATACTAATACAGTATTTTATTTTCTTATCTTTGTAGAAAATAATTTTACGTATGAATGTTTCAAGAAAAGGATAATTGTAGGCTTTTCTTATAAATAGAAAATACCTGTTTACCCTATCTGTAAAAAATCCTTTTCTCGCAGATGCCTAATTTTTCCTTTATTATTCTAAAAGGTACCCTATTACAATTATTTACAATTATGTATTGTACATGCATGTATACCACTACATTTGAAATTATTTGCTCATTGCATGTACTTAAATCTTGTTCCTTTTAAAGAAGGCTTATATATGCAATGCTTGCTTGTCGACTTTAATTGTCTTGTGCATAGTAAAATAGGATTTAAAAAATCCTAAACTCAGGAGCTATATATAGGTGTACTAAATCTCAGCATGCATTAGTGGCATTGTGCATTAACAAGTTCAAACTTCCTCAAAAACATGTTCTTATTTCTGCGCTTAATGAACAATGCCATAGCCAAAAAATAGCGTCCTAAAAGAATCACATGACTTTTCAACAAAATATTTTAAAAGACAATATTCGACTTAATTCTCGATGTTTCGGATGAGCCTCACAGCCCGGCGCTCATGTCTATTGCGCAATGTACTAAACTCCATCGTGTCATTGGACTTCCGGCCTAAAAGTTGAAAACTTAGTCGAACCCAAGCTTTTCAAGAACAAACTCATGCAGGACTTAAAACTTAATTTTATAAGCCGGGTTCATGACAACGGAGCAGTCTTCCGGATGTTGACTGAGCAGCCAACAAAAAATTTCTACAAAGAAATTGCAATGTATATTATTTATAAAATCTATATAATATCTATTAAAAAAAAGAGAGTACTGTTAATTTTTCATAACTTTAGAATATTCAAAAAGTGGTCTTTAATTTCATTATTTTGCCTATTTTGAAAATAAAAATAAAAAATAAATGTTTTTGCTAAAAACTTATATATATTTTCCATTATATCTCATGGAGCTCTTCTATATTAGGAGGTTAAAATAGTCTGAAAGTGGTAATGACTAAATAACATTAGTGGACATGTGCCTCATTTTTGCCTCAATGTTTGCCTCATTAAAATAATCAATTACAATATTGCGGGTGTAGCGTGTATTGAGACCATCGTCAATGATATGTGCAATACACATCAAATGAGACCGAATTCCAACACTTTCCATCTCTTCTTAGCCTCCAATTTATCTTTTTTTCTCTTATGGCTTGCCCCCCCCCCCCCCTCTCTATTTATTTTTGTGATCGGCTTTGGCCGATCACACTTGATTTTACTATTTGCGCACGCATTGCGCCTTGCACTACTTTGTTTACTATGCAGTGACAGCTTCATCATACATGTAAACCTTAATTACGTGTAGATTTTAATGCGTTTGCCTTCAGACTAAAACATTTATACAGTTACATAATGATTCAAATCACGTTTTTCTTTACATGCGTAAGAATTTTAATCGGAGGTACACTTCGCCTACTAAAAGTAAAATTTATTCATTCCTTGCCATTTCGGAAATCAACACAACAGTGCGATATATCCTATTTATCATGTTTATTGCATGTAATGCTTTCGCATTACATTAACATGAAGCTGACAAATGATATCACAGGCCGATCATTCCTTTAAAAGGAATGCTTGTTTTTCTTTCTCTCATGAGTCATGTTCTCATTCAGATTTTTCTCTGCCTTCAGCCTTTAAACAACTGAACATTCAATTATGACCTTGACTTTTTGAATAATTTTCCAGGACATAATGCATAATTACATCTTTGAGCCATATCTTTCATATTGTCATGTCGCTAAATGTTTGCTAAGCAACAATCGGTTATTGTTCACCGTAATAAATGTGGGACATCTACTGTGCATGACCAATCATCATAATTTGTACATTTAAGGAATTACCTTAATAGCCACTTCAATGGCTACCAATTGAATCGGGTTGGAACACTTTACGCATTATCAAATGCAAAGTGGTTCCAGTTTATGCTCGTAAAAATTGGATAGCTGTTGAATGTATTACTTATGCACGTAATTTCTTTATATATAAAAATTAGACGATCTTTGTAAAAAAAATAAATGACTTTTAAATGGTCGTTGGAGCAAGATGATACAGCTGATAGAACTCTCATTAATTGGTGTAATGTTCTTGAACCTCTTCACCATTGCTTCAGCGTATTCTTTTTAATTTTCTCCAAATATCACTTCTGTTTCGGGCATCATTAATATTTCCAAGATTCAGGGGGAAAATTATTGTGAAAGGCAATATAAAGGCAGTTGTATATTGCACATAATATCTGGCAAGAGTCAAACGAGAATGACTCTTACATGAATGTTTAGCCAAAACAACACAGTTAATTTTTATTATTTTATTACGTTTCATTCACTTGCATTGCAGTTGGAAACTTTGTTCAAAAAAGTACACAAAAACTAAGAACTTGTATACAATAATATCTATACACATACCGTAGTCAATCAAGACAGGTACAAAGTCCATATATCCTAACTATATGTACTTTTGCCATTCGTAATTGGAATTTTTTATATCCTTAAGAAAGTAGAGGGGAAAATGCTTACAAAAATATTTTATCTCATATTCATATTACGTAAGAGCTATTTGTAGCGGATCTTTTTGATTTCCAGAGCATTCATCGCGACTACGAGGCCGTGCTGAACAATGGCGCGAAATTAAACGATCTCTTTCCCTTTATCTCCGTCCTTGCATTAGGCGTGATGATATTTTTTTTGATATCGACATTTTCAAAGTCTGTCAAACATGTATATGATAGGCTTTAATTCATGTATATTACCCAGAAAATTGCTTTCGATCCGGGTTTCCAGAATTATCCCCGTTTAGAACTGGCTTGTTCAACTTGTTGATTGCTCTAATCACACTTTTGATATGTAAAGAAATAAGAAAATAATTTTAAACGGGTCGTCGACTGGCGTTTGATCACACTTTCTACTTAAGTTGATTAGTATCAATAAAACGAAATAAAGAGACGTGGATAATATCTGTTTATGTGCATCTACACACCGTTCTCTATGTGGTCTCTATGTGCTGCGAGCGAAGAGCTGTGTCGACTCGCTGTGATAAAGAACGCGGCCCACCTACACAGGGAACAGTACATATGTAACTCGACAACATCAAACGTAATGTAATCACACAGATCTACACCGACTTCCTGAACGTATCAAACAAACAAAATATACATTGTGCGTCTTTAATAAAACAAAACAGACTTTTGAACGTCCTCGCATGCTATAGGTTCTTTATATCAAAAGACATGGAGAAGCGTCAGTTTTACATAGAATGGCTTATCGACCAGCGATAGTCATTCCACGGCTCAAAAAAGGTGGATAAATTGAAAAGTCCTATTATTGCACAAATGTCCGAGGAGGTCATCATGTGTAATTGTGTGATCCGGACAACAACTGCTGATGGGAGAAGTCACGTGGCATTTACTAAACTCCTTCCCGGTATTAGGGGTAACACGTGCCTTTTGGGGGGAAGGGGCCGTTATCTTGGCAGTGAACAATTCAGCAGGGATCGATAAAGAATGACACAGTGAATGATAATGGTTCAATTCAGCAATTAAAATAAAAAGATCATTCCAGATGTATCCGAAAAACTTGTATCACTATATAATTGCGTTTTGCGCCGTTGCATCCTATTGGAGATTCGGCGTAGATATGCGTATAATGGCTTCAAACAGCTGCATGATTGATGCAAACCTATACCTATGTTAATATATAGAACTAGTCGGATGTCTCATTATTTCTATCGGGACCCCTTCCCATTTCTCGCTTTTGCAAGGTATCACATTACATGTGACACAATCGATTACTTTGTGCAATATCAGATCTTTCAAACAGGAAATAAAGAAAATTAATGATGCTTAATGCACAACATGACACCATTTCATCACATCAAGTAGCATACAAAAAGTAGATACACAGACGTATATAGGGAATAAAAAACTAGAGGTTGTATGGAACTTCCGTCAATAATGTGACCAAAGTAGTAATACAACATTGGAAAGACATGATCTACATATAGTAATCTCTAGTAATTGGAGGTAGAAAATGTGGGGAGGACTACGCTTTTACACACATTCATCAAATGAATAAATGTTCCTACAAAGAAATCTGTGCGTATAAATAGAGGATATGAAAATAAATGTCGCATGGCAAGACTCTGATGTGAACTACACAGTACGCGTATACAGGTTGACGATGAGAGTTTGCCATTTTCAAGTCACTTGTGATATCAATATAATTATGTTGTTCTTGGTAAAATAAAAACACCAAACGACCTGTCTTTGAACACAACATCTCCATTCTCCGTAGTGCGGAGCTATACACGCATTCTCTTTCATACACACACCTCGTCCCTCCGTCCCCTACCGCGTTGTACTTTTCGTCTTTTCCTGAGGAAAACAGTTTTGCCTGAGAAATAATAAGCATTGTAATCCAACACTACTTAACGCACTATTTTGTGTCCCCTGCATCATTTTTGTCAATTTCTGTGATCACATTGCGTATTCAATACGGCAGCGCCATCTTTAGTACGCACATGGCGGCTGTTCCACGGGAGTCAGCTGTCCGAACCGGACGCTACTAATGGACCGGAAGGAGAATATGGCGGGGTCCGACAAACATTTTGAAGTCACTGCATTGCTTCCGCTTACGGTCTGAAAAGACAAAGAAAGGAAAATGTTTATAGTGTTGTTTTGTGCATTTCTTTCCCATATAAATGTTTCTTCCTTTGATAGAAAAATTCCAAAAGTACCCCAAAAGGCCCAATATATATCAAAAAGATAATTTGTGTGGAAATGAATAGGAAGCTTGGTGGGAATATTCAACATAGTATGGAGAGAAAGACCATGACATAGGTGGTTTGATTTGACTAGGGTGGTTAATCGACTTTCCTGTTTTTGTTTTGTAAGATTACAGTACTGAGACTTAATACTGGTATTTAATGACACATGACGAAAAAATGACTGATGAAGCTATCGAAATTAAACCCCTTGGGACCCGTCTGGGACATCAAAGAACTACTTCATTAGATAGAACTGCTCTGGAAAGCGATTTAATCTGTAAAGTCGGGGCCAATTTAATGAGTTCTTCTAGATGCAATCGCTTAAATTGATGTTGAATTGAATTCTTAGACTTATTCTTTCACAAATAATGAGGAAAAATAAGTTACATATGTAAGACAAAATATTTTTTTTAAAAGAAGAAATTTTTGAAATTAATTGCCTCAATAACGAGAAAACCAATGCTATATGACGGTATCAATTTGCACGCATCTGAAGCGTTCACATTCAATTACACCCTAAAACCACTAATCTACATACTGCTGTGATCAAAAACCGAAAGCCTCATCAAACGATAACTTCCCTGTGTCTGTGTTTATATAAACACTAGTGTTATACAAAACCCTGCCAAAATTATAAATGGATTTTGCAACAGAAGGATATAAAAACAAGCTAAGAAATAGCCGTGAGAAAGTTGTCACGAGCCGCTCGATTGCGCCATAAATTAGGAACAGTCTCCGCAGCTGGTACCTACTGTTGGCAGTGCCCTCAAGAAATTTTTTATTTAGCGATCTGCAGTGATTCTGGATTAATCTAGCCTCAATCTGTATAGCAATGTCTCATACCAGTATAACATCAAATATTTATCCGTCTATCCATCACAGCTATTTCCCAAATGTTTCTCGAGATATTTACTCTTGATTGAGCAAGTTGTATTATTTTTTTCATTTATTATTTTTTATTTATTTTTTTTATTTATTATTTTTTGGAAATATATGTTATAAAAAATAAATAAATAAATAAACAAATAACAACAAATTCGCACATAAGACTTGGGGCCGTAATTTTCTTAAGTTTTCCGAATTATTTCGATTAATTAAATACATGCATTCAATTTTTTGGATAGTATGTTTTTAAATTCACCTGAGTTTATCTTAAACAATGATAAAATACTGCCTTTTTTCAAAATGCTGGACATTTTGATAAAAACATAAACAATAAAACAGAGCAAAAGTACATTATTCCGCTTTTACGTCGCTTTATAGAGAGCATTTCCTTTCAAAGTTACGTGACAAGCGCTGCATTCATTCTAAAAAAGCTCTTGATGGGGGTCAAATTCTGCAGTCGATCTGACCCTTACGTACTGACTTAATTGATGGCGGTGGCTGAACCATCTGTTGGGCGGCAATACTTGACACATGTACATAATGACATATCCACCATAGATACAGACCAGTGTGACTCGGACCACCTGTCTCAAGCTAAAGCAACAAAAGAGAACAAAAGTGATGCCTTGTTCAGATGATATAAAAAGGAGCCTTCCACTTACTGTAACAGCAAAAATTAAAATGTGGTGAAGATTCAAGAAACGTTTAAAAATCTGTGGACATTGTGATTGGTTTCTAAATTCAGTGTCTCACTTTTAATAGACCATTTCACCTCTTTATTTGTCCTAGAAACTGCTTCACGATAACAAGCATGCAAATGTAGCTTTCGTGATAAAAAGGTGAAAGAACCCCACTAGAATAGCTTCCCGCAATTACCTAACGTTTAACAGCTAAGTATCAATCGGTTACCGGAAACAAATCGAATATGATAAAAGCAAAAAATCAAAACTTTATTCATAGTTATTCAGATTTTCTCGTCTGAAATACTGTTAAAGAAATGTTCGATAAAGACTATTTGAAGAATTTTCCTATTAAGGCCAGGCCGATTAACCGGAACATCTCTAACATCCGGTCAACAGACGGTTAGCGCTGAGAGCCTCCAGAGCAATATACTGGGAACAAGGGCCAATCTCCCCGTCTTGCACATTTCAATGTATCCAAGGTAATTGTAATAATTACTCCTTAAGGAATTTTTACAAGCTGTTTGTAGTATTCTTTGTTAAAAACGAAGCTAATTAATGAGAGAGAGAGAGAGAGAGAGAGAGAGAGAGAGAGAGAGAGAGAGAGATTTTTTTCTGAATTTTTTTTCATTTGAAATATTTAATTATTCTTTACCATAACTAATAAGCTTGAAGAATTAACGAACAAAGTACATCGCGCGGAATCCATTTACATTAACTGCAGAAGTACAATTCTTGACAAAGCACAAGGAACCTTTCCCTCTGTTTACGTGTCTCATTCCAGTGTTCGTACCCTATCATGGTTTAATTTAGCTCATTTGCTAGATAAGGACGGCCATCATTTCGGTTTGCATGCTGAAGATAGTCTGCCCGCGGCCCGTCCAATTACAAACCATTTACAGAGAGTGACCATCGCCGCTGTCGCTACTCCTTATAACTTAATCAGAGAAACCGTGCAAAACTTCCTTAACTGGCCGTGGTCATTGTATCGCCTCGCTACACAGCATGTGCTCCTTCAACGCCGGAAACGAGGGGAACATTGTAATATTCAGACCAAATCAAGCCAGGGCGATGCTAGTGATTAACATGGGAATTCTAATTGTCACAAACTGGACAAGATTTAATGAAAGGCGGCGATTTTCACCGTTTTTTCTTTGTCGTATGGAACTCGCAGTATTCAAAGAATTAGAATAATCGCTTTTATTGAAATCACACATTCAAATTTTTTTTACTTGGTATCTATACGTTGCAACACCTAATTGACTGAAAACATTTAAGGAAATTGGTGACCTTCATCATTTGAATTGCTCGAGAAGGTTTTATTTTATACCGAGACACATGAAGCAAGAAAACAATCTCTAAATCTGTAAAGTATTAAAAATCAAATTAACCCATTTCAGAGCTGGAATATATATGGCGACAATTGACCGACTTACAAAAAATGTTCATCATAAGAGAACAGTCGGTATGATGTCAATTTGTGAAAGAGCTACATAAACCCATCAATAAACTTGGAATACACTCATTAAACCGACTTAATGATGATGGGATTTGAGAGAGCACATCGTAGAATGCGTGCAACAACGACCCGCTAAGTAACGGAAACCCGGCTTCAGCGATAATTATAACCGCTCAGATTTACCTTACTGGTTTTAAATTTATTTAGGAAAATAAATCGAGTAATATCTTTACTCTTTAAAAAACATGGTAGATGGCTCTTCCATGTCTTGTATATATGTAAAATCCAGCACACAAATGAAAGGAATGTCGGCATCCAGCCAGATGAGTTTTAAGTGCTGCGATATAAAGAGCGGAATTGTTTGTGTATACTATCATCCAAAAATGAGATAAAAGATGCAAGATAAAAAAAGAAATATAGAACTGCTTGTTTTAGGACAATATATGCGAAAACAAATCCCATCTTTTACACTGGGAACACATGGTTCGTAACCACATTCTGACTTCATCAGCAGGAAGCAATTTGGGACTACGCGAAAAGAAATGAACCTACTTGATAGAATGCATACTTTTCATAATTAAATCATTCAGGTTGGAAGAAGCAATACCATTTTATCTTTCGTTTTCTTCGACATATAATTTTTTCACACTTAAAGATGCACTTCTTGATTTCATATCGTTGCCCTGTTGCACGTTCTAATGGCTAGAAAACACGCGAGTTTTGATAATTGAGAGGTATACAGAGCACGAAGAGTGTATATCCCTTTATGTCCTCACCCAAATCGTGCACGAACCATCCCGACTCAGAAAGTAAAGAAAAGACCCATTGTTTTTGCCAAGTGTCTACTAATTGCATTAACGAACAAAAAAAAAATACACTAAAATCTCTAAATTTTTTATCAGTTATCTGAAAAATTCCAGGATTCGTCCTTGAAAATGCAGAGCAACGACAAGTATATCATAGTCGTGGAGAGCAAGTGAAGTCTCCAATGAAATTCAACGAGAATACAGAAAAGAAACCTTTTTAAATGTCAAACCTAAATCCCCCACAAGGGATATAGTATTGAATACGTGCTATATCTTGGATATACATTCCTTTGAGTCCATCAACGATTATAAAAAGCAAGTTTTATGAAAAATATGTATTTTATATTGAAAGAAACTCAAGGCATTAGGAAGGGGTTTTGAACGCTGCTTGAAGTTATTTGCCGAGAGAAACCAAAAGCCCTCAGAGGATCTACGTTAAGAGTTTGAATAACTCATAATAAATCAAACGTTTTTTTTTACTTCAGAAAAAATAAGCATAGCGTTGTTGATTATATTAATTAATTACACGCGGTAGGATTGTCAAAACTTGGAGGTTTATGTCTGTTTCCCTCCAGCTCCCTATAATAATCTGAACGGTTGCCAGGAAAAAGCGTGGGAAACTGCTCGTGAACATCTACAAAACATTACATTGGCACATTTCTGTTGCATGTTTTGGCAATGTCGCTCCGATGCTATCAGCGGTCTGTTAATAAGTTCTTCTCACTTCTCGACTCGGACGGTTACATCAATAGAAAGAAAAACGCAAGACAAAGATGATGGACGAATCAATGGGCGAAGGGAAGACGGACAGTCCATCTGATGTAGGGAAAGAGATACACACAGAGATTTACCATATATATACCCTTTATCTTCTAACCAAACGGGTCAACCCCAAAAAACAACTTGTTTCTTCATTACGATAGCCTTGTTTCTTCGTTACGATAGCCTTGTTTCTTCATTACGATAGCACATGTACTTCTACGACTTTTGGCAATGATTAAATAAGAGCACAATCGAATATCAGTGAGCTATTAGCAGGAGGATAAAAAAGATGCAGGGATCTCGTGCAATAATCGGGACAGACGAGAACTGGCGAGAATTCTTGCTTTGTCAGTTCTCTGAATATAATTGTAACTCAGGGACCGGTATCTGTCTTGTGTAACTTAACAAATACTTATCAAATTGCAAATACGGAAGATTGCATATCAGATTAATGCGACGTTTAGAGGAAACAAAACAACACAAATCAGTAATATTACTGAAAGATTGCGTGGCAGATACGTTGCTAAGGCTTTGGTGGGAAACAATAACACTGCAGTCAGAATTAAAGTCATTCCTCAAAAATACTGGAATCCAATTAAAGAAGGAAATACATTTGAAACCGACAAAGCTGTACTAAAGAAAACCGCATTTACAGCCATTATATGATCTCGTGCATTTACTCGACGTTTACGCGGATCTGGAAGGAGTCCATCTCCCAAGCGTTTCTGCTCTCAAACGTCTTAACATGCCGCTTATCTATGGGGCATGCATTCAAGGTCTTGACACTAGTTTAATTTGAAGACGAACACGCTAATAGTCATAAAAACATAAGACTGGGTTGGCGGCGTTTCATACAACACGTGGCTGCAGTTTGGCGCGGTTTTTCTCCTCTGGCACCGAGCAGGTTCGTTCGGCCCCCTGAGTCTGCTGAAATCTACAACAACTGCACGATGCTGATTGAGGGGTTGATATGGTGAGATCTTATCGTATTAAATTTATTGGGTAAAAGGTAAAATACTGGGCAATTAACTTGATATCTCTTCCACACGTGTTCGATTGGTTCCTATGAGTGTTTACACCTTTTATGTTTTGAGTCCCCAGACCTGGGAAATGTTTTGAAATTCACGGGATTGCTGACATGGAATATTTCAGCACACGTTGTTAAGCCAAAAGGGATGTGTTTGATAAAATTTGCCAGATTTTATTTTTGGCTTTCACTATACAGATGTTATAGTAGTGGTAATTTTTTGTAAATGATATGTATCCCTTACCTTGATTTTAACGACTTTCGCTTTGCCAACACTGTGTACACATTGTTTCTTCACCGCATTTTTCTGAAAAGATATGAAAGATTCCTTACAGATTGGGCTCAAAAAATAATAATCAAACCCTCAAATAGACCAAACATTAAAGAATGTACATAAACAATTAATGCAGCTACTTGCAAAGAATAGGATAGAGCGGATTATATTATTTTAAAAACCCATCATTTTACAAAATTAATTAAAAAACAAATAAGGAAAAAAACGAAGAAAGAAGGAACAGTTAGCAGTGCTCGTTATAACAGATTCCACAGCCGCCATTAAATTGCTCTTTTCGGCATATTTATTGTTGACGGACGGCTTGGAGAGCTCTTGCTCATTATAGTGGAGATGTTTTTCCATTGAATCAGATGCTGTAGTCAAATGAATAAGATTTCTATCAAATTCATTCCACTGCCTTGGTGTAATTGGCATTGTTCGAGAAAACCAATGATATAAGGGGCCTTTTGTTCCAACTCTCCCCGCTTTAAGCCGTGTAGCTGATACAGATGTGAGCCCAGCATCTGATGGCACTTAACAAACGGCTTTTCTGTCATCAAAAGGTCTGCTTGCTGATACAAGGACTAAATATTTATTTGCCAAAAGAAACAAATCTTTACAATTAGCCTTAAGTTGAACATTCTGGCGGTCAGGGTATCGGGCGCGCTCGTCGTTCCGACAGTCCCATCAGCCGGTGAACGATTCGTTTTCATTTAGTTCAAACAATGCATGACTACACAGTTGTTTGATACCATACAGGCAATGCCAGACCGAGTAGCACTGTTTGTTGTCAATTAAAGGCAAAATTACCATTCACACACGAAGCGTCAAGAGTCGGTTAACGCTTCGGGTGTGCAAGTAGTAAACATTGTGTACTAGAATATTATTAGAAAAATATCAACATCACTTGTATTGAAGGAAGTGTTAAATGAAGAATTAAATAAATAAAATAAAGAAGTCGCCAGGTTGAAGTTTCATATAAAAAAAGTTTGTATATATGTATTACTTCCTTCGACTGATGGACGCATTTTCGTCCCTTTATCACCGTATTCTGCTAAGTCAGAGGATTGAGATCTATCTCAAATGAAAAATCTCACCGGGCGCTGGGAATTTATTTTCCATAAAGACTCCATTTATACGAAAGAAAACAGCTATTTTGGAGGTTGCGGAATTCCCTTTATTCCAAGACGGGAATATTCCATTTACAGTCAAAGGTTCAATCATCATAAAACGGGGGACCGGTCATGAGTGTCACTCCAGGAACTTGCTGGACTAAAGAATATCTTGCTTGGTTTTATTGGGACGTAAGCCCGAGAGTTCCCCGCTGGATCTCACATAACTTTTACTAGGATCTTCTTTCAACATAAAAATACATCATTACACCTTGTTTATGAGAGCGGATCCGTGCAACTCGTACAGGGCGGTTTCCATTTATTAATTAAAAGCCTCCTATTTACATTTTTCATATCCAAATGGGCAAAAATGCATGTGTTTTGAGGTGTAATTTTTCGCTCTCTTTCTTGTGAATGACATTGGTTTGTGATAAATGAAGGATGAACACAAAATCCATGGATTTAATAAAGCGCAATCTCTTGATTACAGAGGGATGACTTCTTTCATCCTCCTACATATATATTTAGTGTGTTCCCTATGATTACTTAAAGCAAACGGTGGTTCTAGATCTAATGATATTTGGGGCCGAGAAATATAACGAATTATGCCGGGTTTATTTCCATTCATTCATTACGTTAAGTTATCGTCAGAGAGAAGGTTTTGTAGCAGGTTTACTGCAGCATACCAATAAATCGCACAGCTCTGTTCATAAATAAATATGCCCCTCTTGATAAATGTACATGTACAGTACGAATATTAAACTTCGTACCGCAATGAAAGGATAAATGAAGAGGTATTGCTTGAAATAAATGTCTTAGCAAAATCTGCTGCATATTGGTGACTGTAGCGAAATGCCAGCATATCGGCAAAAGGGAAATGAATTGTCGCGATTTCAATCTGCTTGCCGAGTCAAAATTCTTTTCGCCTTGAAAGGTCGGCGAGGTGTTAATCAAAGCAAGTAACTAAGGGAGGTCTTATTTCTTTGTCTGCAAATTGTAATAGATTGGTTTTTCACACGCCAACACTAGATGGATACTAATATTTTTTTTCCCAATTTTTCTTTAAGCCGGTAACAGCTCTAATATGGTGCTGGGAATGCTCTTGAGTTACTATAGGGATCGCATTGAAAATATTCATTTTATCCTGTTTCGCAAAATGGTGAGCGTTTTTGTTTCGGCTCGATTAGCACTATGGCCATTTGACTCTCCTGATGTTCGATCATGAGAATGTCCTGTTTTTGTAATTATTAGGGTTCTATAGATAAGCGCATTTTCAACTCATTTACAGCAATATTAAACTGACGTCAGTCGCGACGTCATCAGCGTCAGGCTCCTGAACATGTCCTTCAAGCGCGAGCAGGCTATTCCCTTGGCTGATGTGAGTCGCCAGAAACATTTTTTTTAATTGTCTGCATGTAGGAATTAATCATTGGCTTTGTCATTTACAACCCCCTGTTTTCCGGGAAATTGGCCAGCACTGGGACACTCCGCACGACAAGGATCACACCTCTACGCTACCAACAGCTAACTAATCTCTCGCGGGTGATAGGCGAGATCCAACGAGACTTGGCGAGGGTCAAACGAAAGTACGTTCGAAAAATACCCGCTGAGTGAACTCACTCGTCCGTCATCAACCTTTGTTTATTACCAATTCAAATTTGCACTGCTTATGAATTGACACCATTTTACTGAAAATGATTTCTATTTACATAAAAGTCAATCATCTGCACTTTCCTTTGCCAATATCAGGCCTCGCTATTCAAACTAGGCGATAGTAATTACCAAGAACTTGGTTGGGCTTTGTAGAAGCGCTGTAATCTTGTGTCATTATGAATGAAATTAAAACCATTCATTCTTCATGTAATGGTTTTACCGACATCAAATTATACACCGCCGATGGAGCTGAATTGACGATTTATTTAACAAAAATCGTTAGAAGAACGATGAATCTGGTGCAGCTTTTTTAGTGCTTTGCAATTCTTGTAATTCTAAATCCCCTCCAAAAACTTACAGCGTGTCTTTGACAACAACGTAAAGCAAGCCTCAAGTTGATTAAATTCGATATGTGTTCTCGGTTTTGTAATCTCATATTAGGTATGCTGACAGTGGCTACCATATGAAAATTTGAGCCCAAAATCTTGTGTAGAAAATATTCTGTTGCTGAATGACAGCCTCAATTTGATTACCGAAGTATAATGACGGCGCTATGCATGGGATCTAATCTGGATGATGTGCCTGGCTTGTAAATCAGAGCGTCTTCCTTGCTTTTTATTCTTAGTTTACATGCTTACCCTATCCAACAAGCAATGTAGCGTGCTAAACTTGATTGCCAAAAGTATCGGAGAAATTGACCCTCGTATGAACCGTCAAAAAATCATAGAGCTGCCTTCACAATAAGAATGACGTCATTAAAATGTCTAAATTATTATCCTACCATTAAGGACAAGATATCTTTATTGTTGGCATATTTTATATAAGCTATTTTTAAAGTCAGTTCACATACAATTGTATATTAAACATTAAAAATAGATAAAAACCATTCATTTGTGGATTGACAAGTACATAGTTAATTAATTCATCATCCCAAGTGGTTTACATGACACATACTTATTTGAACTAGCCTGTCTTTCTGTATTGACTGTAAATTTCCTTCAAAATTTTGAAAACAATTTAAATTAAAAATCTGTTTAAAGACAAATAAACCAACCACCCCTCTCTGTTCGTCTCAAGCCATGGGCCATTAGCTCTCAACTACTAGTACTCGCCAGATGGGAGAGGATTGTACAAATTGGCCGTGGTTTGCGACAACACCCCCACCCACCCAAAGAAAAATCATTGAAATAAACAATTGACAAACACTCAACTTTTAAAAATCCCGATCACACAGGAACCATTCACATGAACATTACATGTTCCGGTATGTCACAACAGTGTGACACATATTTATCTTAATAATGCTTACATACAAAAAAAACCCCAGTCTTTCTTCCCCCCAAAAAACAAACATTAAGCTGTTCTGGTCCCAATGTATCTATTGTAGTTTTGGCTGAAGGCTGGATCTCCGGAGAAGCGATATTTGTTCCTCGATTGACAAGAACAATGCTTTAAGAAAACGTGATCAATACGTAATTACCAGCTCTCGCTCTGTTTAATGCAATCATAGGAGTCAAGGCTTAAAAAGGGATTAATATGTTCCAATGAATTTTTCAGCCGTTTTGTTTTCTTTTAAGGTAAACACATTCAGCGCCATTAGCTTAAATTACCTAAGATTGATCCACAATTAGCCTAGCTAAGATAACCTTATTGGAAAAAAGTTGAATCTATCTATTTTAGCAATGAATGCTTCACAAACTCTGTCCATTGTATTCATCAATTATATAATGAAACCAAATATGAAAGTGCCACACTTTTCAAACTGGTTAATGAAGCAAAAATAGGAAGCAAACATAAAAAAATAATTGTAGTAATTAAAAGGAAAGACAAAATTGGATCGAGATCCGCTTGCAGCATTAACAAGAAGTCACCAATCTGTTGCAAAACGGGCTGAAAAGTCATCTTCTCTAATTTCGGTGCATGTGTTTAACTGGATATTGGTTTATATTTAGGTTCTCAATTTCTCGATGCTGCATATTGCATGCACTGTGTGCAGGTACTAGTGTTACTTTTAAACAAACTTTTTTAAAGACTGAGGAGGTATAAGATGGCACCCCCCCCCCCCAGGCTTGAATCATCATTGCTAAAACTTTTCACTGTGGTTATTTTCAGCAAAAGTATCATTTTGTCCCTTTTTTCCACATCGAATCATTTATCCCCTTTTTCGTCTACGACTGAAATTTCGCTAAACAAATCTGTCCATCTAATTTAAGAAAAATAAGAAAACCCCGTATAATCTATAATTCTGCATTATCTTGCCTTCCCTTAGTTAGTGCGCTGTATATACCTATAGATGACCATTCATTCAGAGAAATTCGTTGACCATTAAGTTCTTGGCACGATGCCAACTGCTGATTCAGCAGAAACGGTCGATGAAATAAGCCCAGCATCGCCCTAATGCACAATAGCGGCCAATCGCCTTCTATGTAATCCGGTAAAATATTTATTAGATCCATAATCAAGGCAATCTAGATAAATTGGTCAGGTGTTCCTCTCATATATTGTTCATGTAAATCTGTGCTTCTCGACTTCCAATGTATACGGAGAGATCCCCTTTTTTCTCTTAAGAAATTGCCGCCCCTTCTCCTTTTCATTGATTTCCAACCTTTTCCTCGAAATATCAATGCTGTATATATCTATATGCTTGAGCAGGTTTAAATAATTTGAACTTTACCTACAAGTGCCGTATTCAGAGACTTTTTTGCATACTGTTGATATGATAACAGATTGAGCATTGGCGGCCATAAAAACCCCCAGTTCAAATCGGATGGAGCTTATGATAGAGAGATTTCGTGGAAATGCCCCACCTGTAGAGAGATAGTTCGTATAGCAAGGACATGGAAAACCCCAGAAAAAAATGAACAGAATCCGAATTTGGTTAAATTTCAAAATACATACACCATATCAAATTACTGTACCGGGACTGCAAAAACTTTGCTTTTTTCTAATGTTTTCGTAAAACTACTGAGTAACCAGGAACTTGTTTATTTCTTGCTTTTATTTATGAGATACTTGGATATTTTATTAAAGTAGAAATATGAAACTGGCATCATGATCACGCATAATAAAAATCAAATCACAATAAACCGTTTGTAGTGGGGAACTAGACTTGGACCCATTTGCCACTGATCACTAGTAGGCTAAGACCAGGCATTTATACATCAATCAGAAATTGCCAACTAATTGTTTGACTAGATCTACTTCATACACACTACACTGCACGCGAGTCCAATTCTCCGGGACCAACAATTATTCATTCGTAGTTGATCGATACATTCATCGAAGGCTGTTCAATCATTTAGACGCATATCTAGGTAATTCACAGCCCAAAGAGTACAATATGTCACAACAAGGCCCAGCTTCAATTCATCATGGTCAGCCTTAAACCCGATTGAATTGGTCAGCGGGTCTCGTCCTCCGAGACAAATGCTCATATGGCGGCAATTGTCCAGACCCTAGAATGTCACGCTTTTCATTTTTTGCCGCTACATATTAAGGGTTATAGGGCGACAACATAATTCGATTACAGTAGCCATGTTAGTAGCTACGAGAGATACAATCATTGAGCGATCATTTAATAGATGCTGATAGCTTTCCTATAGAACAGGGCTAAAACCCAGACCAAGTAACAAAGGCGTTGAAATGGCGGATCTCAGAAGAAAAAAAAAGACCCTCTTACTGATGAAAGCAGGCTTGATTTAGCGCACTGAATTATTGCCAAATGGTTCTTCAATGCAATAAATATTAGCATTGTTAAAAATTTCTTAAGCTTCCTCAGAATCCTTCTAAACAGCGTAGAGACCGCTTCCGACGACTCCACAGTGAACACGTACGAAATGGAGTAGTGTCTTTTGATGAAACATGCTTCTTGTTATCAAGCAACAAAAGACTTTGTTCGGGATACATTATGACTACAAAAAGGTACGAAACGGAGAGAAATTATCTCGCTTGTTGGCATTTTTGTTGTTCCCTGACAACAAGAATGAGACAAAGAAGTACTTGGTACCGTGGCATATTGATAGAACAATTGGCTAAGCAGGCCATACAGGATGTAAGTCTTATTTGGTCCATATTTTAAAAGCCCCATTTCCTTCCAATCATTTAATGCGGACACGAAGCGCTATCTCACATGGATTAATGTGCTAAGGGCGCACTTGAGGTACTTCTCTGCGAAGCTGTACGACTGAGCAGGCTTGCAATGAGTGCAGCGACCTTGGACCCACAAAGGTTTAACGCATTCGATCTCTAAACAAAGACATTAGAATAACAATATCAAACATAAATACACGCTCGTGGAAGATTGTTATCAGCCAGAAAAATATACATCATTATATTCTTGTTTAAAATGTATATTGTTGACGTTGGTAGTAAGTTCTTAGCAGTATTTTAGCAAATAAATGGTTACGCCCTATCGGTTTCTAAGGACTCAAGCGGTCATCAAACATTATATTGGCGCAACGGAATCTGACGCTGAACAAAGTCTGTATAGGAAACCGGCATAGGAAACCAAATGAAACAAATTAAATTCATTGCGTAATTATTTTTTCATAGCTGACAATGTACAAAGGCCGATAAAAAGTAAGCGGGCAATGAATTTTCGTTTGATGAAAAATACGCCTTTGAATACATAAATTCAATACATGTTCCAAAGCCGTACAGACCTTACTGTGCTAAAAGTGTTGACTTATGCACCGGGGGTTTACAGTATGAGTTAGTTCAGAAACAACCGACCTAAATTTACAGACAACTTGATTTGGGGAATAAACTGAAGCAATGTCATTTGTCCTATGGCAAAGTAGTGGAAACCAATACCGATACACATAAACCATCCAGGAATCGTTAATTGTTGTTTATTACTATTCTACGGAGAGTCCTGATGTATTAGGTACCTAAAGATTATAATCTGCAATATTTGCAAAATGCTAGCGAATTTGCATGGCCGCTGTTGTCATCATTTTTCTCCTCCATGATACGTTAGCGAGCCTTCCGTTTCCACCTACCCAATCAATTTAAGTGAAGCACTGAAATGAGAGATATCCAAAAGTCGCCTAGGATATTATCCAAAACATTACTTTGTTGAAAAAGCAGACATTACATCTAAGCCCAGTTTCCATATCTTCCATAAAGAGATAAAGTTACTCATAAAAATAAATTTTCATTAGTGTTAGAGACTTTAACGTCTCTCGAGGCCATTATTTAAACAATGAATTCGATGGCAGTTGGGATCAGCAAGCTGTTTCTTTCTTCTTTTCACTCTTTTAAATAAAATTATCTTCTAATCAACGACAAATATCAAATACGTGTCGGAACATGTATTTCTAAATGTACGGATTTGCTACAGCTCGTCGGTTTTCAGGTGGGAGGGATTGGGGATGTCAAGATGTTGAAGATAATATAGAATAAAAACATGGTAACCAACCTGCATTTTCTCAAAGTCGAGACTGGGGCGTCTCATAGTGGACGACGATTCGTTCTTGCTTTCTGAGACGGAAACTTTACGATGGCGTTTTCTTGGGGAAATTAACATGGGAACGGTGCCTTTTGGATAAGTAAGTTTAGACTGTGATGTGTTAGCTTTGTGCGTTCTCTTGTCTTTAGTTATAACTTGAGCACAAGGGTTTTCTGATCTGAAATTTGATTTCTGAGACTCTGGTCCAACTATGAATTGTATTGTTTCATCACAAATTTGTTCGTTATTTTGGTTCAGTGAAATACAGTCAACTGTTATGTCTTTCGGCGGCGAAGAACTGAACAAGACCGGCTGCGGTTCCAGCATTAATTCTTTGACTTCTTCGTCTACACTTCCGGTACTGTCGCAGCTTGCTGAATGCGCGTGTGACCACTTCCGTTTCTCCGATGCTATTCCTTTGTGTATTGTGGATAGTTCTTCTTCCGAGCTGTGTCGTTCAAAGTCCAGGCTCTGTCGCTCATAGTCCGATGTACAACTTATACTATCCAAGCTGTGTTCACTTATCTCGTGAGTTGTCGTCCTTGACATTGAGGTTTGATTGCAAGAACAGTAACAATGCTGACAACAATTGGAACCAGTATCATCTGAAACCAAGATGAAATTCAATGAAGTAACATATAATACAAATAGAAGACATCCCTGCCAAATCGACAGTGTTACGTAAACACTTCATTCCTATTGAGTTACTATATGTACTTTCAGTCTTTCTACAATATGCTATCTTTTTTACTTCACCAAATCCAGACTTTGATACATTAATTTATGTTATATTTTCAGTTGTTCCTTTTCCTGGAAATTACTGAATAATTTATATTCATCTTTAAATATTACCAAGAAACAAAATTGTCACCATCTCCGAAGCCCCTAAAATAAAACAAGACCGGAACAAGCATCCGCAATGTGAATCTTAAAATTTTTATTTGATAAGACTGATTCCTTATTTGTGATTTAAACGCTAATCATTTGCCAAGACATTTGTATTTCTGCAAACAATAATAAGGAAATGAGTTTTATATTTTTTATCCACGGTTGTCACATCTCGAAATATCAGGAAAATATGATTGAAATGACTATGAATAGCAAACAATAACGCTCAAGGTTGTCTGCAGAATCACTTCAAGAAGAAGCGATAAAAGCAGTAATATCAATTTCGGTCGGTGGAAATATATAAGAAGCTCTATATCCCAATTACTGCTTGTATCAGAATGGATTCTTGTGCGCACAAGGCCGATTTGAGTGTCGTTAGACCTTTTTATTTTTTTTTCAACAAGAGCCTCTTTTGACCGATTCTGTAGATGAAATGAAATTTAACATTCATTATACACTAGAAAACTCCGTATATATTTTTGCCGTGTATGTTCCATAATAAACATGTTCTTATCAGTAACTATATTTGCAACTGCTTTTTAAAATATATAACATTTATATCTTGTAGCCCAAGTCTGAAATTAAGCAAATTGGCAGAAATTTCGAGCCTTTCTTCTTAGTTTTGTTTTTGTGTTATGTTTTTGGTTTGTTTTTATTTTTATAATTTTCAGTCATCGTATGTATTTAATAAACATCTGCCAAAATGTCGACGGAGCAGGAAATGAACATAGAAAAACTCAGACTATATCAATTAAATCAGAAATTACTGTATCTTAATTCAAAAGATGGTACTGGCTTAAGTTTATACATTGGTATTTATATGTATCGTTAGTTTAATGTGTGCCACCGAGCAGACAGTTTTAACTTATAGTATCAGTCGTGTCTGCGTTTCTTACAGGCATGCTTCTGTTCTATAATTTACAGGGGTGAATTGCTGCACGGGCCCTCAAGAATTACACGCATCGCTTGCGCTCTAGGGTCAGTGTGACAGCCCGTGTGTCTATGTTCACACATATTTATTTTTATTACAATCATTTTAAAAAAAATGTTGAAATTTTGCAGGTTTACTTCAGTCAGGAAATGTATACAACAAAAAATATCGTGATTTAAATCCTATCCCGATCAAATAAAAACCTTGATGGAATGAACAAAAATAAAACGAAACACCACAACCAAAGTGGATGGTCATTTAGGCCTAAATCCGGCCCTGAAGCGCAATGACTCAGGACATAGAACTGAGTGTTTGGTCCCTTATATCATGTTTCATGTCCTAGAACTAATATTTACTGTTAGTTTTCTATTCGTGAAAATAGCGATGTCATTGGCTATAATCAGCCGACTTTTGTTTTTTAGATAATGATGAACACAAGAGCGTTGTAAATACATTCATTTGGAATACCGGTTTATGAATACATGCATAATAATTTCTTTTAACATATATTTTAAAAAAAAAACCCCTCTGGTATTAAGCGCTTGCTTTTAAATATAGTATTCTATTTTTAGCGCTGATGAAATACTCGTATACATTCTCGAGGCGAGCCAAGACGAACAGTTGATATTGATATAAGTAAATAAGTGAGCGCTGACCTACGTCCTCAAGGTCGTGAATGTCCTCGTCCGACTCGGTCCCCGAATCATGGTCCTCGTCACCCTGCAAATAATGACGTCATAAAGTGCATGGTTATTTCCGCCCAAAATCAATACACAACATCAATATTAATTAATACACACCGTCATTTCTAATACCGGTATTTAAGGCCATCCTTAGAGAAATGTTTGTTTGGAATTGCCGCCTGGGTGTTTCTAGACCCAGGAGGGAGGAGGGAATTTTTTTTTCCAACTTGAAGTTTAACTAATTAAAAATTGGTAAAAAAATAAAAATCTCCATATTAAAAAAGAGTTCTTTATTTTTTGCTTATAAAATTTTATCAGCGGCGGGTATTTCAATGAGGCGGGAGGCAATTCCAAACAAACAATAATTTTATTTTGGCCTAATGCAGTTAAATTTTATACGAGGTTAATGTTGAACTACATTTTTTTAAGGAGTGAAATGCATTGGGGCGACAGATTGTGTTATGGCGGCATGTGCATTCTCTAAAATACATGCATGTATATACTCAATGATATTTTATTTCTTTACAAAGGAAAATTAATCGTAATGTTTATAAAGCGTATCTTCCAAAAAGAAATGTTTGTTGTGAATATTTTTTGATAGTACACACAAGAGGAACACGTTTACGTCTGATTGATGTATGGGCAGCGATCGGTGTAATGCTTGTCAGTAGTGATATAGGCTAGTTCTCTTATAGATATTTCCAAGGTACGTGTGTCAAATGCGACATCAAACATATACAAGCATACTAAACCCAGATGATTTACATACATATATACATGTAATGAGATATATACTATAGAGTCCGTTCGTTTCTGTTATACCATTCCAGGCACGCGTCTGCCCGGGTATTCATGGTAATTACATTCAAAACCCCCAGAGGTGCAAATGGCGGGCCTCTTGTGCTTGTGAGTACTATATCTGGTGCAGCTGGCGTGCACCACGGGGTGACATTGTCATGGCAGACAAAGGGGGTGGGGGACAGTCGTCTGCTGATTCATTAAAATCAAAAGCCCGACATTCCTGGCCAACAATCAATACTTGAAATTATGTGCCCATAATAGCTGGCAAATGATGTACGATATTGAACAAGGAAAATAAATTTCATGACAGCAGACCCAAGATGTGCGATGTTTGAGTCTAGCCTGCAGAAGATCTAGCGTTGATTTATTGCTTATAATTAAAAATTCAAAGACTGGTTTATGGCTGCATATTCACGTTCATTTATCATATGCACCATTATAAATAATGCAATATTGCAAATATTTAAAAAACCCCAAAACTTTGGACTCGGAGAGAATATAAACATTATGCTAACACCCAAATTACAACCACCCTCCCATTTTCTTGAAATATAATATACTTGACATTAATTTTTTATTGCGTGATCGTCAAATGACAAAAATGAAATTATAATCCAAAAGCTAACAACTTGCATGCTGTCATTATGTATAAGTATCGTATTCGCGCAATTCGTGAATGTCTCGGTCATCATGCCACTGTCGGTGCATTCTTACCAACGGTCGAAGCATTTCGAAAAAAATTTTCTTTACAATTAAAATAAAATTATGAAGAATATAACAGCGAGTAAGTAAATGATGCAGTATGCTTAATATATCTCCTTAGACATCTTTAAGCAACTGACATTTAGAATGGATAAAAAAGCCCCTATTTTGCACCTACTTGACCGACCGAGGAACAAAGAAGATTTTAAAACTCACCTTATTTTGAATGGATTGGATTTCGTTTAGAGATTGAGATCTGAATTTCTGCGTCAGGTACTTAAGCATGTCGACTCCCTCCGTTGTCATTTACAGCGCCCGGGTCCCAAAGGCTCTCTGCTGTCAAACCTCCTACACTGGCGAATTGCCAAAATATAACCCCAGTCAGCATTAGAAGAAAACTCAACAAACTCGGAATGAACACTCAAACACACAATAAAACCTCCATATTTCAGTACTGCATCATCACACTTGTCACGGCAGCTACCGTTTTTTTTTCAATACTAGGTTTCTTTCGGTTGAAATACTAATATTTTTCTCGTACTACCGTTGTAAATGAAATGTCAGTGTTTATCAATCACCGGGCGAATCCAAATAGTAGGGTTGTGAGGACGCGGCGAATCTAGGTCAACATGCCGGTTTTTACCCGGAAAAAGAATCTTTCTGCAAAATGACATAGAGTATCTAAAATTAAACTAAAAAAACAATATGCTACATTTGTACTTGAACATAATTTAAAAATTTAGAAGTTTTAACTGCTCTAAAACATGCTGGTCTCCCGATGCAACAGCAAGTTATAGACTCTACCAAATTCTGATTGGTTTGCAATAAACTCGCCCAGTATCGCACATGGCATAGTAGACCTATTTATTTTCTTGGCGTTAAGCCAACATATTTTAACAGGTTGAAGTGTATATATATTTTTAAAAAGAATAAAGCGAGAACGACTTAAAGACTGTCGTTCGAATTATGCTATTCATACAGTTTCTGATATTCGGAAAGTACAAACATTACGTCATTTTCAGGACTGATTTTTGATTGGACTATGTCATTTGTGGTGGTGTTTGGCTAAAGGCCAAAATGCAGAATATGTAATATTTAAAAATATTATGCATTTGATCAAAACAAACGAGAGAGAGAGAGAGAGACAGAGAGAGAGAGAGAGAGAGAGAGAGAGAGATGTGAAAAAAGAAATCAATTTTCTAGACATTGAATGTGTAAAGTTCTTATCAAGCGTATAGAGTATATCGATAAAGATTTAGATTCCTAACCGTGAAAATCAGTCTTTAGATCTAAATGCAACACCAATTTTAAAGCGATTAGAATTTTCCTGAAATTAATATATTGATCAAAACTCTCTAGGTTATAACTAGCAGTTACATAGATTTTATACACATGATCAATGAATAATATTTTAAAGTTTAATTTGATATTTTATTACAATTAGAATACTTAAAGTAAATATTCTTACAAATACTAATTACATATATTGTATGATAAAATTTCACGATTTGTAATGGAATATGACTTTTTCCCAATAAATATAATTTTTGAAGTCCTGTCGGTGAATTAATATTAATTATTTATCCATTCATTTATTTTTTTTGAAAAAAAAAGAAATGAAATATATCTTAAGAATCAGTTGTCAAAAATTTGAAAAAAAAATTAATCAAGTTATTAAAAGGATTTCCTGACCGGTTTTATATAATTTTGCCGGTACAAAAGATCGATCTTTAGTCAAACACAAAAATGCAAATAAATGAATCTGCATTGTTTAATCAGTATAAATTTCTTAAAAATCTGATGAAATATGACATCAGAAAACGTTTTAAGAATAAGACTTGTTTTCAATGAAATACATAGGGAAAAAAGGAATAAATATTGACACACTTTAGGCATGAGTGTATATTTTTTTTGGTCAAAAATAATCCATGTCTTAAACATTTCAATTTTAAACTGGTGGGCTGCACCGCCTAAAAGAGGCATTTTTGAATATTCATTCATAAAGTTATTTGATGAAATAAGAATCCCTCCGAGTTCAATGAATTTTCCCTGGACGTGTATTCTGAATAGGGTATGCCAAAACTTCAATTTATTTAGAAGAAAAAATAACAAATGATACAAAGCACGTTTCACTGAAAAACAGATAGTGAATGGTTAGTTAATCATAAAAATTAAATCTTTTTAAAGCAAATTAAACGTACACCAAATATACCCCCCCCCCCCCTCGGGGAGAGGGTGTGGGGCAAACCAGCACACCACTTGATCCAATCAGTTTTCACTTTTGTCAGTTTCTACAAAATGTATAAGCAGAAGTAAGATAAACAGAAGTTCCAAAAAACAATGGCATAAAAGAAGAATCTGTATAGCACTCCCTGTTTTGTTTTTTTCATATCAGAAAGGCAAGCTAACCCATTATTTCGGGAAAAAAAGTGTTATCCATGTTGAATATTACTTTACCTTCCCACAATTCCATTCGAAAATCGTCGCGCCTGCTTGGCCTGTCTCAACTTGCAACACATATGGATTTAGGAATAAGCAGCTAATTTAGGTAAGTAGAATGATACTTTTTTGTCACAAGCTTAGATAATGGAATGGCTTAAGTGTGAGAATTCCCGAATATAATATCAGAGTGAAATTTCAATCAGTAGCAGTTCAAATCATCACGAAACTGGGTCAGCTGTACTCTGTTTACATTTGTTGTTATTTAATTATTAGCTTCTTCGATTTGATATATTTAGAGCATAACTTATTATTTCATGTAGGAATCGTTCGTGGTATTTGAAAATTACGAATATTTTGTCGTTTTTAAGAGAGCACACGTTATTTTGTTTTACCGGAAGTTGATTTAGTAACGATGCTTATATTCAGATAGTTTATTGATGTCATGACAACTGCAGGTGCTCAGCTCTGCACGCTGATTCAAAGAGTTCATTCATTTGATTGAATATTCTTTTAATGAAACTGACATGATTGATTACGATTTAATGCTACTGAACGACATAAACAAAGAAATGAAAATGAATGCAATGAAACTTTCCTCCGTTCGAATTTCCTTAATTTGAAGGGCCATACAAATTACCGAATGATAATGCAGTTAGTCTTTTTGTATAAGAGCATATACAAAATTTTATCTATACAGTAGTAGGGTGATTTCACCATGCATCGGACACCCTTGGATTTTTCCCTTTGATCAGGCATCAACTATCGTCCAAATATAAATAAAACTTGTTTTAAAGGGTACAGGGTTTCCCCTTGCTTAATTATTGGAGAAAAAATAGTGAAATTACTAAAAAATGTAGAAAATAAAGCAAATTAATGAATTGTTGAACTATTTCACCATGGATCGGACAATATTTACCAAGCATCGGACAGCTATACAATAGAGATTAAAAATAACATTTTCTGGTTTTAATGCAAAAATACAAAGGTTTGGAAAAATAATTTTTTTCACTTGCTATTCAGATTTCTTTTAATGTAAATCCTCAAATCTACAGTCAGGAATTTAGACTAGTGCTTCTGTTTAAAGGAATATTTATCATGAGGGGTTCTTTATCGTGCCAGCTCCTTCAGGAACTTTGGATTTAAAGGCTGTGTCTGTAAAACTCGAATTTTAAGTGGTCTGAAGAAAATGTTTGTATAAATTATTTTTTAAACTTTTATTTTACTTCACATTTAAAGTATATCACAAGAAATGGGCACATAACATCCTTATTATTAGAAGAAATCATGCATTGAAAACTGCCCGATGCATGGTTAATTTGTGTCCGATCCATGGTGAAATGAACATATGGAGCAAAAATGACCTTGACATTAATTGTTCAAATTTCTTCTACTTATTTTAATCAAATTTTGTTTCAAAACTTACTTCTTTCTAATTATTTTAGGCAGAGAGTGCATTTTCACTAATTCGCAATCAAATGCACAACATTCAAATAATGCTTTAGTGTAATATCTTCGTAACTAAATTTTCAATGATGGCATATTTGACGGCATTTTACGATACCTATATTGCTATTTCTTTGACAATGTGACTGTCAAATTCTTTATAATGATAAAGTTTATTAGTTATAATTCAGGAAGATACGAAACAAAACATGAGCGCATGCACATTTACTTGTATATTTAAAACCAAAGTTGTCCGATCCAAAGTATGTGTCTGATGCATGGTTAACTCACCCTATTGTTTATTTTTAAAATAATTATTTTAAATTATGGAAGACATTGTATTGTAATATAATTATTGGGGGATGCCCACAACTATAGGCTTGAAACCAAGATCGTTTAGGTTTAAAACCAACGCTCTACCAACTGCGCTATTGAGTTAACCCACGAGCTAGTGCTAGTAGAAGTATGGCAGTACTGAGCCTATTATACACACTATATCAGTATCAACAACAGTTTTTGTGTGATAAAACTGAGTTTAATAACCAAATGTGAAAACTAGCACATACTTCTTATAAATTTTTCCTGATCAATAGTTCAAATCACAAAAAAGAAAATTGATGTGAGCCATTGTATTAGTTTTGTAATTTTTATTATCCTAAATAAGTATTGATCGAAAACTTGTTTTACTCAAAGGGGGTAAGCTGTAAAAGTGATGTCTACAAATTTTTGTCAGAGTCCATTACTTGCATTGGGACATAACATATTTCCATAACCAATAAAACATCCTATTTATATAATAATATGTAAACGGTGTGACCGTTGAACCGAGTGCAGATTTAACACAGTGCAGTTTGATTTTTGTACAACAATTTATTTGAAACGCACACAGTAGGATCCGCCTACTCAAATCATTAGCCAAAGTTAAACCAAACGTCGCGTGCTCAGTCTACATTATGACATCATGTCTCGTACGTAAAACGTACAAGTTTTGTCTTCGGAAATAGCCGAAGAGAGTTATGTGATTCCAACAAAAATTTATTTCTTCTTTCATTGTTTATCAATTTAATTCATATGTCAACTACCGGTAATAAAATTGAATATTTTATTCAGTATCTAAAATAACAGTTGCTTGATGTTAATGGTTTTATTTTCCATCTGATAATTGATAAGATATAGCGTGGAACTAGTCGTGTTTCTTGATTGAAGCACTATTAATGAAACTGATCTGATTTTCACTTTAATTTTTTAAAATTTAAATTACCTTCAATTGAAACATTGGAAAGTTTTTAATCGAGTTTAGGGGCAATAAACATCGATAGGTGCCAGTCAATCAATGACCGAACAAACTTTTTAAAAACAAAATGGCGGCCAATATGGCGGCGCCCAGGGCTGGAAGAAAATTTTTTAGCCCATAGTACCCCTGATTCAACTCTCATTTTTCACTGATTTTCTTAAATATACGTATTAATAGTCAGGTGCTCTACCACTGAACTGGCCAATATCCACAGTCCACATATACTGTAGCTGTAACAACTTCCTTCCTATTAGACCATTAGATAACACAACTCAGATTCTATGCCCCTTGCAGCACTTTTAACTGTAATTCAAGGAACTGGTCAACAACACCAAATGTAATTTAATGTGATACTGTTAACAGTAAAGAAATGTAATAGCTGGTCAAAGCAATTTTTATTGAATACATTTATTATCAATATAATGACAGCTAATGTTCTTTTAAACTAGTATTTTTTGCTTACTTGTAACTTACGAACAAAATTAATACTTCTTTTGTTTTAATATTGTATGTATTAATGTACAAATGCATAAAATTACTCAAATGATTCAAAAAGTTTCATGTTTAATTGTTTTATTTCCAATTCGTTTCCAATTCTGTTTGTTTGACAAGTTTGCCATGGTCCAATGACATTACTGGTACACACAATTTCGTTTATTTGTTGTTTTATTTTCATACTACCTTTCATGATGATTAAAACACAACAAAAAAATTTATTTCTGCAGCAATGTGATATGGATGACAGCACAATAAACATGGAATAGTGATTAAACAATTTGATGTAAAACAGCGGTGGAGTGATTAAATGGCTGCAAAGACTGGTGATTCTGATGGTGGTTCAATGACGCCCTCGGAGCCAAGTGACGGAGATGACCGGAGTGACCGGGATTCCGATTATGAGAGCGACGATGAGGAAGAGTGAGTACAGAGTTTACACTGGGCATCTCAGTATCTCAATATCTCAATATCTTGGTATCAACATCACATTCAGTTTAGAGAACTGTAGATTTGATTAGATCTATAATACACAGTGCTCAAAGAGAAGTATTATGTATGCTGTGTCCATGGAAACTGAATGATTAAATTGTATGATATGCCCTGTAGCAATGGGAAATAAGAGCCCAACCCACCAAACCCCATGTTGCAGATGCAGAGGTACTTGAAACTGGAGACATTTTTTTAAAACCTTGTCTGTACTAAGAAAACTGAACATCATTTTATATTTGTGCTGAAATTTAACCATTTTTTTTTTTTTTTGAAGATAAACTTAAGAGATAAAGTAAAAAATATTTATGCACGCATACATCTGCATGTGCTATTATGACAGTAAATATGTTATGACATATATTTGCATACAGTATTTGATAAATGTTTAAGTATACATAAGTTTATAACATTCTTGCCAATGTATTAATTGACTCCAAAGAAAGGAATATGGAAATTTCTTTTAAAAGTCTGAAGAAAACAACAGCTACTTTATTACTATCTGCATATGTGACACTTCAAGTTTAATTCTAGAACCAGCTCTATGCTTGAAAATTGATTTTAGGAATGTTCAGTAATCTCATATCAAACATTCTGTCACTATATAATCATGGCATCTGAATGATAGGATCACTTGGCCAAAAAACTCATCTATGATAGGGGGGTCTTTTAACAAGAAAACATGACAGAAGATTCATGTTCCATCTCCAGAATAAAGATAGAGATGTTTTAATATGCAGGTCCCCCAAGGCGTCTGGAAGGTAATCGCTAGTTCAGACATATATAGTACTCTGTGTGGTCTCTGTTACTGAGTGAGTGTAGATACTGTAGACGTGTAGCGGTAGAAATCTTTAATCATTGGTAGATTTCTATTGATCTGTAGGACTGCTTTCTATCTAGACAGGCAGGGAAACAAAGGAATGAAGAAAAAACCCTTCTGTGTCTTAAGTGTTGTTCTACTTCACACACAACTGGCTTTTATAGTTAGAATTGTTAACATGTTGCAGTACAGTTATTACAGAGAGTGCTTTCTTTAATGATGTGTACAAAAGGATAGTTTACAAATAAAAACTATTATGTCAGCTATTTTGAAACTACTTTGCCGTCAAATATGTTGTTTAAATTGTTTGTTGTCTCGATCTGGTATATGTAAAACTCAACATGCACTGTCTGTAAAATGAGGAGGTCATGTAGAGTCGAATCTAGTGGTGTATGTTCCCTGGCCTGGTATGTTCAGTTATTGTAAAGACGGTGATGCGTAGACAGGTGTAAGCATCCCCTCACTGTTTACATCACACATTAACATTCATTTGATCACATCTTGGCTTTGTGTAGTTGTAATTTGATACGTGTAAAACAAGATAAATTGTCAAATATTTGCATTTTCAGTGTATTGAAATTTCCATAAATTAGCATTAGCTTTACACCATAATACCATGGCCAGCTCTGCATTCATGTGGCTCTAATGTCAGTATCTATCTACAAAGTAATTTACATGCAAACTATAGCCAGCAAGTCACAATAATTACCGGTAAAAGATTCAAAGTAATGTACACTCGTATGGTAAATAGAAGTACCTTTACTGAAGACTTGCAATCTTTTTAAATTAACATGAAAATAGAATCAGCTGCTGAAAACACTGTAAATTACTCCATTTCTGTTCCAGAGCACTGCTATATAGGTATTTGTATAGTTTCCACCCCACTTTGCGTGTGCTGTTCTTAGTTGATTTATTTCTGACCGTTTGTGTCAATACCTTGTTACCAGGCACCTCTGACTTTGGTTTTACAGTTACTGTGCTGACACAGTTTGTTGGTTTCTATGATCAATTTTAAAATAATATTTTTGATTTTTTTTTTCATTACTGAATTTAAGTATCACATTATTTATCATGCATGAACATAACCTAGTGAAATTCTGCATTAATCAGCACATTATTCAAGATTTTGGTGAAAGAATTTTGTTTCCAAAATTAAATTTAAAGCAGAAATAAAATGAAAATGATACTATAATCAAAATGTAGAGATATGAGAATGTAATTGTAGGTTATTTTTATACAATAAAAGTTCATAAAATTTCTCCTTTCAATTTAGACACAGTGAGAAGTTGAACATACAATGGACAGGCTATGCTCGGAGAACCCCGGTGATTCTCTTTTGTCCAGAGGCTATTTTGGCCAAAAAAGCCCCCAAAAAGACAGTGGGAGGTAGGTGTATTGTCACTCATTGTTTAACAGCGATATAGCTTGTTCTACAATCATAGGCCCTGTAGTCTAGGCAGTTTAATGCACTGCCAGGTTTTTGTCATGAATCAAGCTGTTCATTTGTCTTTTTATGATTGCCAGGCTTATGAATAAGTGTTCATGTTTCATTTTTCTTTAAAACTATTGGCACCTGATATTCAATGTAGATCTGTATTATCAGAGAAGTGGTAAAGTCACTGACCACTGGGTAAAGAGATTGCACAGTTCTGAGGAAATCAATACACCAACACCTTCCAGAACCTATCTCCCCACACTGATAAGTATACAGTGTAGACTAGGGAGACTCTTGACTCATTGTTCTAAGGGGACCTTGAGGCCCCCACACACAATGAAGTGTGGACCCAAGGCTTACTTAGTCAGCTACAATATCCCTAACACAAACATTGACACTGTGGTCAAATACTGAGCGGATTTTCTGGATTGAGATATGTTAATGAGAAATCAGATAAGGCTGACGTCCACTCTAGAACACCTGGTGTAGATTTATCATTTCTACAAATAATATTAATGAACTATCAATCCTAGCAAAGGAACAGAATATGAACTAAGCTGTTTATGTCACTTAATTACACACAGAATAATTGCTAAATATTGACAAATTCCTCCTGGGCAGCCTTGCCAGGTCAATAATGCATGTTAAGCAGATAAAACTAATTCTTTCTCGAAACAACCTTGAATACAACTTGGTAGGTAACATAGATTTGGCTCATTGATGATTGGCATGCTATAACATTTTCTGGGAGCATACAGTTGTTAATTTATAATGCCTCTCTTCAGCTTTTAGCAGCAAAAAAAGCCAGTATCGTATAGCATTTTATTGAAAAGGCTGGGTTAGATTCAGTTCAAAGACCTCCTTGGTTATTTATTTGTTACAATATTTTACAAGTGCTCAGAGTAAAATGTACTGGCTTCTCTCTTATTCTGCTAAAAGCTTTCAGGCTATATCTTTCCATCTCCCCTGATTGACACATGATACTGATATAAATTGCATGTCGGGCCATTTTTTGTGAAGTTGATGGTGGCAGCTTCCCATTTCGCAGAATAAGAGTATTTTAAAAACTCATTACTTTGTCAAGTAACGGGTTAATTTCAGCACACTTCCAGTGTATTTACGAGAGAATATTATCACTCTTCAGTAATTAATCATTGATACAAATATAAAGATGTTTTTCTTCATTAGTAGGCTTGTTCAGTCTTTCCTGTAATACTTAAAATATGTTCACATTCTCATGCATTCAATTGGATTGATACAAGGCCGTCTTGTAACTTAATCAAACAGAGAGAAATATTGAAGAATATTGTAAAAAGCATCTTTGACATATTTCGAAATGATGATTATCACATCCTATTCACGAAATTGTTTGCTTTACAGAAAGGTACCACATGACATACAAGTTTGGAAGTTCAGAATGCAAGATAGTCAGAAACATCTTCAACTACCATGGATTTCATGAGGTTTGACTTTAAATTGTATAAGATAAGATTTAATTTTTTGATGGAGATGTGCATTATACACTCAAGGACCCTATGAAAAAACTTTTTTATTATCATAAAAGGTAGTAAAAATCACAAAAGATAACCTTGTCATAAGAATCGATTGTAAAACACACAGCAAATGTTTAACATTAAATGACAAAATGAAATGACTAACTGCATCGGTATAGTTATTACCCACTTTCTGCTTTCAGAAAGGGAGGATAATTTTAGACCAGTTAGATAATGAATTGTGATTATATTTTCTGGTATAGCAAAGCAGTGCTGCTATTTGCTCTTGCACTATTTGTCATTGCATTTTGAACACAATATATTTACAGGTTCATCCCAACAGTTCTGACTTTAACATCATCTGGACTGGAGGCCATCTCAAACCTTTCACATTACGCAGCTTGACAGAGTTCCAGAAAGTCAATCATTTCCCTCGATCCTATGAAATCACGAGGAAAGACAGGCTCTTCAAAAACATCCAAAGAATGCAACAAATTAAAGTTAGTTATCCATTCTAACATGTTATGACATTCACAAAGGCAAATACAGGGAAAAATTCAGGAAACTTTGAAATATTTTATTGCTTTAATGAGTTTTTGTAATTGCACATGCATACTTGATGAAATCAATTTTGACGCTGAGTGTAAACTTTAAGATATTTTGATCATCAGAAGATTTTAGTTCATACCTCAGAGGTTTAAAAAGTTAAGTCAAGAACTGGGAGAAGGATTGGATGGCGTAGGATTTGCACTTTTCTTTTTAATTACTGAATGCTGAAATTGTAGGACTTGGACTGCGGCAGACATATTTGCATGCACACTGGTACTTACCGGGTTGTCGGTCTCGATAAGTACAACCAATCAATAGTGAGCTTTAATTAGTAATGGGGGAAACATCTGATATATGCATACACCCACAACAGAAACTGGGGGAATTGTATTTAGACACATTGGGTGAAAAATAGTTTTAAAAATGTCTTCCTTCGGGACAAATATAGTTTTTCTCTTGACATCCAATCTCGTTTTTTGATGAAGTAAATCAATAATTAATTATTTTATGGCTATATAGTTTGAAAGACAAGCAAATATACCTAACCTATTGCTAGGATTATTTGGAGTATTTAATGGATAAAATGGTTATTTTTATGCATTTAATGATTATTTATATGCATTTAATATAAATTCTGTGTGTTTAATTTTAAAATGAATTTTACATTAAATGATCTACTGCTGATGTTACTGTAATAGCTTTTTATTATATAACTGCAGGGTGTAAAACATTTCGACTTCATCCCTCAGAGCTACATTTTACCGAGTGAATACCAGGACTTTTGTGGTAAGATAATCTAAGCAGGTTACACTTTAGAGGATTTATATTTTATAACTGTCTGAAATTTACATGAATCTTAATAGTGTAGTGGTTTTTCATTGTCATACTTTGATGGTTGTGTTATACAGTGTGTATCCTGAAGGAGAAAGGATCAAAGCTATCAGTACTTGATGAATTTCCAGAAGTTACCCCTATAAATACATCCTAGCATTAACAAAAAAAAAAAAGGAAAAAATCACAGTGGTTTGCACAAATCAATTTGTCAGGAGGGATTAAAACTTCTTCCTGAAGCAAAAAAATCAGGTTAAGAGTTTATGTTTTGTCAGACATTGATCTTGGAATCTTCTGATTAGAAAAGATCTATGTCACATTCCCAACAGATTTTACCAACCTGCAGCAATTTGTAGATCAGCCTCCAATGAGATCTTCTGCTTCTTTTATCTATCTTCTTTTTTTTTTTTAACTTTTAAGAAATGAAATGATTTTATACAGTCACTGGGGTGAACAGATTAAGAAATTATTTATTTATGAACCTTTTTTTGATCAGAGACTTTTGGAAGCAGCTTCTTTATCAGATGAGAAATCTCTTTATTTATCTTATTAATGCTTTAAACTGTTGTAAAGAGAATATCTCATCTTCTGTCATTAGCATTAACTTTCAATCCTTCCGCATTCCAAACATATTCAATAATTCAAATTCAAATGTGATATGTACTGTCAACTCATTACGTGAATTGGAACTAAAAGAATTTTTAATCACAAATACTTAACATGATTACTTTAAAAGGAAAAGTACATGTGTCCTGTTTGTAGGATAATTTCAAAATACAGCAGGATTTATCTCATTTAATTGAGCTAGCTAGTAGTTCAGGTTACTGTAGGAATTATTATGAAACTGATACCCAACAACAATAAAGATCACCAAAAAATTGATTCGGTTAGGATATAAGGAAAAAGAATTGAATAAATAAATAATGGTTCTTTTACAGGAAAATACCAAAAGAATGATATAAGGAAATAAATTTGATTCTACTTGATGATGGTTATAATGGTCTTTTACAGCTGCCTTTCTGAGGGAGAAGGGTCTGTGGATTGTTAAGCCTGTGGCCTCATCCAGGGGCCGGGGGGTGTTCCTCTGTAACCATGTAAGTTGTACTACCGTAGATTCCTAATAAAATGTGAGGAATTGATATCTGCATAAAATCACGAGAAGCAACCCTTGCAGATGATAAAAACTTGCTATTATTTTTCGGACAGGTTTTAATTAAATGAGATTATGATAAATGTTTGGCAAACACGATTTAATATTCTTGAGATTTGATACAAAAAGACTATATAATGGAGTGAGGTGCTCATAAAATAAAGAATGTACAGTAATTTGAATATTATAAGATGGCTAAAAATAGAGAGACAATTTGATATTTTCAAAGTTTTTATTTCTTAACAGTTTTATAGAATAGAATATGTTTTTTTAATTGTTGACATTATCATTTCCTTGTAGCCCGATCAAGTACCATTAGATGAAAACTTGATTGTGTGTAAATATATAGCCAATCCTTTACTAATAGATGGTAAGTTAAACTAGTGCAAGTTATTTAATGTTCTCTTCGGGCTGTTGTACTGTCTGAATGATTGGGTAACTTGATATGCTACACTGTAGCTAGTTGACAGCCTGCGCCATATTGAAAAGGGGGGGGGGAGGGGAGGTGATGCAGTGCTGTTTCATAAACAGCCAGGGACCACAGCTGCATAGATGGAAAGGATGTATAGAGGATACCTGCTGTAGCTGGTCTCTTACATTTATTATATTTGTTTGAACTAAGTCCTAGATTCTGTCACTCCATAAAACATTATTTTTACATCATAAATCCGTACAATATTTGCTGATTAATGGTGAGATTGAAGCAGTGATGCTTTTGGTACAACAACACCACATCTCTATTAGATCTTATTTAAGCTGAAACTTAGAAAGTCAATGACATTTAAACTGATCAAGAGTTTAAAAAGGTAAAGGATGATGTAACTTATTGGAGCTGCGAAATTTTTTATTTTTTTTTATCTGTATTAAAAACTGAAAAAATCCAAACCACTAAAACATGACATCAGGGATTGAAGCAGTGATTTCAACAGAAAATATGTAGATCGAACCATAGTCATTCAAATCTCAAGATATACGTACTATCTACAATGCATGGTACCTGACTTAGATTCATTTTTTTCCTGTTTCAGGTTTTAAGTTTGACATCCGTCTATATGTTTGTGTGACATCCTATGACCCCCTGTGTATTTACCTGTTTGAGGAGGGTCTCACAAGGTATGCACATAGCAGAAGCATCAGACAAAGAGATTATAGTTCTGTATTGACTGACCTATATAGAAACAAAACAATGATAGAGTTACTATTTCATTCTGTTTTAGAAATGAGTCTTAAGTTATCATAATGAAGAAAATCATTGTAAGCATAGGTTACAAAAAATATAGTACATTGTAATAGACTTCATTACATGGATACATGAAGTACATTTGTACCGTTATATAGATTTTATATTAGTTGACTTTTAGAGTCATATATTTCTTGGTGATGGGCCTGGTGCATTGACAATGTTCCAGGATTTCTTTTATGTGCCATGATTTGCGACCTAACTTGGAAATAACAGATACATTCTCCGTCTTTGATTTGATAAACAGGTTTGCTACAGTGAAATATGAGAAGAGCAACCGACACATCAGGAACCAATGCATGCACCTGACAAATTACAGCGTCAACAAGAAAAGTGATGATTATGTCAAGTAAGTCTCCAGTAGGGAACGCAGAAGAATTCTGTGATCAAGTATTGACAAAGGAAAGGAGAACGAACTGCATGGTGTATTCAATTTGTAGTTGGACCTCTCAAACAAGATCTTTTGTTTTTTGTTACGATAGATGATGCATCTTATATAGAAAAGGAAACATATTCACTTTACTTATTTTCTGTTTAGCAAGGCTATTGAAAGATTATGCTGACTTTCACAATACTTTTTTTTCTCATTAAAGAATTATGTCATTATCCCTGTGTTAAACTCACACCTGCTGTCTTTTAGTTGTGCCTTAATCACAAACCTCCCTGAAACTTTACCTATAGAAATAACTGTGTGCCATAAAGCTTCCTATGCTCTCTACTTATTTTGCCATTCAACGAGAACCTTGTTTTTACTTGAGGAAAAAGAAACCAAAAAAATAAAATAAAATAAAACTAACAGTATAAATCAGAAAAAATAAACCACTTTGTAATTATAGCTTTTCTTTAAAGCAGCATATACATGTATTCCTCTGCCATTATCAGTAGAATCTGATAGATTGTAACAGAGAACAAATCATCCAAGTTAGGGTGTTATATAGATCCTAAAATAGGAGCTCAAATTCTGCTGGTAGGTCTTTTATATGAGATGATTTAGACCCTAATCCTGTGAGGAATTCCTGAAGGAGATTGTGAGGTACCAGAGACAAGTAAGGAACCAGTCCTGTCAATATTGTGTCAAAAAGTAGAGCCCTTTTTGTGTGAGTTGGGCAGAAGCTGTCATATTCACTGTGATTGTAATGAATTACAACCAAGTTATGTCATCAGGGACTCCATGTGCAGAAAGGAGAAGAGGCCTCACTTTGTTCAAGACCACAGATCAATAAAGACCTTCTCTAAATAATGGCATCTTGCCTTTCTTGTATCAGCAGCACAGCATTCCTGATCAGTGCAGTCAGATAGAAAAATGTCATTAGTGTGATGTTGACATGACCCTGCCAAATTATCTGGGTCCTTGGATTCAAATAAGCATCTGCCTGCCAATCTTCCAATTGTTCTATAAAATTGATTCTGGTAGCATTTTTTTCTCTGAACTAAGCTAGTTTATTTCAAGGAAGTTGCATTGATGCCATTGAAAAAAATCAACTAGTTGTGATGTAATTGGTGTGATGTAAGACTCCCCAGTGGTGGGTGAAGAATCGTGTAGCATGCATGCACACATCACATGTTGGAAGTGAGAAAGTCGGTGACAACCATGCCGTCTTTTTATTATCACCTGTTCATATTGAAAAATCACCACAATTCATTATCCTTGGAAATTTTTTTTTCTAGTCATGACCATTGTTGATGCAACCAATCATTGTGGACTTTTTCTCTCGCAGGAATGATGATCCTGATGTGGAGGATTACGGAAATAAATGGTCGCTTGGTGCGTTCCTTCGCTACCTTAGATCACGGGGCAAAGACACTGCAGGTCAGACTTTGAACAGGCCACAATGGCTGTAGGTCCCTACACAGACCAACACATTATTATTTGAGGAATTTTCTAAATTTTTTTTTTTTTAGAAAAAACTTTATTGTTGTCAAATTGTCAATAACTGGTAATGAATAGGAAATAACCATAAAAAAACAATTTAGAAAAATAATCAATATATAAAAAGTTACAATATGCTCTGAATCAATAATAAGAATTGTTGTGGTAATTTAAGGTACATCACCCATTTGCACACCCATATCTAATTATGTTTTAATGAAAACTGAAAAACCAAATAATTTACTACATAGCGGTATTTATAATTTAAAAGTACACAGTAATTATGACATGTTTGAAATTAAGACTTTTTAATCTGACTGTGGGTATCTCAGTGGGGTATCTCGGAGTATCTGTATATCAGAGAACCTTTCTACCTTATACACAAGAATAAACTGATTGTTGGCCTTTTACAGCTCTGATGATGAGGATTGAGGATGTGGTCATTAAGACCATTGTGTCTGTGGAGGTCCCAGTAGCCACCGCCTGCAAAATGTTCATGCCTTTTCGAGGAAACTGTTTTGGTAGGTTTTATCATGTATCAAAAATCCTTGATTATTTATATGAAGACTTCATTAGTTAATACATGCAATACTATGATTATCAATACAAAGCATTTTGCTCAAATCAATTTTAAATTTCAAAAGATGCAAATTATGCTAATATAGTATTGTATGAAACATTGTTACTTTAACTTTAAGAGCATGCATGATCAAGTATTGGTAAAATTGCTTCTGTTGGATATGCTTATATGTGATGATAAATATTTCATCTGAAGAAAAAACTCTGAAACACTTTCAAGGATTTTTATTAATTTTGTATTTATATCTGATCATTATATGATGTAAAAGTTTTTTACACAAACCTAATTTTGTGATATATTGTAAATTGGAACAAATATGATATTCTTTTTATTTATTTTTTTCAGAGTTGTATGGTTTTGACATTCTAGTCGATGACAACCTAAAACCTTGGGTGCTAGAGGTCAATTTATCCCCCTCCCTTGCGTGGTGAGTGTCCAGAATGAGATTATCAATTTGATGATGGAGTGATAAGGGAGAGAACTTTTACTTTCCAAGCAATATTAACTAGAGATAATGTAAGATGTTTTTATTTACAGTGATTCCCCTTTGGATATGAAGATCAAAACCAACATGATGTGTGATTTGTTCAGTCTTTCAGGTAAGTATTGTTGTAATTACTGTGTAGGTTGAAATAAAATTAAAATTATTCAGAAAATGTCCATAAAGAGCATATTAAATTGAAACAAAATTGAATGGCTACTCTGGATTTGCAGGAGTTGTGTGTCATGATCCAATGATGAGAACGCTACAGCAAAGTCGCCGTAATCAAGAAGTCACTGCCAAAATAGCGGCGCGAGCCAAGGTAAGGGGTGGGGCCAGTCCTTACAGTCAAACACACCCACAATTCACCATTCTCAACCAGCCTATTAGGCACCTACACACAATCTGTCATCGCTGTCTCATCACTTAATTAACATCGGTGTCTGGGATTAGTCAACCTTAGTATCGCATAGAAATTAAATCTCATTATCTGTATTAACTTTCTTGTGATCTCAATTTGTCTTACTTTTCTGTGACTTTTTGTTAACTATTTGTTAAATCAAATGAAAAATTAAAGCAGATAGCAAAATTGTATTATATTCAAATTGATGATTCTGTAGAGGAAATTTTACCGGTAATCTGTAATATTGTTGTAGGGTTTTGAGCATGTTGGCATAATTATACAAAAGCACATACACTAATAAGAGACATATTTTACAGTAAACTTGTACTAATGAATCAGGAATAGATAATAATTAATGTGCTTATTATAGGCAACTTACAGTTGAACTTAATTAAAATGATTATGAATTATACAGTTTTACATTTTATTCAAATTATGACTTAATTGTATTAATTAGAAAGAGCGGACGGTACTTGAAAAGATTTCGGTGAGATTTTACTTGTACTCAAGAAAATTGGTGTAACAGAGACTTTGGTATCTAGAATTTTTTCCTTTTTTCCCATTATTTTCTCTTTCTCTCTGATTTTTTAGATGGGTATAATCGTAGGTCACTCTTAACAGTTTGTAGCATCATTTATATATGAATTAACTTTATTTTATAACAAAAATTCAATACAGCTCATGCCTATCAATACCTGTTGATCCCTTATGATCAGAGATTTCTTCCCAAAAATCCTTTATTCTTGTCTACCCAAAGGACTTGTTAAATGCGCAAACTAAGAGTAATTCTGGAAGTTTTTAATGATGAATTTCACACACGAGTTATATTTGTTATTCATAGTCAATGCAGAATAATAGAAACAAGGAATACACTGAACTGAAATATTATACTGCATTAAGTGAATATTTTATTTTTCTCAAAATGAATTAAAAATTATAATGTAAAAGTGTTTATCTTTAATGATGAATTGTTGGTAAATTTCCCTGAAGGATAATATTTGACAGTGTTTTCCATGTTTAACTAAAGTGATTTTACTCCCCCTCACCCTCTCTCTACCCCCCCCCCCCCCCCAAAAAAAAAAATGTATGTGTGATCGTAACTAGTATTAAATTGCGTATTTCTTATAATGCCCATAGGACAGACGTAGATGGAAAATTGAGGCAGACAAACGCCTGAATTCCGACGACGTCTCAATCCTTGACATGGTATTCTGGCATTTAATATATTAACTATGGTGGTCCTCAAAGCCTGTCTCCCTGCTTCTGGTGGTAGATAGTTAACACATAGATCTGGGACTTAGTGGCGGTGTTGTATAACTCTATTGTCCACTTCCTGTCTTGTATGGGTTGTGGAGCCTTAATTCTCTTTTTTTTATGCTCATCTACATGTATAGATCTATCCTAGCTTGCCCACTGATTTGGCTGAGGGCTTTAATTATGACTCTTTGCATTTGTCTTTCTTGATTGGTAGAAATTCTCACTAGGTAGTAGGTACATGTGTTATTTAATATTTGTGTAATTGTAAAGACTGATACTTATTGCATGAAATAATCAAATTCATAAATTACCGTACATATGACATAGTGACTTGTAGTTTTTTCATCTGATAATATATTTACATGTATGTTGCATGACTAAATTTTCAATGTTTTCTGAGAGCACAGATGAAAATAATTGAATGGCAAGGGGGTAAGCATAAAAATTAAAGTATATATGGACAGATTTCTGTTGCATGTGTTGGGCCTTTATAGGATTTACTGGGAATGGTATCTTTGAAATTTTGAATGGCATGATTGGATCAATATAGGATTCATTGTTGACTTAACACCATATATATCGGTAGTTAAATGATAATCTTACACTTTCTGTGCCCTTAGAAACCCATGAGAATTATAATCTCTAGAATCATAATACATTGTATTTACTGACAGACCATACATTCAAATTTTAGTAAGATTGACAGAGATTGCACCTTATTACTTTCACTTTCATTTTCACCGCACTATATATTTCCAGTCGGCTCGATATAGACCCTCCTCTGCATCGTCCTTGGTAAGTTCCATGCCTCATAGCTAACATCATACCATCTTACTAACCCAGCTCTAAAAAAGGTTTGGGAAGGTGTTTGGCTTTGTTTGGTATTTTATACTGATATTTAATCAGGACAACCTTGTGTTTTGATAGAGTTTAATTTTTTCTGTGTTTTGGTAGGTTAATATTGTTTGAGATGATTAGATTTCAATTTTTTATCAAAATAAAAAAATAATGAATTGTTGCTGAAATTATTGTGGGCAAACTAATGCCCCATACAATTGCCAAGTGAGAAATTTATTGCCTTGACTTTATTAAGAAATGATATTAGTGCTTATGTTAAAATGATATGTTTTCTGTGCAGACTAATGGGGAAATTTTAGAATGTGTCCTTATAAATCATTATATATTAAGTTCAGCTCAGCTAAATGATGAAAATGATTGTACCTGATAACAATAGACCAGCAATGTAAGAATAAAATCATTAAGGAAAAGGTATTAGAAAAAATATACCGTAATCATAATTAAAATTTAGATAATAATGGTGTAGGGTGAATACACAAAACTTTAGGCAATTCGTTTTTATTTTGATTAAATAAAAATATTTCCTTTTTTCCCAAACCATGATTTACTCCAGAAAGTGAGCATTTTCATTAATTATGAAACTTCAAAAGTTTTCTTGATTTTGATAACAGCAGTAAGGAAAATGATGATGTTTGGGGGTCTGCAGACTGAATGGAATATTTGTGCAAAATGAAGCTTTGATTTGATTTTTTTGCATCTATTGTGGCTTGGAGGATCACAAGAATTCCCTTGATCATCAAAAAAGAGATTTTGATTTACTTTATACTATAGATAAACTGTATTTTAATAATGTTATTCCTTTCATGAAAATGATTACCAATAGACTGGAACATTTCAACATGTAAAATAAAGTTTTAAATCTCACAAAGTGACCAAAATCAGGTTGAAGTTTAATTGAAAGGTGATTGGCTTGAGTATTTTACTTTTAACTGCACAGTGCTGGTGTTTTGTATCATATTTTGTTGATGCGTTATGTATTTTTGATGGGAAAAAATTCTTGAAATATATAAAAGAATGCTAAATATTCAGATTTCAATTTTCTCCATTTAGAAACAGAGGCCCCAGTCAGCGGGCAGCTCCTCGGGGAGTCGGCCGGGGAATCCTCAGCCCCGGGGCATGGCAGGCCTCAACAGCGAGGAGATCAAGATTCTGAGGAGACTAAAAGAGGAGGACCAGAGGAAGGGGGGCTGGGTCAGGATCTTCCCCACCCCAGACTCCTGGGACCTCTACTCGTAGGTGTTTTCTTTGTTTACTTAGCTTGACATAATTAATCTGTCTGCAGTGTTGTTTATGCTAATGCAACCAGAATCTTTAATTTTTTATTATGTGCTATCATGTATTCCTTTGAAATCAACTTTAACGACAATGTAATTCAGTGCTGTTTAGACAGAATGTACTCTTGATTCAGTATACTAGTTTTCTATGGGAACTGATAACCAAAAAGTCATAGAAACTTATAAGATTTTTTTATCTTTTAGGACATTTTTACAATTCTCAACAAGTCACAACTTGATGGTTCATAGTCGACTTTATCCTGACAGGTATACTAGTAAAAATTGTACAAGTTATACAGAACACCCCCCCCCCCCCCCCCCCCCCCCCCACCCCCCTTCAAAGCAACTTTTCATTTACTTTGCAAATGACTAAGACAAATAAGGCAACTATTTTAAAAAAGATAATAAATTCATTTTTATTATTCATAACAAACTGTTAACTCCATCCTGTTAAGAATTGCAAACACCACGCATGTACGTGGCTGTATGGAATAATTTTTATATTTGTGGGAGTTGATTCTATTTGTAACATTTAGGTGCTAATTAATGTACCGATATTTGTCTTGCGTTTTTCTTGAACTATCCTGTTTTAAATGTTTATATGCTTTATTGCATTTTTATGCCTCGTGACATTTAATACATGTGAATCTGTATTAGATTAGATTTGATATGTAAACATTAATATACAAATCAAGAAATCCCCAAACTTATTCCTATGTTTCAGACACAAAGGGGGATCCCAGCAAGCAAAAAGTGCAGCATCCACCTCAGCAGGTCAAAGGGCAAAGTAAGTAGGTGAAAGATGAAGCTGTAATGGCTGCCTAGGCTGTAATGTTGGTAAACAGTTTGCTAATTGGACGTGTATAAGGCTTGGTTATGGTCTGATGGGTTTTGTGGTTATGAAGTTTCCATTTGCAGCTAGAATGACTTCTGGTATTTTGTGATTTCTACTGCATAAATAAAAAAATGATATGTTAAATTACCCTGTATGGCAAATTTTTTGAATTTTTCCCAAATCAGTCAAATTCACAGAATATTTCAATTTAAATATAGGATCATCTGATATTTGAAATTAATAGATAGAGAATAATTACAATGTGATCATTCAGTCACAGTAAAGAGGGGTGTTAGAAATGATATAGAAAAAAAATAATGTTTCAACTGGCTACTAAAAAAATAATGTGTGGGGGTAAGAAATGGTATGATAAAAAAACTAATATAACAACTGGCTAAAGACAAAAATTGCGACACATAAAGTATTGTACATATAACAGAGATGTTGCAATAGCAGTAAACATGTATCATTAGCTGCTTGTATTTGACTTCACTCCCTGATGTTTTCAGAGTTTGCCCCTCCTATAAGACCAAGTGAGTACCTCACCAGTGTTGTTATATCGAGTAGTGCTAAAACATCAGTAGCTCTGACATAGACTGCTCTAGTTCTGTCTACTATTTATACTGTCTATTGTATACATACAGGAATTCCAAGCATTCCAAACATACAGCGTAAGGCATTGTCCACCTGCACAGTGATATTTTGTAATATTCGTAATATTTTGAATGAAGTCATGATTTTTCTATATGTTGTTGGAATTTTATGTTTTACCTGCTCAAAGGTGTCCTCAGTTTCGTTCAGATCTTATGCTGAGGATATCTGAGGCAAGATTGAGCTCGTGTGGGTAATTTGAGTCAGTGCAAGCTGTGACATAAGAGTAAGAGGCTCCATTATGCTGCATGCTGCAATGTGCCACATGCTTTAAAATTATGTAATTGCAAGCAGGATGTAAACACACACAGGTGTCAGACAGTATGTGTTAACAATGTGTCTGTAGTATTTATCATCATTATCACTTTGTCAGCATTTTACTTTGTCTATATATATAAGAATCTATAGCCTTATATTTTACTGTACAGTTCCTTACTATTGATGACCAGTGAGGAGACTTACTCGATATATGATGTTTATAATGAAAATGCTAAGAGTCATTGCCTCTGTTGATTTAGATTTTAGTTTTATCCATGTTTATATGGATTGTTGTTGTACAAAGCCTAAAAAATGTGGGTGGTTCACTAATGAGTTAGTAATCATCAAGTGAAATGGACTAAATTTATTGGGTAATATAATTATTTGCTGTTAAATTAGATAATTTTAATTTGCACATTGTTAACAGGAAAAAACATTCAAAGCTGATACGTGGGAGAATCTCCCACGTTACAAGTTTGTCTGTTGAATCAGAAGGAAAGGAGTTATTTATTTGTATATTTTTAATATTATCGTAATGTTTTGCGTGATCATTTGTTTTTCAATGAACTTATAAAAACAAAGTGTTATGTTATATATAAATTACAGACAAGATATTTTGGTATATCTATAATTGTTGGCATACAGGCTTAATGTGTTTTATATATAGTTGTGGGTATATGTTCATTTGGTAAATTTTGATACTGAATTTTGTTTCCTATAGTAGCATTATGTTGATATGTGCTATGGTATACTAGTGCATGTCCTGAATTCATTAATGAAATTTACTTCAATGAAACTTGATGAACATATAAAGCTGGCAAATTTGTATCCATAGCGCAGCTAGAAAATGATAAACTGACTTGCAGTGACCATTGTATATTGCTAGACCTTGTAGTTCCTCTGGATTTGCTGTGTTAGTATAATCACTTGTAATTTAACTCTCTATAGTTTCCTACAGTTTTATGAGCATAGCCTTCTCCCTTCTCTCTGAAGTAGCATAATGTTTGACTGGATTTTTTCTGCTGGGTGCTATTTTTTAGGCTAAACTTTGCACAGTATCTTTTAAAGGGCAAAAAAGTTAAGGCAAAATGATGTCTATATTTTCTTTGTAGTCACCAATTCAAAAATCGCAAAAAATAAAATTGACATAAAGAATTTTTGGAAAGAAAACCCCAAAAATTGCACCCTCAGAAAAAAGCCCCAAAACCAGTTACACTGTTTTCAGAGATTTTCAGATTAATTGTGTAGAACTCATAAAATGTTATTATAAACTCAAAATGTCAATGAATCTGTTTCATTGCAGAAGTGCATATGCTTCTATTGGAGGGTCCATGAAGTCAGATCCTGAGGTAAATATGCTCTATAATTTTATGAAAGAATCTTCAATTTTTTTTACTTTTTATGCAAAATAAATTATAGATAAAGCTAAAGACTCAGAATAATCTACCTGATATATTGTCAGTTTGGTGAAAGATCAGCTTTGTTTTATCATTGTTTCATGTTAAATTTTCAGTTTGCTGAATGTTATGCCCAGGCGATTAGCAGGACGAAGCAGTATGAGAGAAAACTGGGAACAGCTCGTAAAGGAAAGCGGAAAAATAAACGCAAGGCAAAAGGTACTTAGAATCAATAATAGCAGGATCAGCACACATCTCCTGTTACACAGATTATTAAAGTTGAATTTTTTTTATTAAAAAATGCCACAACTCATGATTTGATTTCATGACCAATACTGTTTAAATGAAGTAAATTTATTTGCATGTAAATATATATATCTTTACTACATTCACAGCGAGACCTAAGCTTTCTCAAAGTGTGTTTAATCTATGATATCTTTACTACATTCACAGCAAGACCTAAGCTTGCTCAGGGTGTGGTTGAGGACCAGGAGGAGGACGAAGACAAGGCTGAGGAATCTGATGAAGAAAATGACGAGGAGAAAGAGGAGGCACAGAAAGACTCGAGGAGCTCTTCCCCGGTGGAGGAGGTGAAGCAGCACAAGGTGGAGGTAGAGGTGGATGTTGTGACGGATGGGGATGAGGTACCCCAGGAAAAGTCCTCAGCACAAAGTGACTCTGTAAGCTTACACAGTTTCCTGTACCCCACCACTCCATCTAACTCTTACACATTGAACTGCAATATACAGGAAATAAGTTGGGTATCGGAAACCAGACCCTTTGTTTATAGCTATCATTCCATTGGCTTTTAATTATAGCACTTACCTCAATTGCTTACACTGCAGCACACACATACCATACCTCAAGAAGACAAAACAGCACATGCAATAGTGTTGACTTTTCCTTACATCAAACAGACATAGGAAATACAGTTCATTTACAACAAAATGTGAGCATTATTTGCACTCAAGCACATACTGCTGTGTGTATCTCTTTTGAGAACTCCTTGAAACATATCGGTGTATAAATATGTACAAAATATATTTGTATTGAAAAAAGAGCACCCAATAACAGTACAAAAATTTAATTGTATGTTTTTAAAATATTTGGTGTTTTTGCCATTTGGTGTTATTGGTATAGCTAGTTCATGCTTTGATCAAAATGTTGTATCTATTTCAAGAGAAATAAATGGAGCACTAAATACTGGCCAACATTATGCTGCCAATTTCTCTTGAATTAATTATGAACATGGTTATTTATAAAATTACTCTTCAAATAAAATGGTATGAAAATTCTGCATATATATATTAATTGCATTTTCTAAATAACTGTTGCCATTTCCATTTCCAAAATGTTATTGATCACCAAATAAATGTGTATTGATACATATAGGAAAAAGACAAGATTGGTCAACTCCAAATCTCTAGACTAAGTGATGTAAATAAAGTATATCTATTTTGCAGAAAGCAAAAGAAGACAAACCTCCAAAGCCCCAGAGAGTGCAGGTCAAACTACCCCTCCAGAAAACTGAAGAGACCCCTACAGAGGAAAAACCGACCGCACCTGCCAAGCCCCCACCCCCTCCACCTGAACCCAAGTACAATGTGGTGGAACTCTTACAGAAGGGAAGGACACTCAGGTATGATGCAGTGAGAAGTTATGTTTGTCAAATTCTGAAGTTCTGATGTTAATTGACTGACTTGTAGTTCTGTTTACTTATATTGTCTTGTTTCTGCAGTAAATGCCAGGCGAGAGGAGCATTTGCCATGTATTTAGTGAGAGTCCAGCAGCGATTGATATCGGAGGCAGGACCGTCCAATCAGGATGATTCTGATGCTCTTAATGAACAAATGGTCTCTTCATTTTCAAGATTTGTAAATTTTGCCTTGTCTTCAATAATATTTTGATTAAAGTGGATGGAAATTTACTGATAATGAAAACAAAGCATTAAACAGTTTTTGTTACTATATACAGGATTTGGTGCTGAGGTTTCTAAAGCGAGCAGCTGTCAATCTCCAACAGCCCTTTAAGGTGGTGGTCCCCAGTAGAAAGCTCCCCCTGGCAGACCGAAGGAGGATACTGGCCAAACAGCTTGGTGACTTTGTCCATATCTACAACAAGGTCAGTTGTAACTCTTCACTTGTGTCTGTGTTAACAGATAGATAAAATCCACCATCAACATTATCGTAAAAACTAAGGTTATATGTAACTGTATGATGTGATTCTAGGAGACAGAGCAGTTGAATTTGAAGCGCCAACAGGAGAGACAGCAGGGTAAGGTGGCTGAGGTCCACCCCTCCACCGCCCAGGCCGAGTCCCAGGGGGTCTGTGAGGACAAGTTTGACAAGTTTGTCAACATTGCTAGGTACTTGTACAGTAATGATACATAGAGAGTGTGTGAGGAACATTTATTACCAGATAATTCTGCAGTTATGCAAAGAGGGTGTGAAAAAAAGTTTGTAAATATTGTCAGCAGGAAATTTTTGAACATGAAGGGTTTGTGTAAAATGTGCAAAGAAAGATAATAATGATTAAACTGTGTTAAATTGTAGGCCCTGTTGATAGCTAGAAACTGCAGATTACTGTCAGCATATAATGTCAGAACATTTACTGTTATTATTTATTTCTAGTGAGGGGGAACTGGAGGAAGTGCTAACTACCTACACAAAGATAAACAAGTCAGCCAGTATATTCCTGGGGGGTCACCCCAAGAACTCAGTCACTGACCCCAACGGCCAGACCCGTCCTACCTCAACCTTCCAGCATTCCAGGCCCCCGTCTGCGGGCCCAAACAGACCCCCCAACGCCACTAGTGGGCGGCCCCCGATCTCCAGACAGAGCTCATTGCTACAGAACAGGCCTGGGTCAGGGAGTTTGGGGAGGTCCGTCAATATGTCCCCCTCTGATTCAAACATCGGAAAGAAAAAGGAGGGCGAGGGAACGATAGAGGTGACCCCCAAAACTATCACCGGTTGGGAAGACACCCCAAAGTTTGGTAAGGCATTCTTAGTACTAGTTGGCTTTTATATAAATATTATATCATTAGGCTAGTTGTTCTGTACATAATATATTCAGTAGATCATAGTATTCTTCTAATTTTCTTAAGATATGAAATAAATGAGTTTATTTTTTAATTGGTTGTTTATAACTTATTAACCCCTGTAAGAAAAAATCTGTAACAAATCATATTATGTCATGCTTTACTTCCAAACCCTTTTTATTATTTACATGTTAGTATTCATTATCCATTATGTATTTAGAAGCATGTCCAAGCAGCGTACATGTATTTAATAAAAATTTTCCCTTAAGCTTTGCTCTACTTACAATGTAAATGTATGTTAATATATCAAATGTTTGTTGTCTACACGTAGGTATTGGTTGTGTCTTAATTCACTATAAAACATAAAATAAAAACATCTATTATTATTATATTTGAGTTTTGTAACAGAATTTTGGTTTTGTTTTCAATTCAGGAAAATATAAAAAATACTTTTAAATCTCAGAAGCCGTTCCTTGTAAGATAAATGTACACAGAGCTTTGTTCACCCATGTAATAGACAACAAGCAGTTCTTGGCACCTGATAAATTTTCTCTGTAGCTAGCGACAGTAGCCTAACCACCACCACTACCACCGCCACTAGAACCACCTCTCAGGCCGGTGAGCCTCCACACACACGCGTGTACCACACACCCTCACAGTCTTCATATGCTAACGCTGTGCAGGTATACACACAGAAACTAACCTCCAATCGACCCCGCTCAGCGACCTCTGGTGGAAACAGGACAGGTAACTCGCATACAGTCGTCTCATTGTTGTTGGATTTTGTTGTTAGCGCCCACTGAAATGTTTAGTTAAAATTTGATTTCAAATTCAATATGCGTGAATAAAGGCGATTGTAGATTAATGTTTGATTAAATATAAAATTGTTGTTTTTGTAAGTTACACTAGTTTTTTATCTATTGGTAACAACATTGAATCTAAAAGTAGATTTGTTAAACAATTAATTGATTTGCTTTCCTTACCAACTTACTATTCCCCCTTCCTTTGTGTATTTAGCCCCACCTCCCAAACCCTCTGTAGACCCTCCATCAGGTAGGGACATTGTTGTCACAGAGGATATCAGCTTCTACTGCATGGGTTCTCTTATAAACAGCAAACAGAAAGTTTCTTTCTTGCCTTTAAAGAGCTTTATACCTATTTCATTACATTTGCATGGGCAGATAATATAGCACAGAAAATATACATTTCATCAAATGAATTTTTTTTCTAAAACAAAAAAGTTAAAAAAAAATAAAATGTTATTTCCAAACTTTGTTTCTAGTGGATAATAAACATATACCTACGCCTACAAACTACATGTGTACACCTGAGTCAGGTAGGCAAGAAAAGATGTTACCTCAGGACAAAATCTATTCATTGCACTTTACTTTGCCCAATTAACATTCATTACTGACCCATTGTTTGCAATATCTTGTGTTGCTTGTAAGTTGCCTACTTCTTTGGGGGACAGGGTCTCTGAGAGATGTTGTATATGTATGGTGATGTCTGTTATCTCTTTTCTTGAAATTTTCAGTTATATTAGCACTTGCTTGAATTTCACTGTTTTACACAAAACTTCATTATTATTAATATTGTCAGATCAAGTATATACTGTGTAATCTAATAAATCTATCTTAAATTCTTTTTTTCCTTCAATCCTACTAATCAATATGTACTACATATATAAAATTAATGCTCATTGTACTGGTAACATTGATAGGGACAGTTCAAAAAAGGATTGATGAATTGTACATGTATAGTGTGTATATGGTAACTCTATTTATCAACAGGTGTGGCAGCTAAGCCCTTTAATAGACCAATGTCAGCCATGAACCGCCCAACATCAGCCAATCCATATGCTACAACTAACCCCACTGTTGGTAGGTACTGGTTTACACACACCTAGAGAGTGAGTCGGAGTTTATCATTAAAAACATATCTGTTCAATATCTTTTACTTATAAAGAATTGAAATATAGTTTGGTTTAATGTAATATGAAGAATACATAATTTGATTTTTTAGCTCACCTGAACCGAAGGTTCAAGTGAGCTTTTCTGATCACCTGGTTTCCGTCATCTGTCTGTAAACTTTTCACATTTTTGACTTATTCTGTAGAACCACTAGGCCAAATTTAACCATCTTAGTACAACACATCTCCATAGGAAGGGGGTTCTAAATTGTTTTATTATACTTTCATGTTAAATACTGAAATCTGATTGGTTTAGACGCAGTTGACAATCTGTTCTCTTACCCTCAGCGTTAGCAACACGCTTGGCAACGGGCTGACAGAACGAATTGTTACATGCGCGTAAATTATGCGCGTACGGTTCGTGGTTAAATTCACGTCATTTCTACATTAAAGCAGTAAAATTTTCTCTGAAATTACGACATTCAGTATAATAAAATAAATAGTGCCTGTTTGGGAGGGTAACAGTTGATATTGACACCCCTCGAAAACCATAGTCAACCTCCGCTTCGCGTCGATTGACAATGGTTTTCTCGTGGTGTCAATTTCAACTGTTTCCCTCCCAAACAGGCACTATTTATATAAGAATAAAGGACGTAACCCTTTTTTAAAGGGAGATAATTATGAAACAGTGAAAATATGGTGGGTGTCTTAAAAAATCTTCTTCTCAAGAACCACTGGACCAAAAATGCCAATATTTACACCATAGCTGATATATATAGTGTAGATTCTAAATTGTTAAAATTGTGACCCCTGGACCAAAACTGGGGCCCCAAGAGGGGTTCAAAGTTTAACATAGAAATATATAGGGAAAATGTTAAAAATTAAAGCTTTTTCTGAAGAACTACAATGCTGCAATTTGTGATATTACTATGCAAGCATCCTCAGATTGTGTAGATTCTAAATTATTTAAACCATGACCCCCAGACCAATACTGGGGCCCCAGGAGGGGTTCGAAGTTTAACACAGAAAAATATAGAGAAAATGTTTAAAAATCTTCGTCTCAAGAACTACAATGTTACAATTGGTGAGATTAATAATCAAGCATCTTAAGATAGTGTAGATTCTAAATTGTTAAAATCGTGACCCCCCGACTAATACAGGGGCCCCAAAAGGGGTTCAAATTTAACAAAGAAATATATAGGGAAAGTGTTAGAAAAGCTTCTTCTCAACAAATACAATGCCGTAATTTGTGATATTACTATGCAAGCATCCTCAATTAGTAAATATTCTAAATTGTTAAAACCATGACCCCCAGGACATTACTGGGACCCCAAGAGGGGTTCAAATTTAACATAGAAATATATAGGGAAAATGTTAAAAAAGCTTTTTCTGAAGAACTACAATGCTGCAATTTGTGATATTACTATGCAAGCATCCTCAATTAGTTTGGATTCTAAATTGTTAAAACCATGCCCATCGTGTAGAATCACACATAAGGGGGCTGTGATCGGTGTAACATGGGGGCCATGATTTTGAAGCGGTGAAAGTAGGTCATCAAGTATTCAAAGACTTATTATGTTTAATTAAAATCGATTTTGATAACCAAAAGTATCGCACGGAAGACAGTGATTATTGATAAACTACCTCTAGTAACATGGGATTTGAGATATCTTTGGAAAAGCCCAAACACTTCGACAATATGCAGGTGGGGTAGGCGCAACATATTATTTTCAGGGTATTTTATTAAAAATTTCGAATCCTACCGCAGAACTACCAAGTATTTTCGTCCAAAATCATTCTATGTGAATAGAAAATCTACATTTATAAAAGAAAACCATCTCACATGTATGAATTGAGGAGTATTTGATTGAAAACCTGATGTGGCGTAGGGGCTGATGATCTTGTGGCGAAGGGGGGCTGTGACATTTTTTTTATTTTAGAAATTGTTCAACAAAAATCCATATGTCAACCATTTAGAATATTTTCTTTATCAAAGTATATCATCTATCATGACTATTTTCAGTGTAAGAAAATACAATATTTTATATTTTCTCAAAACGCTTTGCAAAAATGACGATTCACTGTCACAACAACGTTACGATCTCAATTTTTAGCAGTATTTTGGCGTTACTATAGTTTTTACAAACACCATGCGCAACGTCCGAATGTGCTTTATACTTTCCGGACTATCTTGCGAACAAGATTAAAGGTTGGATTAAAAATTAAATATCATTAACCTTCTAAAATAGATTGATAATAACATCGTTACAGTAGCACATTTAGGCACAGTGGAGGGGGGGGGGGGGGGGCATATGTTGAATTACTAGGATTGTTTGTCTGTTCACTACACCTTTTTAACCAGTCTTTTGAAACCTGCATCGACTGAATTAAGACAGATCTGCTTTCTTTATATACTGTTCTGATTTAACTCAATTTTAGAAATATCAAAAACGAACACTGTAAATTAAATGTAAAGCTTTGTCTTTTAAATAACAAGTGAACAAATTGTAACTACATGTACATAAATATATGTGCTACATGCAGTAATGAAGTTTTCTGTCAATTAAAGTTTTTCTTTTTGCACGTTGATAAAAACAAGGATTTTGGAATTCATCGTTAAATTTATCTTTGTCAAAAACACGCGATCTGTCTCGCATACGCGTACTGTCCATAGAGGCAACTCGCTGTTTTTTCTGTCTCATGAACAAATCATGCTATTTTTCCAGTTTTACATTTTTTTAAAAAAATTTCAGTCAACCCAGGCTTAATTATAAATGCAGTCGTTCTCAATTAAAATATTTTGGAATTACTTCATTTTGGATCCTCGATTTTTAAAAAAAAAATTTCAGGATCTGTAATGTTTTTATTGTTCTCGGAATATCCATTGAATTTAATTTAAGTGCACTCACGAAATCTAGATTACTATTCATACATTTACTTATATATTATACATTTACTTTCATGACAATTCTTATTTTAAAAAAATACAATGTTCAAAGGAATTCCTTTTTATTAATAGCATGCATGCAGTTTATATTTAATTTTCCAATGATTCCATTAAAACAAAGATTCTACCTTTGTCAATATTTTATACACAAAGCAGCAAGGGTAGTTTCTATAATTTATATGTAGATTGATTTTTATTAAATATAAAGGATGACTGCACTTAAAGACATGCGATATTTGCGAGAAAAAAAACTTTTAAAAGAAGAATTTTTCTTTCAATTGCAGAAATGGTCAACATCTAAACTGCAACTTTACGTAATTGCGTTAAATAAAAGTATGTTGTTACCAAGTACGAACTTGTTTTCATAGGCAGGGGTCATCACGATTTCTTGAATCTCCATAGATAATGAGGACGTCCACTTTTATACTGACTTCATACATAGTCAGCGCATGTTTATCTATTGTTCTCCGTTTAACAGTAGTTGTATATTTGCATTATCAAAGTTATGTCAAAGGGAGATTAATAGACAAACATGCGCTCATGGTTTAAATGAGAAAAAACTGCTTCTTCTTACTTTCGCTTTCCCTGTTGTAACCAAGGGTTGATGCATGTTGAATATTATAATTCACCACGTGATTTCTCACCTCGGGTAACTTTGTGAATACAAAATTCTATCACGTGACGTGTAAGGTAGCATGTTATGTGCTAACTAGGACAATGTTTTCGAACACGTTAAGTTCTCAAGCATTGATTTAAAGTCTTCTGTACTTACATGGGCATAGTCTAATTGTTGAAACCATTGTAAATAGTATACTTGTACCATATAGAATAGATAGGGTTTTGGTGAAAGAGTGATCACATACATTTTTATACATGGCATTGTTATTCATGCTAGTCTAATTTTTGTACCATTCTGATACTGTCGGCTCCACCTCTCATGCATATTAATATCAATCTTATGTTTGATCAGGGGTAGATAAGCGAAAATTCTCCTTTTTTCGAAAGTTGTAAGGAGAAAAACATAGAATGAGCTTATTGTATCACAGTCTAAAATCTTAATTCATGTTGGAAATTGACTAGACTCTTTAAAAAAATAAAAAAAGTGATATTAGATTCAGAAATAAACGCAACAGAAGCGACCGAAAAGGGCCCAAAACCCGGCGCTAAGTGCAGTCATCCTTTACATTTATCATGGTTCTAATAAAATACCCTGAAAATAATACGTTGCGCCTACCCCACCTGCATATTGTCGAAGTGTTTGGGCTTTTCCAAGGATATCTCAACTCCAGTGTTACTAGAGGTAGTTTATCAATAATCACTGTCTTCCGTGCAATACTTTTGGTTATCGAAATCCGATTTTAATTAAACATAATAAGTCTTTGAATACTCGATGACCTACTTACACCGCTTCAAAATCACAGCCCCCGTGTTGCACCGATCACGGCCCCCTCGTGTGATTCTAGACGGTGATGCCCCCAAGGATATTACTGGGGTTCCACGGGGTTTAAAAGTTAACATGGAAATATATAGGGAAAATGTTTAAAATCTTCTTCTCAACAAGTACAATGCTACAATTTCTGAAATTACTATGCAAGCATCCTCAAATGGTGTAGATTCCTAATAGTTAAAATCGTGTCCCCCAGACTAATACTGGGGCCCCAAGAGGGGTTCAAATTTAACACAGAAATATGTAGGGAAAATGTTAAAAAAGCTTTTTCTCAAGAACTACAATGCTGCAATTTTTGATATTACTATGCAATCATCCTCAATTAGTGTAGGTTCTAAATTGTTAAAACTATAACCTTAAGGACATTACTGGGGCCCAATGGAGTTCAAAGTTTAACACATAGAAGTATATAGGAAGTATATTTGGAAATTTTCTCAAGAAAAACAATGCTACATTTAGTTACTGTATTTAAGTCATAGATGTATTAGCATCCTCATATCTTCTTATCCTCACATCAGAGTCACAGTGACCTTCTTTCACTTTTTATAATTATGCATAGTTCATTTTACTATTATGTTTTCATAATATGTTGAGGCCTAGGATAATAAGATTGGCAAGTTAATACATCTAAATCTTAAGATAAATTAGATACATTATCTGATAATATGATGTCCAAAAAACTAGGCTTCTTTTTATATGTTGTTTAATATTAGGTCAAATCTTGGAATATAAGAGAGTTTTTAACACTTTTAAAAAGTTTCATGTTTAAACATTTCGAAAAAAAATGATACAAAAATGTTGTTCAGGTGAGCGATGTGGCCCATGGGCCTCTTGTCTTCTAATTTCCTATTGTTGTTATAAGTTAAAGAGAAACTATTTTGTTTATTTTCTGAGCAATTGTTAATGACAGACTAACTAAAAGAAATTGACTTTGATGATACATTTTACTTTCCTGTCAGATTCATACAACGATCAGGCCATCCATGATGCTCTACAGAGACTGGCACTTCGCCAACAGGCGAGACAATACTCGGCCTATAACGGGACGAGTATGATAAACGATGACTCGCGGTGCTCATCGTCTCAGCGAATGGGACAGGGCGACACCCCCCAGTATGGCAGTAGTTCCTCGCTGGTGGATACTACGTACACGGTCAACAAGAACAGTGGTTACAATAAGATGGCACCGCCGGCGACAGGGTTAATACATTCAGGAGGAGAAAGAGTCCAGACCAATGCAGCTGTGTACACAGAACAGACTAGGGGTGAAAACTTACAGAGTCCAAATGACAATGTCAAATATAGCTCATCAAATGGGATCACTGAGGACATCAGAAATAGACCTCCTTCAGGTCAAGGACACAGAAGGCTGGAGGTCAAATCTGCATCAGGGTCAAGGAAACCTGTTCAATCAAATGTGAATCTACGAAGTGCCAACGCAACATTTAATAGTTTTATTGAAGACTCAAACGGGACAACCTGGCAAAATGACCTTGCTCATGCATATAATCAGGTCACTGGAGTGTTGCCTAGCAACTATCACACAGCATCTCAATCAAGTAAACAATTCCAGATAATGCAACAACAAGCTGCCTTGAAACAACAGAGCAAGGCAATGCTGGAGCAGAGTAAGGCAAAGCACCAGGCCATGATTGCACAAGCTCACGCCGTCCAGAAATCTGTACAGCAACAACAGAGGCTAGACCAGGAGCTAGAGAGTGCCATACAGATGTATGCCCCAAAACCCCCTACCCAACCCCCACATGCCCGGAAAACCCCCAGCTCACACCGGGTCCAAAGGTAAGCTGATGGTTGTTTATGGCTTATTGTAACGAGAGAATTTCTTCAACTGAATTTTATAAGAAAGATTTTGAAAGCTGCTATAGCTATTGGGTCAGCAGAAAGCTCGGGCTTCTAGGGGGAGAAAATCTGTCAGATTGTACCTTAAGCTGCTGATTCTCAAACATAATGTGGCTGTCTATTCTGTTTGTCACCCTTGATTTATTCAGAGTATTATTTTTTCTAAAGCACTTTGCATCGATCATACCAAATTTTTTTTACAGTGTTAAAGATTGAGAAAATTGTGTTTAACAAGATGCTAAATTACTGTTAATCTGGAACACTTAAATGTGTTTCACTTTCTGTTAGTGCATTGTCAAGCAATATTTGCAAAAACATTATTAATATTGTTTCATTATCACGATTATTATGTATTTAAATTTTAAATCCAGTTACATACAAGATATTCAATTACTGGAAAATTAAACATTTGTGAAATAGGCAAAAGTTTAAAAAATAAATAATGGAATTATAGTGTTAGAATGTTTCATCCATATTAATCATTTCTTTGCATATATGTTGAGGTGGAGCTTTTGTGACACATTTTCATTCAGGGTACAATTTGACAGATTTGATGTTATATGCATGTAGATGATTATTTGGTCTGGCATGTGTTTGCTTATTATGATATTGTTGACATGATGTTTGAATATAGTTATAAATGATTGAATCATGCATTTAGGAGTTACACAGTGCCTTATCTATATTAGATGTAAGTTGATCATGTTTAATGTTTGTTTCCATTGTTTTTCTCTCCTGATTGACATTCCTGTACCATTATGTAATTTATATACCTTAATTTCAACATCCCATCTTCCTCCCTGTTTTTTGTGGAATTTCTGAAATTTTCCCGATTGTTTGTTTTGTAATTCTACATATATAAAGTGTGCTTCCCAATATATCGGACACATTCTCTTTATTTTATCATTGCTATGAACTAGAGTTATCCCTCTTTGTTTTAGCTCACTAAAGATTCTGTGAAGTCCCAAAGTTTTACAGCTTCTTGTAATGTACGAACATGGTATCTTACTAGATTTGGTCGTGTATCCTTAGTAACGCTGGGTGTGGAAGTGTAGCCGCTAGAACTTCTTTTATATGAGCACGGTCAAGGATTTATCATATGCATATCATTTTGAAATTTCACAGAGCTTAATAATTAGCACCACCAAGATAAAAAAAAATTCTGCATTTCTTGCTTACAGAAATTATTTAAGATTTGTAGGGGGGAAAAAAGCAATGAAAAAAATTAGGGAGTGTGGAGATGAATCTAAAGCAACATGGTCTTTCATTTAAAATAAAAAAACCAAAATACAAAACACCATTCCATACATATCAAAATTTATTCTGTTTAGCCAACATTTATTTCTCTTCAGAGCTTTAAATCTGCACTATTTACCTTATCAGTAGTGAAATTATCTACTCTTTGATCACATCATTATTTTTTTCTCAATGATATCTGAGGCTAACTGCTCTATTCTCTCCTCTACAGTGCCTGTAGGTAATGGGTTGACATTGTCATATCACCCTGTCACGTGGTTTGATTTTGTTACACAGGTCTGCCGTGCCCGATGATTCTTTAAATTTCAATTTCTACAACAGCTTGCAGTTTGACCAGCACACTGGCCGCACTCGATCCGCTCAAGGTACACTCACTCAGTAACTCATGATTTACTCAGCCGTGGTGAGTCAACTCAAGGGACTTGGGAAACTAAATCATGATAATAAGTAATGTCATTTTGCTGTCCAGTTTAAAAGCTTTATACTGACAATAAATATAAAGAAGAATTTTACAACCATTACAACCACATTAAGATAATCAATTTAAAAGCTGCCAAAAAAGGAAGAAAAAATTTACATAATTTAATTATTTAGTATTTACAATTTTCGTGGTTTATTGGAAAATTTCCCCTCAGTCTCAACATTGTGAAATTTGCATTTCCAGACCTTGACACATTTTAAAATTTCAATTTACTTATGTAATAGACACATACACCTATATTTGACACACATATATAACACAAGCTTGCATATCTCATAATCTGACAGATTTTGTGTGTTGCTACATGTACTTGTGTAAAATTACTAATTTCCTTGTGATGGAGTTTTAAAACTTTAAAATATTAAGGTATACAGTGTATGCCTAATAATGAAATGCATGTAAATAATAAAAGTAAAAGGAAAGGAGAATTTTTTACTTAATATAATGGTTTTTATATTGCTACAAGTAGATAAAGCATTTGGTGCATGACTGTTTATGAAATAGAAGCTTGCATGATATTTTGTTTGGCATATAAGCATAAAAAGTAGATGCTTACATAGATGTGTATAGATTATATATAATTTTGAGGAAAGAAGATAAAACTTATAATTTGCAATGTATTTTAATGATTATTTTATTGTACATTTTAAATCTAAATGTTGAATTCAAGAATTGTTTAACTTCCTTTGCAGGGTATTGACTCTTCGCCCACTGGAACAAATAATGGAGTTAACTCTCCCAGAAATAAGATGATAAGTCTGTATTGAAATATATCAAATCAGCGGAATCCAAAAACATTTAATATTTTATACATTGATTTATTTTGAATTTGGTAGGGATAAATCTATTTTTGTACATGATTTGAGTGGATTGTGCCCATATATGTATACAAGTGTTGAGAATGTATTAAATGTGTGTGTATCAGTGAGAATATTGAAAATATGTTTGTAGTGATTGAAGAAATATACAGATATAGACCATATCTTTTAAATGCCGTCCATATTAATATTTTTTTGCTCTTTTATTATATATCAGTTTTATTTATTGAGTGATTCGAAGAATGTGTGGTTTAACGTATTAATTCTTGAAATTGTCGGTTTTTTTAGAATTGTACATTTTATTTGAATTTTTGTAAATTTGATTTTCATTTTATAACAAGCTGCCTATACCAGAAAGTAATTCTTATGTGTCCAACAACATTGTATTTCTGTGTTAGTATTCTCAGGTAAAGCGAGATACTTAAACTGTTAAATCTCGTAATTGTTGATGTAAACTAAGGCCATTTTTTAAAAGTTGTTTTTTTTTAAGACCAACAGACCCAAAGTTTTAGAAATTGGAACTTACATAGGATATGTTTTCAATCTTTTTGGTTGTATGATGGGAGTGGGAATTATGGGTGGTATTACTATTATATTTATAAAATTGTGGGAAAATGTTTTTCTTTTTTCTTCTTTTTTTTTTTATTTCGACCTACCAACCAAATTTTTGGGGAAAAAGTTTTGAAAAACAACTAATAAACAAAAATATGGCCAAATTCTGAAGTATAAACTTTCATTGTGAGTGTATATCTGTATGTCTTTGTGGAAAGCATCGCTAGTTGGAATCGTTTGTACTACCTAAAAGATGATGGATGTATCTGTGATATATTTTGTTACTTTTTTTTGTCTGATGATTATTTTACAATAATTAGTCTATTCTGCTTTTATTCCGCCTGCTTTGAAAAGAAATAAACAGGGTTTTGTTTAATTAGTCAATTTTTTTTTATGAAAAGAATTTTAGCTATTATGATGACGCTTTTAATTTGTGTCTATTTATTGAATCAGCATTTCAGAAATTGATGACAATATTAGTGATTATGTGGTCTTATGATCGATAAAAACTCGGCCTTAGCAACAGAAGTAAGATTTCCTTGATTAAATCATAGCATTATTTACGTCAGGTACACTTGTGGCTTAGTTATGTCATATTTTAATAGTATGTAATGTGACTATGACAGATATAATGAGCATGTACCCACTTCTCTGAAATACAATCCTGTGTCCACTTGCTTGCTTTGCATCGGGATGTATACCCAATCAGCTTCAGACACCAAACCTGCTGACTTAAATGTTGTCTAGTCTTACAAATTTTTATCGAAAAAAAATGTTGATAATGCTCCATTCTTATCATACAGTTTTATTAGAAGAAAATATTCGAAGTCCCTTTATAATTTTTGAAATGCATCTTGCCTTTTATATATAAAAAAAACAAATGATGAATTTATTTTGATTGTCAGTGTTAGAGGTCAGATATCGCTGATTTATTGTCATGCTTTTGTTTATGAGATTGGTAAATATGCCTGGTTTGCTGTGAGGCCAGACCATTCCCACTAGGTGTCACATTGGCAATTTAAATGTTCATATTATTAAAATGGAGAAATTAATTAAGGCAGTTATTTTGTACTTTTATTAATTGAGTTGACAGTCAATTATACATTAAAGGAACATAAATTTGTATCGAAATAGCAGGTTATGTATAATAATGGGAAACCTTCGGTGATTTATCGCTGTGAGGTGTTTCTGGATCCATTGCATTATGAGACTGGATTCTATTGGTGCTGAGGACAGATCTGTTTCCTGCTCGTATGCTTCTCTATTGACAAGAGGTCTCGCAAAAGGATAATTCTGATTACATGGAAACCAAGTTCATATTATTTCTGTTGTAAGAAAGTTTATGTTCTTTTCACATTCCGTATATATAATGCTATTAATAAATAGCTAAACTATGAGACTTTTTTGTGTTTTATTATAAGGATCATTGGTCTGTTCGAGTTACTTGGTTCTTCGAAGAACTAGAGAATAAATGGGAGAGGTCGATATAAATTCTTGGAAATTACGTTCTTCTTTATATTGAAACTTATAACAGTGATTTTAAATTTGAAAAATCGGTCATAGATAATTGCCCGTCAGTTAACGTTGTCACCAGAATTATGAATGCAGAAATAATTCGGAGAAATTAAGAAGCTGAGCTGAATCTATTCATGACCTGTTAAGCTGGAATGGGACACCTCCATATTGTGACATACTTCCTATCGAAATAAACAATAAAATCAAGTATAATTTTATATAATTGTTTACCAACAAAATTGTTACCTATCGGTTTCAGCGTTAGCTACGAATCTTAAGTCATAAGTTCGAATCCAATTCAATTCTTTATTCACTCAAGACCAGTTCACTGGTATATGAGGTTCAACATTAGTATATATACAAATGAACACAAAAACAGACTAGGATCACAAGTACAGTGGTACTAGTAATAAAGATAAAAAAAGTTGAGTAGTACTATACAGTAGGTTGTATAGGGGGTTTTTTTTTAGGAAGAGCAGACTTTGACAATGTTCTTCATAAATGTTGACAATGGTTTTAGTTTTTCACATCATAAGTATTCATCGGCAAATTTTATATTTGAGTTTTTATAATATATATCTCTTGAACAAGAACATTTTTCTATCGTTTTCAAAATGTGTACATTCTAAAATATAACGAAATTCATCCCCAATGCTATTACAATCACACATTGTACATTTTCTTAAATTTTTGCTAATATTATTCCATCTACCTGTTTCTGTTGGGAAACAATGGTTACAGGTTCGTAATTTTGTAAACGTTATCCGTAGATCTCAAGGTAAAATCAACAAATACTTTTCTAAATTGAAGTTCGTTTAAAAATTCTATAATTAGTACAGTTTGGTGAGTAATCTACTATACTTCTCCACTCTTGTACAAATTGATTTTGTAATATTTCCTTAACTATTGACTAAAGCCAGTTATAACTACATATTGTTTGATCCCGCTGGGCCTTTTATAGTTTTTCCCTTTCTAAAAATTTGTTAAACATATTTTTTGTTCAAATATTGTAAAATATGAAAATTCCAAATCGGTGAAAGTATTTTGATTATAATGTACTTTTATCCACATCAGTATCGACAGGTGTCCCATACACCCTTAAGGAGGCTGGATGGTCAACAAATTATTCATCAGATTTTCCTTAAAATTTTAAATGATATTTTGACCATAAGCTATTATTTAGTAAAGGAAAAATAAAAATATGTTAGCTTTAAAATTTGAACATTTTCCTATATATTTATACATAGTTCTCCGTTTAAAGGAGATTGATATAGTGTGAAAATGACCGGGAACATCCAGCCCTTATAATGATCGTGTGGATAATATTTATTTATCCAACAGCTACATGTTTTTGAAAGAAAATGTGTTTTTACTGTATAGTACGTCTTTGTGAAATATTTGATTTTCTGCAAAGTTTGAAGTTATTTATTGAAAGTAATTTTCAATTTTTTTTCAGCCATGTTATGAATTCTTTGAAGATTATAAATGGATATTATATTTGTAGTAAGTCAACAAATCTTATTGATTTTATTAAAATACATTTTTGTACAAGGAAAGGCTATAATTGTTCAAAGAAATTATTCAATAATTCATAGCTTTAAAGTAACTCATGAAAATTTATATTGTATGAAATGGAAAAATAAGGGTTTCATAGAAAACCAAAATTTATTAAGCATTGAATCACTATTTTTTGAAAGATGTGGTCTCATAACTGCAACAGTGTGTGCATACAAATTGAATAACGCGTGCTAGCGCGATATGAAAATTTGTTTGCACACACCGTTGCAGTTATAAGACCACATCTTTAAAAAAAAATGATTCAATGCTTATATTTACGGTTTTTTTTAACTTTATTCCCTTTCCGCAATTAAGATTTATTTTTCAAAATCTCTGCCTTATTCTACGAGTAATGCGCAATTAACAGAAGAGCCATTGGAACAGCCGAATTATGCTGACAAAAATAGTGCACAACGCTATAAATTCTAAGTTCACAATTTTATTTTTTTATCTGTTATTCAATGAAAATAACCTTTGGTATAATAATAAATAAATAAATTGATTTCATTTAACTGTTAAAAATATTTATATCAATGAAATATTTATCAGCGTAAGTATAATATCAGGTCGTGATCCGGTTTGAAGTCGCGAGGAGAGTCAGTCATGTTCTTCGAGAAATACTGAAGGAAAATTGTATTCATACGCATCAGATTTGGTGATTGGGTCTTCTGTGTTATGCGTAAATATCATTCAAATCAATCAATGCAATTTTATAGGGGGAAAGAAAGTGAATGTTGATATAACTATGTATATATTTATTTTACATGTATATTGTACATGACCGTTTCCTTTATGTTTAAATTTTTTTTTGGGAAACGGTCGTTACTTAACAAGAGGTTTTCACATTGCCCAAAAAAACCGGGCCCAACGTCTATGCAACAATTAGGTTAGATGAATGATAAACAGATATATACTCAAGATGTATGTACCGACTATAGTGATAATTTCAGGTAAAAAAAATCTAGCAAGTTGGTAGAAATTGTGTTTGAAGCATTTTTATGTTACGGTGTATTTATAAGATATGACTCAATCAACCCACTACCACCACAGTGCACGAGATGGGAGATATTTCCTTAATGAATCAAGTTGCACGAAGTGCATAAAAATATCCTGACCATTGTACTCTGTGTGTGTAGTAATTAATTGGTTAACTATCTTTTTAAATAAACAGATCATTAAATACAGCTCGTCTTCCGGGATCTAATTGTGGTATATGCAGAGTGTTAAATGTTGATTAAGGAGATGATTTACAGGGGACAGTCAAAGAACTTTTTTCAGCATGTTGGAAAAAAAGTACACGCAAAACCCTAATTATATACAGTTGCTTATTGCTTATGAGAAATTCATAAGAGGTATGAGGAACAATTAGCTTGCGTTGAAGTACAAGCTACAGCAATATTTTTTTTAAACCGGGTTTTCCAACGGAAAAAATCCGGTTATTGAAATGGTGAAAATGGCGGGCGGGCTGGTGGGCGGCTGCCAAAAGGTTACCCTTATTGTACGGATAACTCCTCATACTGTTTTCAAGATAGGAAGTTGTTCTTTTGCAGATCAATTGTACATATATCAGAGGTGTGCATATTGCTAGGAGTTTGATTTCTGATAATCAATGAAAAAAATACCAGCTTTTGAACTTAGTCATTTTTGGGCAAAATATTGCATATAGGGTACCCTTATTGTACGGATAACTCCTTCTACAGTTTTCAAGATAGGAAGTCGTTGTTTTGCAGATCAATTGTACATATATCAGAGGTGTGCATATTGCTAGGATTTTGATTTCTGATAATTTATGAAAAAAATACCAGCTTTTGAACTTGGTCATTTTTCGACAAAATATTGCATATAGGGAACCCTTATTGTACGGATAACTCCTCCTACAGTTTTCAAGATAGGAAGTCGTTGTTTTGCAGATAATATATATAGTAGAGGTGTGCATATTGCTAGGATTTTGATTTCTGGTAATTTATGAAAAAATACCAGCTTTTGAACTTGGTCATTTTTTTGGCAAAATATTGCATATGGGTAATCCATTTCTTTGGATACGGTAGGTAGAGTTTATCAATTCAGGGTTGACATGGATTATGGATACAGTTCACATAAAAGAAAACCCGGTTTGCTGTCACATTGACAGCTTTTCACTTGTTTATGATATTCAAAAACGTTTCTTGATTCAAAAAGTAAAAGCTCTTTTGAGGTATTCATCCGACCCAAACCCACAAGCGGTAGTCTAAACAAAAATCTTTGACAAAAAGTAGTTGAAACTCTTCTAGTTTAGATTTAACCACATTGGAGTAACTATGTTTCTATTCCAACGGATGTTGTTGGTTGTTTTTAACTTTTTTTGGAAAACTGCAAAATTTTTCCTTGTCAAAAGGGATGTTTTGTTTGATATATAAACATACTAGCTATCGTTAATTGACTATTCTCCAGTGATTAAGACATTCGATTAAAAAAGTATTAAGTTCTAGAAATCGATGACATTTCTTTAAACCCGCATCTTTAAGCAAAGAGTTTTGAAGAGTTTTCTTTTGAAATTACTTCGTTTTATTAACACTCGAGAGAATCCCGACTTGGTCCCTGGACCAGAAACTGAGAACATGTAAGTCAAAATAACATTTTTGTTTCTTGATTTACCTGAGTCATAAATTGTACAAGGTCACCTCTGTGCAAACGTACTTTGAAAAAACACTATCTTTGAAAAAAAATCAAAGTGCGTTAAATTTGGAACCATCTCAACGCACTTTGAAAAAAAAAAAAATAAAGTGCGTAATGTTCTTTTTTTTTAAATTAGAAGGCAGTGTGATTAAATGTTTATATTTCTTTGTAAACAATGATGAATATGATCTACTGTCAAGATGCATCAACTGACCAATTTTATTATCCTAGGGCTCAGCGTACCAAAGATACTAGAAATGGAAAATGATTAATGATAAAAACTGAAAAGTAAGTTAAAAATATGAACAAAAGAAGTTTTTTTGTTTTCATAAATAATTTTTTAATTTAAAAAAGTAAAACGTCTTTTTGACATTACTGGACATGATATATTAGATATTTATATCATGCATTTATTCACACCAATTTTTAAACTTTACGGTGTGTTACTTGCAACCAAAACAAAATTGTCCACTTTTAATTAAAAAATACAAAAAAATCATATAAAATAAAAGGGCATATATCCTTCTTTGAACAACGAAATCATGTTTCAGACGTGATACTTTAACGATCCATAAAATAAACTTTTGGTGTAGCATTCCACCTTAAAGATATAACTAGGTTGCAAAATACACCAACTGAGTTTAATGATCATAGGCCTAATAATGTCAAATTTATATTTTTAGCTATAAATTATTATAAAAAGTTAAAAAAAAAAAAAAGGTCTCTGTGACCTTGATATGAGGATGAGAAGATATTATGTTGCTTACAAAGTAATATCACTTAACGTAACATTGTTTTTTAGAGAATTTTATTTTTAAAAATCCTATTTTTTCTATGTTGAACTTTGAACCCCTCCTTGAGCCCAATTACATGTAGTGACCTGGGCGTCAAAGTTTCTATACTTTAGAATCTATAAGTTAACAAGGCATTCTTAAATTTTGGAGGTATTTACTGGGTAGTTTTTTTTCCAAATTTTAAGATTTTGAAAATATGCCTCATTGTGACAAAAATAAAAAACGCAGTTCTAAAGAAATATTCAAACTCTAAATGTTAACATAAAATTATTTGTTTCAGGAGGCAGTTTTTCTGAACAACGATGAATTCCCTTTGAAAAGCAAGAAAGTTGTGACATTCTGCCCTGTAACCAAATTACAATTATTTAATGGAATTTTAAAAATTGGTTTGACGTGTCCAAACATAGTTGTACATTACCCAGTATATATTGCTGCCTCTAAAAGCAATCAAATCATTTTCTGTTACTTCAAGTTTTTAATTTTATCTGCAACACCTTTAGGGAAAATAACATAGGAACTGCAACACCTTCTTTCTTAAGCAATTTCATATTCAAATTCTGACTTATATTTTTTCTCAATCAATGGCCTTGAAGCGAGGACATGCTTGCCCGGAACAAGGGTCACTCCAAATTCTTCATTCTGCTTGCTTCAGAACAACGTTATCGACTTTCAGTTGAGATTGTGCTTACTGGCAGTGTTAGGGGATGATTGATTCCTTGGCTACATTCCCTCACTATCGTGTTAAAAAATGTGAAAAAGTACAGGTTGAACTGACAACGAATGCTTTTGACAAAATTGATCATATTGAATTTATTTTAATATGAATACAAAAGAAAGTAAATCATCAAAGGCGTATCTAACTAATGGTGACCCAGTGAGCACTGAACCTCAGATGTTATTGGGTTTTTGCCCTGTCAAATTATACATATTGAACTTTGAGCTTCAGATGACATAGTTATACACAGATTTACCATTTCATGCATAGATATGTCTGTTGAAACCGTCTACAACTCGTTATATTTCCTTAGTTGTCTAATAGTATTTTGAAAGTTTTGTTGTATAGATTCCGAGTTTAGAAATTTTTGTGTCTAAGATATCTCTGAAGTTAGGTATTGGACATCAGCAGATAAGTCTACAAAATTGTGTTTTAAAGATTGAGGTCATCGTTAAATCCATCATAAAAATCCAGATTTTATTCATTGGAATCCCCAATTGAATTAGTTATAGTCATTTTACAATTAAGGTGGCCGACTTTAGTTTTTCATTGCGCATGTTTTTGCGCATTCTAGTAAAATACTGTGTATTTATACCTTTTATGATTTTTTTCGATATCATTTATAAAATTGAACACAATAAACAAAATACAGATAAAAATATTTAGATTTTTAAAGGGAAATTTTATTTTTTAAACGATTTCTCCGTTGTATGGTAGGTTCGCGTTGTCATTGTGCTTTTATGACGTTATGATAAAATGAAGCTTTGTAAGAGTACGTTATAAGAAATGACATAAAAGAAAAAGTAAAAATCGTATGCCGTAGAAATTTTATACACACAGAATAATGCTATCCTCATCCTCAGGGGTATTTTTCTAAATTTTTGAATGAATCCATTATACCAATCTACATTTGTAATACTCTAAATATATTGCAAAATTGGGTGTATCTTAATATTTTGAGATGGTCCTCACTAAAAACCAGACGGAAGAATTTAGTATTTTTTACAAATAAGGTAGAAAATGATATACCTAATCACATATTACAATTTGAGGAAAATCGCTATTGTACTATTTTTTTTAAATCTGCTTCGAAGTCAGGAAAATGACAATTTCCTATATATTCCTATAGTAAATGAACCTGTATTTTGAGATGGCCCCTAAAAAGAACCAGACGGTCGATTTTTTTTAAACTTCGCAAATAAACTAGAGTTGGTGTAAATTACATATGGTTTAAAAATAAAGAGTTTTGCTATTGTGTTTTTTCGGCAAAAAACCCAAATCGGCATAGCTCCTTAAATGATAATAAGTTCAACTCTTAAAAGTGAACACTTTTTATTTGATAAACCCCGTACTCTAGATATCTAGAATACGAAATATCATTATATAATGGCATGTTGATAAACAACAGACCTATGGTCATGACGGTCATATGAGTATAATACAACACTGCAGTGAGATATCATTAATCTTACTGCTTTCTTGTGCATTATTTGAATGATTATGATGCATATAATTTCTATTTTGTCTTACAATAAGACAGAGAGGCTTCTGATCGCCAAATATAGATCGATCGATCCTCGTAAACCTTTCTGCAAGTATTTCATTTTTCCATGCAGATATATATGTGTAAAGAAAACCTAGATAGTTATGACAATGGCCTTTATCTTTTAATCAATTATTTTTGGCATCGATACCCAACTGAAGAAAACATTTTCTATCGAAAATAATTTTAAAGATATTTTTTCTATCTCCTAAAGACTTTAATTTTCCAATGTAACTCAGTCAGATTTTTTTTTCTAAAGACAATCATACCTTCATTTTGTGGATGTACTTATAAGCTTGTGGATGCTGTATAAGTTCATAAGGTATATCGAAATCTCGATCTACATGAACCAAGTTACAATCATTTTATTTTTAAAAAGCTGACATTAAATTAATAAAAATAATTTTTTTAGAAAGATATCATTTCATCGTAAATTTTTGAATTATGCAAATCGTTTAATGGGTTTCAAATATATTTTTTACAGTGAACGACTATAACATTAAATCATTTTACGTTTCAGGGTTTGGTCAATTCTAATCTAAAGAAGTAATGTTCCGTGTCTGAATAGCATTTAAAGAACTTGCATCATTGACCAATAAGTCATTTTAGCACACGACAAAGATATTGACACATCTTTTGGAAGATGCTGAAGTAACTGCAACGAGGAAATTACCCTTTCAAAGGAATGAAACAAATCAACTTATTTTAATCAATATTGTGCTTTTGTCAACTCTAACATGCACTATAAAATGATATTAGATGTTCAAATCAATTATATATATTCACTCATTTCATAAGCCGCAAAATTTGAGGAAACAATGCATTTTGACAATAAAATATAACCCTGATTTGTAACCATTAGAATAAAAGATGGAGGATAAATCATTATGTGTATATTTTAGAGTTCAGTAGATGACAAAGCAGGTCAATTTGAAGAAACTTCAGCAAAGGTCGTTCACTTTAATGGTGAAATCAGGTTTGGTATGTATATCACATGTGATATAAATAGCTCTGATGGATTTATCGATGTTTTAACTGTCATTTATTACAAAATGTAATTAACGTCAGTTTAACTTCACTACAAAGAAATAAAGTGTAAGTTACATCTTAAACTTAAAGTAATAAAATTGTCCTTGAATAAATTGCTGTGTAAGTTGTATACTGACTTTGGATGAACGAGCAACTTATGTGCAGTTGCAACAATGTCTGTCTTCGAAATTAGGGGAAGAAAATGCAAAATTCGTGATTGCAATTGTTTGGTGATCTGTCAATTGTCGATTTATTGTCTGCTTAAGATTAATATTTCTCGGAGCAGTAATTGGAAAATGATTGATTTTAATCAAGAAAACTTGGCATCCACACTTGATTCAATCGCTTTACATTAAGAAGGAATCAAAGGGGGATGCAATTCAATGTTTGCCATGAAGTTTGTGTAAAGTCTGTGTTCAGTTGTTAGCAACGCATCGACAGCAGTTAATTTAACTACTGTGTAAAGTAAAGAGTTCTGTTACAACCCATCTTTTTAAGTAATATTGGTTTCCATCACACGCTTCACAAAGGAAATTAAATATTCGAATATGGAAATATTTAAGTATATCTCACCTGACAGGTGAGATATTTAACTTCCAAATTTTAAGTTTTATTGAAAAGCGATAATTACTGTGGAAGAAAATTTTTTCTTACATGATATGTAAAATTTCTACCGAAATCAAATTATCTCCCAAAAAAATTTGAATTCTCATATGATTTAACCATTATTCAAAAGGATTTTAAAATAAATTTCATAACCTTTCTGAATCAAATTCCTATGGGAAATACATTTGTTCTAAACGAAATAAAATGTGCACAGGATTTTCTAAATTTCATATAGAAAATATTTTTCCTATAGGAATTATCATTTTCCAATTTTTAAAGGTCAATAAATCACATACCGGATAAACCATACGAAAAAAGAGTGGTACGTGGTCAACAGGTAGTGAATGATTTTGGAACCTGCACTTAAGACATGCAAAACTGCCATCTTGGCACTAGCATAATGATACGCCGAAGTGTTTAATCCCTTTAACACTCGTCTTTGATATCCTCTTAAGGACCATCTACACACTGATGAAAACTACATGTAATTTTAAAAACTTAAACAATACTATGTCGCATAAATGTGTGCTTTTTGAGTATATCTACTTCAATTTAAACACATTAGGTTACATGCCATATTAATGCAGGAAAAATATGCGTCTAAGACAAATGAAAATCGTCTTTACTTAACGTTTGGAAATTTTTTTTTAAAGAACGTTTCATTGTAGTATTTTGCAGTTATTTCTTTTTTACGTTTTACAAATGTTAGATCACTCTCATATACTACCCTAGGTGAGCAGTGTAATGTAGGTGTAAACTTATCTTAACATGCAGCTCTATGTGTAAATGTCTCCCTTTTCCCTTTCCGGCATTTAATTTGCATCTCTTTGTTAACCTAAAGAGCAAAGTCTGTCACAAAAAAGAGAGAGGGAGTTGTTTAAGACCTAAAAAGTGTAAGGTTGTGCTAACTGTGCCGGAACCTTGCACGTTAGTGCAGATAGTGTAGTGCAGGGCTGTGTTGATTTACAGACTGCCACGTTAGTCATCGGTTTACATTGGATACCATGTACCGTCATGTTGGTCACCAATGCCTTAAATACAATACTTTTCGGTATATAGACGGTAAACAGATTTACAGGAGTCAGCTTGTTGAATCAAATGGTAATAAGAAATACATTTATCACGAAAAATGAAGGAATAATAGAAAAAATAGCACGATTTTCTCTTCTTTTTCCCCATCAAATTGCAATAAGCTGGGTAAGGCTCGACAATACTAGTATTTTGAAGTGTGGGAGTGCGGGTTGATGGCAATAATAATTTTTCTCGTAAAATATTGTTATCACGCATACAATGAAAAAGATATACTAAAATACATCTAGTTCTTTTTTTTTTGGTTTTAAAAAAGAAACCAACGGATATCACTGCCCATCAAAGCAACTGTTTAGTGCTTTAGCTTATTCGACTTTATTTGAAAATATATTGTTCAAATGTTATGCAGTTGTTTTACTTTTAAATTTGCAAGAAAAAAGGCTTATGGACCAAATAACTTAGTTGACTGAAATGTTTTACTTTCGTTTCTTATATGAAATCGTATTTACAATGATGGTTAAGCGGTAAAAAGAATTCAAAAACCCGTGATTCTATATAATTAAAAAGTCTGTAGGCACAGAGACCTGACGTTGTTTATGTTTCTCGTAATATATAAATACCCCGAAACTAATAGTTATACAAGGTAACATCGCCACCAATTTTGATTTTCTCGAAGACTGTCGCATAAGCCTCATTTTACGCCTGAAACTCAATTAGAAACTTATTTTGCGATCTCTCCGTCTTGTGCTCGGTCCTTCAACATCTTCATTTACTATCGATTCAACGAAAACGGAGCATTGCATTCGCAATTAATAAGAATCGTTCCTTATTCCCTCTTAACTGCTTCAAGAATGTTTTAAATGGCTTAAGAGATTGCGGACGGAATTGTGCCTTGTTATGCAATATATTTTGGGTAAAATACTGACATGCTTACTCAAATACGTAAAATTTGCATTAGGAAAAACAAGCTTAATAATGGAAGTGGATCATATTTATTTTAAGTTATCATTTATTTACCACATTGTTTATATAAACATGTTAATAAATGTTTATATAAAAATTGTCAACACAAACACAAGATGCAAGGAAATCTTGTTTACATAAAGATGTTACCTTCCGTCCTCTTTAGTCATTTGCAATTGTTGTATTCTTAAAGCCGTAGATGCAAAATGAGAAGAGAATTTTATTAATTCCATATTTAATTCGCTGCTTTTGTTGAATTGATAGTAAACTAGGATGTTTATAGACCGACCTTAAGACGCATCGGATGGCAAAATTGGCTTTCTTAGTTTCAGGCGTAAATTCAAGCTGATATGACCGTCCTAGTAAAACTCAAGATGGCTGCGACGGCACCTAGTATACATTAATATGTAAAAGGTCTATTTTTCATTACAAGAAAAAAAAGTCAGGTGCCTGTGTCCGTAGTCTACATGTATCAACTTTCTGATCTTCGAAAGATCGTTGATTGCAATTTTAATATCAGAATTACTGTTCTTTTTTCTCTTCATCGTCTGCGAGTGCGCTTGGAGACTGTTAAACTATTTAAAAAGAAAATTTCTAAAACAAGATTTTTTTTATTAATGCAGAACCGTTTTAATTTAGAAAGCTGGTGTATTTTTTAAATGTTTTATGCTGTTTTATATTTGATATGAATTGTGTGATCAGGGTGTTACAAAGAAGAAAATTTTCTAATATGTGTATTTTTGGTCTGTGGGCTTATATTCAAATGGCGTTAGTTTTATTAGCTAATAATCAAACATGATTGCATTAAAACTATACGTAAGTTATGTCTTTCAAATACAATATGATATTTTAAAGTTTATACAAGAAAAGTACATGTCCTGATATTCATTTTGAAATGAAATATAAATGCTCATTTTGAGTTGATAATGCTTAAATGTCTTTATATACAGGGTGTCCCAGAATATCTGATACCATTTATTCTTTAAATAACTTTTGATGAAAACTGTTTAACAAAAAATCAAATGCATTTTTATGAATGTATATGATGTAAATTTTAACTCCACAATTTTCACAAACATTCATAAGTTTTTGACAAATTGGACTCTGTTTATACAAACACAACAAATTTAAGGAGAGAGCTGCAAAAGACATAATTTTACCAATGACGACGTCAAGTAGGTGAGTACAATTCCGCACAACAGCCACTGTACGGATCCCATTTTCATAAATCTTTTCCCAATTTAAAGAATATGTTGCTTGTTGAGTTGCCTCCCCCCCCCCCCCCCCAGGGTATTCTTTTTTTATAATTCGTACAACTATATCTGGAGTCTGTGTTTGATAATACAGTTTTAAACGGAAGATGCCTGCTCTTTTGTCTGATTTATCTTGATTGAAATTCAATTCAACCAAAGAAATATGCAATTTTGTGACATCATAATTTAAATAAAAATACGTTTTTCTCTAAAAGTTTTTGTTGGTAAAAATTAAACGATTTTACTTTTTATTGGAGTCACAATTTACAAATTTTGGCCAAATATTTTTTAATTTATACGAATTTCAAATGGTATCAGATATTCTGGGACACCTGTATAACTCTCTGACTGATTTTGAACTGGTTTTACTAGTACTGGTTTTGAATTTAGGAATAGACACTTTCAAATTTTTCATTATACCACTGTAGAAACATTTGTTTTGTTAGCCCTTTTTTAAAATGATTTGATAGTTCAATTTCAGGAAAGGTTGTCCCTTTTTCATAATGTTTACTTTAACTCAAATCTGCTGGAAGATTATGAAATAGATTATGAAAACCATTTTAAAAGCGATGCATTTTCAAATAAAATGATTCTTTTCTCTTTTTATTTATCTTTCAATAGATAGTTCTTATAAACATACCTTTGTAAGCCAGGAAAAGCATGCGTCTGTCTCATTTTATGATCAATGCCTTTATTTTGCAAATATACTCAATGATAAGAAATCGTATATTCAATGAGATCTGCTTATCATATTTTTAATTACGAAAAAAAATTGACACGTCTTTTTATCTAGTATGACGAATCTGTAATGGATGATTATTTGGTTTCTTCGTAAAGACCTTTTCAGAATTTCTGTCATGGTGATATATAACCTTATTAAAACATTAATAACAACAGCCTTATAAAGTAAATATAGAACTTCCTAAGAACGGTCTAAGAAATAGGGGGAAAATCTCCTCAAACAAAACACACGGTTGATTTCCCGCTTTTATTTGGATTCTTTTTATATCAGTGAAGTATCGGGGATCATTTCTTGCACCTTTTTATTCTAATCCCTCATTATCGTTAGTGAGACGCGTTCCTCAAGCTTTAATGCCATACTTTCATCTCAAATCATCTTAATTTAAGTAACGCAACCACTTTCCGTGTAGAAATTTACACTTAAACATATGGGGCGCTATTCACATCGTAGCACAAATAACGTTTTTCTCGCGCGGGCATCCGTTAAATCGCGAGATTGATAGTAATTACCGATTTCAGAAGTAGAGAGGACTTGAAAAGGACATCGAATCTCCAGAGTGATGATTAGCGGTGTAATCTCTCAGCAGCCTCAGAAATGGTCAGTGTATTTGCGGGGTGTATATGGAAGCAGTAATTAGGCGTCAATTCTTGTGCTCCTTGATATTTCTTAATCGGGTTGATGTAGGAAAAGACTTTCGTATCGAGAACGTTGGTAATTATAGGCTCGGGTTGGCGAGAAATGAAATGGAGGGTAAAAGTATGCATGCTTGTTTAGAGCTTGTTTAGTTGGACAAGATTTTTCTTTCCTTTAAAATATATGGGTAAAAAACTCTTTAAAATGTTAGGGCGCATGTAGATGAATAGAGAACATGAAAACGGAAAATGAAAGATATGTAGAAACCGTATGAATATATCAGAACACGTATTTCAATTTTCCATTTCTTTACAAAAAATTAAAAGAATTGATAGTCATAATTAATTAAAAGTTTATATTTGATAAACAAACTTAATTTAAAAAAGTAATTTAATTTTCTTGCGAAACCTTTTTCACCCATCAATGAAAAAGTGTCATTGTATTATCTAAAAAAGACTGATCATGATTATTAATAAAAAACACTAAGAAGCTCAAAGGAATTTCTTGGAACAAATTAGCACTGACGTAACTTCCATCTGCAGTTAGGGGGTTAGATAATAACAAAGTACAGTGTTTAGGTATGCATAAGGTAATTATTGTTTAGCGTACACAACAATCAATGGTTTATATCATACCTTTGATTAATTGCTTATCATAAAGTACCCTTCCATGTAAAACGCCCAAACTGTTTCCACGATTCCTAAAAATAAACCCCATATTTTGTTTATTTTATATTGTTAAGCTTTGATGCTTTACGTCTTGGTTGTTCAAAAAAATTAAAAGGCCAGTAAGGCAAAAATTGCAACTTATTAAACGAAATAGTAGAACGAGCAAACGCCAGGAGGGGAAGTGGTAAATGGTAAGCCAAATAGAAGTATTTTTCAAGTAAAACGAGAAAAGTGAACAATTTGAGGTTTATATATTTTTCACTTTATAATCACAACTGGATTTTATTACCCGGTAAAACAGAGTCATGATTTTCACAATTTGTTTAAAGACATCCCTACATATCCTGATTGTGAACTTAGTTACCAGCAGGTTTTTAAAAATAAAAAGATTAAAAATAATTTAAGAAAATATTCATTAGATAGGGCAATTACATTGATATTCGTGCGCATCAATTTTCGTTGATTTAGTGAAGAGCCGACTTTCAAGGAAACCTAAATTCAGGGCCAATGAACCTATCAATAAAATATGTAATTAGAATATGTAAATTTTGTACTTCAATGGACTTTTTTTTTCGTGTATGAAGTTATCAACAAAATCCACGAAAATTGGTATTCAACGAATATTGACGAAACCATAGAAAACAAAACAGCCCCTTTCTAAGACAATCCTTGATCCCGGGGACAAGAATTTACAATTTGTGTACAGGTAACCTTTCTCATCATTAACATGTACCTAAATTGTATCCTAGATGCCCAGTAGAAGAGAAGATTTTTAAAATTAATGTATACAATTTCTTTGAATGACAATTTCAGCCCCACCCTTACACCAGAACCTCTAACCAATCGGCTGTTGATTTCACAATTTTGGTGGAGGCAACCTTTGTTATCATTACCATAATTAATTTGTCAACCGGATGCACAATAGTCTATAGGAATATTTTGAGGATTAGATAAATATAATTCAGTAAAGATAGGGAAACGGGCATAGTCTTGTATACTCTTTTCTTGTTATGTACACACCAAATTAGTCAAAACTGACCTGGTTGTAGAAGCCGAATTTATTTAAAAGTAACGACCGAGCTAGAGGGAAAGACTGCACGATGACATACAAAAAGAGATCAATTGGTCACCTGATTGACTCAGGTAAACTCTAAAAAGAACATAGCTTAAACATAATGCATCACTTTTATCAAGAAGGTTATACAGAGAGATTGAAAATAAAATTTTTGATTCTATCAAAATTATCCTTGTTTAAAAGTTATTGGACGTCTTGACAGGTTTATGATTTATAATATCATCTAGTGTTTCTTTTCGGAATGTTGTCCTTGATAATAATAAAGTGGAAATCATAAAAAATGGACCGTTTTAAAGACTTTTATCTCCTTATAACAATGTAAATCAGAAGTAATAATTACTTTCATGTTGACGTTTGTAATTTGTACTTTTGTAAAATGATTTATTTATGAGGAGACCAGATGTGAATAATTTGTATTTGACGAGAGTGTTTATGTGGTTTTAAATTTGGAGTTTATTCAAATTAAACCTGCTTATAATGCGTTTCCGGATTATTTGAAAAAAATGTACATATTTTCTCATAAAACAGATCTATAAAACATTTTCTCAATGTTTTAATTCTTTCATAAAATATTGCTTTGATACATTTCATTATATTCATAGTTAATTAAAATTAAAATTCTTGATCTTCGACCAAACTTGAATGTTTTGCGTTTGACAAAAAATATTAATATTCTTTTCTCCTTTTACGAAAATGTATGAGCATTAGTAAAAATGTCATATCTTGAAATTAAATTAAAAGATCACTGAACATTTATTCTACTGTTCTAAATGCATAGAACTGCAACCAAACTAAATAAATTTTTTGATATCAGATTGGGAAAAAACCGCAGAAAAATTAAATGATGAATTGTGTTAGAGGTCATTCATCGAAATTTAAATATAACAGAAATGTGGCAGTAAATCAAAATAGTTCATTTGGATAGACAGTATAATCAGTGATGTGTTTTAACATTACCTACATGAAATAGTGCCTACTTCTTGATAACAGGTGTTCTGTAATTCTTGAAATGCATGTCTTGTGGAAACCATAAATTAAGGGGATATAGTTGCAGCGATTTTCTACAACAATCCAAAGACCCGTTTTGCATCTATTATGAGCATAAACGTCAAAACATTATTAAGTATGGCTTTAGACGAATTAAAGGTGTCCCTAAAAAAAAAGGGTGTCGTGGGGTGAATGACTCTGACTCTGCAAGAAATATTTATTCCCAAGAAAATTTCTTTGGTAGACATATATATGACATATATAGTTTAGTATTAATTGCGTCATTTATACTTTATTTTAAAAATAAGAAAAAGGAAGGTAAGAGCAAAAATTTAATACTTTTTTATAATTACCCATATTTTTGACTCGACATAGTATTTTTACAATGATGTACCATCATATGGTGATTTTTCATTCATGTTTCGATTCCAGTGGTGTTCCGATTTGTTGCTTTGTCGCTCCGAATGAAAATTTTAAACAAGAGTCAGACCGTACATGTAGCTGTCAATTTAAAGAAAAAAAATGAAAAACCCATCCAGAATTTAAGAAAGACATTTCCTTCACTGATCATGTGCAATATAGAAAATTAAAAATGACTTGTTTTTCACAATTATGTAAACCTTATCATAGTTTCAATATGTACCAGTTTGAAAATGGTCCTTGCTAGTAACAAATGAGTCAGTTGGTCTATATTTTTAGAAATTCTAGGTTTCCATCCGTCATAATGTATAAGGGTATAATGTACACGTGACAGTAGTTTAAAATGAGTTGTTGCTTGATATTCCACAGCATCACACATGTTATTCTAATAAATACTTTACTGTCATATTTGTTTTTCGATTTCTCTGATTAATGTCTTTTTACTTAAAGTTATCAGTGGAAAAACGGGTGTTTTTAATTTAGTTTCATATTCCTTTAGTCAGATGGATTGAGTGCTAATTTCGAACGTGTATATATTCAATTGCTTCTGACCCCCTAGTAAGAAAATACCTCAAATTATTATGTGTAACTGAAAAAACAATTTACAATCAGCAAACACTTAATATTACCACTGGTAATAGCCAGTACTACAAAATAAAAAGGAAGCTGGCTTTTTTATCGAAGAAAGAACAATATATGATAAGTGTTTAAAATGAACATCATATTTTTACTGTACTTGTATGCTTTCTTTGTACACAGGTAAAAATGGTGAAGATTCATACTTTTCATTTTGATCCAAATGCCCTCAATTCTGAAATATGACATCATAAAGTTAACCTTTAACCACCATTTTTTGTTGTTGCAATTTTTGCATAAAACGGTTTATTTTAAGGTTCTCCGATCCTCAGCCTCAAAGTATTTTTTTCATCATAAAAATGTTATTTGTCCTTCAAGCTTTATAAGTGAAATGAAATAAAAAGAAATTAATTAATGGTATCCATGCATTATAAAAACTTATTGTAAATTTGCCCACGATGGATATGATGGAAGTTGAGATCAAATTATACAAGTATTCCTTTTAAAGGAATGATCGGCATGTAATATCATTGGTCAGCTCTGTTAATGTAATGCAAAAGCATTACGGTACATGCAAGAAACACGATAAATAAGATATGTCGCACCGTTTTATTGATTTCCGTAGTAGAAAGGCATGAATAAGCTTTCCTTTTAGTAGGCGAATTGTACTTCCGATTAATATACTTACGCATATGTACAGAAAAACGTGATTTGAATCATTATATACGTAACAGTATAAATGTTTTACTCTCAAAGCAAACGCATAAGAATAACGTTTTCAGTAATCTACATGTAATTAAAGATGTATATGAGGCTGTCATTGCATAGTAAATACATGTAAAGTAGTGCAAGGCGCAATGCGTGCACAAATGGTAAAATTTGCCGGATGCCTCATATGGACACAACTGTGATCGGCCAAAGCCGATCACAAAAAAAGGTTGTACCAGTGCATCGGTGGCTCGAACCCCTTTACATATATGTAGTAGATCTCCGTGGATTTTGATTTGATTTTAACATATTTTTATTGTACAAAATTACAACTGGGATTGGGCACAAGTTCAGAAACTTAGACCGCCCTCTTCCACTAAGCCAAACATTTCGTTGAATAACTGATCGTTATATTAACACTAGAAGAATAATTAAATTTGTCTATATAAAAGGCAGATATATGGTACGTATAAAAAAAATCCCGGATAATTTAGAGTTATCGAACATGGCTGAGGATCGGAGATCGTTAAAGCAGTTTTTCTTTCAGAAAACATTGATCGCAGCCTGAACAAACAAACAAAGGTTTATTCTGACAGTGAGTAAAAATAAATGAAAGATATAGATGAAAAATATATCTTATACCAATTTTTCTACAGTAACAGTTTGATATACCTGAAATGCTTTTAAAAATGTTGAGTCATGGGGGCCAAATTTGACTCTTACATATATAGTCCTTTATCCAAGAATTTATGTATTAAACAAAATATGAGAAATGACACATGCGGTACAAAGTGTTAGTTTATTCTAATATATACTGCGCAGCTAATGTACGTTTCGTAAGAAGAAAAAACATCACATAGTAATCAGCAATGCATTCGTTGTGATTAAAACGTATTTGACAGATAGAATGATAAATTGATGTGCATTTATAGATACTACAAGGTTAAACAGAAAATGTGCCACAAAGTTTAATAATCACGATCAAGATATATCTAAATATATTATTTGGCCCACTTTTTTGTGCATAAAAATCATTTACGCAAATCATAATGTTAAATCAACTTTCATTGCCAAAAGGCAATTTTTTAAATGATACGTATCTTAAGAAAATATCAATGTATCAAAATATTCACTGATGATTTACTTGTATTATTTTTCAAGTTTATACATTTATACCATACGTGATTTTTTAATGGTCTTTTGTTTTGCAAGTTTTTTTTATTGAACAATAAAATGAACATCCCATTTAATAATAAATCACCAAAATTTTATCCTCACAAAACTTGTGCTGAAATATTTATAATTAATGGATTCAATAGCTATACATTATTCTAGTTCAAACTCAAATGAAACAACTTACGCTTTATCAAACGAGATGCTATTGGATTCACTCCTATTTGTTCTCTGTGTTATTAAGTGTAGATCATTTGGCTACTTGACCTTTTAATTAACTGAACTTGAATTGTACAAAATTAAAAC
>WFKH01006014.1:8701135-8735181 GCA_016163765.1 Magallana hongkongensis | reverse complement strand
AATATTATGAACTAAAAGAAAATTATGGGTTTGAAGGGATGGTTACTTTGATTATAAACAAGGTGGGTTAAATATCATTCAGAAAAAAACATCGATTTTCTTTAATTGTAATGAATTAACAATAATAGATCGATTACCTGTGAAATATCAGACTAAAATAGCTTCAGTAAATGGTGTAATTGTAATTCAGTAATTATCATATGCTGTTTAATCTTTCTAAGAAAATGGGATAAATCATCAAGTTGTTATGTAAATGAAATACTGTATTATTAAATATGGCTGACAATAAAAACTGCATGAATGCAGTCTTTCTCTCTTTTTCAAAACTTTCCTTAACCAACAACTTTCTAAGCTCTGTGTTGTGATAAACTGATAAGATAATGACGAAAAAAAAATAATTTTTAGTTATTCAATCAATATTTACTAGATTTTTAAGGGGGAAGTTCTTGAAGCGTGTTATAATTGGCAAAAACATGAATTAAACCAAAGTTACTGCCATTTATTTAAGTACTGAAGCAAACAAAAGTTTATAAATATAACATCAATGTTTTAGCTGTTTTCCTTCTGTCCATTTTCTAAAGATGAATTTTAAATACAGAAAGGAGTAAAACTATGCAGCAACTTGGATGCTTCCAAGGAAAAACAGTGTCTTATTTGTGTTATCCTGAAAGTTTTCAATGCTGATTGAATGATATCAGTCATAAATTTAAAAAAATAAACGATCAAAATTACATATAACCATTAAATTCAAAACCATTAAAGCATTTTTATAAAAAAAAAATTAATATACATTTTGAACGATTTATTTTTTATCTTATCAAACAACAAATAACTTGAATAGCAGATTAAAGTAGAATATTTTCCGTAATAATTTTGTTAATATCAATGAAAATAATATAAATTATGAGTGAAATGAAGTTTTGAAATAGAATTTGTCTATATATATTAGCTTTTAATCAATTGTTAATTTTAAACCCAAAAATCTTTGAGATCATAACAATTTTAAGTTTACATGTCGAAGCAAACAAAAATTAAAATGATAAAATTTAACTTGATCTTCAGGTAGAAATCTGTGGTTAATTTTATTTACAATTTACCGTGGAGGACCCGTGGTCCACATCCATTTTATCCAACATTGTATTGATATGTAAAAGGAAACAGCTTTCTTCTAGGTCCTCTCAGAAAAAAACTTAAATTGAAACTTTTGAAGCTTTAACTGACAAAACCAGTTGTCTTTTTTGATTTTTGCTATATTGCGTTAAACAACAAAGGAAAAGAAAAATCTTCGCTGGAAGCGACAGTTTTTCTGTCAGGCTTCCAGATGAGAGAATAAAGCAGCCAATGAAATCTTTACTACAGCTGTCAAAGCCCCGCCTCTATCTTCTGTCGGTCGATAGAATGTTCATTGAATATTACAATGATCTAGTAGTTTATTAAAATTGACAGAGACAACGTTTGCCATATGCTTGGTTAAATCGAAGCGGTCTCTTTATTGATTTGATTCATTTGTGGAAGTATAAATGGCCCCACTTTTGTCAATCGCTGTGACTTATGCTGATTTAGCGCTAGGTGTCGGCTCATTCACAGATCTTTCTACATCTTACTGAAGACTTTCAAACAAATGTTTTATTTTTGATATGAATGCTCATTTTCTGGATAACCATAATAAAAAGAAACAATGTTGGTAAGTCGATATAAATGTTTAATAAACCAAAATATTTAAATAATTAATCTTATATGTTGTTAAATGTATTTAAAACAGCATACACTTATCCGAAAATGTGCAATTTTATTCAGAATATTGTATTTTTTTTTTTAAACTCTTAGCTTGAAATCACTTATTTTCTATTTCACATTATTATGTTATCAATTAGATTAATTTGTTTTATGTTAAGTAATTTTACGCTTTATTACCATGAAACATACTAACCTCACATGTGATCATAAGTTTTTAAATAGATTCAATATATATGCAAATGTGTCAAATTTTAATTAAATCTAATATTATTTTTAAACTTTCAGAACGAAAATTGTAAATCATATGGCGAGTCGTCACCTCTTGTAAAAGACGTTCCGAAAGATTTGACAACTTCAGGTTCCATGGAAATAAGTAAACCTCCACCATCAGACAAACAACCCGTTTACCTGACATCCGGGTCATATGTGGCAAGGCCAAATCAAGTGTCCACGGTTCTTTTACACGGTGTACCCATCGTCAGCCTGTATATTGATGGCAGAGAAAGATTATGTCTCGCCCAGATATCGAACACACTGCTGAAACAATACAGTTACAATGAAATACACAACAGGCGGGTAGCCCTTGGAATAACCTGTGTACAGTGCACTCCAGTTCAGTTAGAAATTCTAAGACGAGCAGGAGCAATGCCCATCTCTTCTCGACGATGTGGAATGATTACAATGAGGGAAGCAGAGAGGTTAGTTAAGTCGTTTCTGGAAGAAAATATCCCTCCAAAGTTACCAGAAAACTTTTCTTTCCATGTTAAACATGAATGTGGTTGGGGATGTGAAGGGTACTTTGAACCCTCCCGATACAATAGTTCTAGAGCAAAATGCATTAAATGCAAAGTCTGTAATATGTACTTTTCTCCAAACAAATTTATATTTCATTTTCATCGGACACAAGAAGCAAAATATAACCATCCAGATGCTGCAAATTTCAATTCGTGGAGGCGCCACTTGAAGCTTTATAGTACCTCAGATGAAGCCATTGTTCATGCATGGGAAGATGTAAAAGCCATGTTTAATGGCGGAAGCAGAAAGAAAATGTTGTCTACCGAATCCAGTCAATCTTACAGTTCACATGGAGAGGAACCACCAAAAAAACCAAAACTGTCTGTTGATTTAGATGCCCAAAAAGAGGTATTTCAGTCCCCTTACTCACCTTTCAACTTGTTATCTCAGCAAAGAAAACCGTTCCAATTTTCTTCAGTCAATCATTCTCCACCAACTACTTATGCGTTACCATTTGCAAAGGATTGCATGACTGATGCCACCAAGACCTCTCCACTTCGTCCTCCATCATGGCCGGCTTTACATGGGATGTTTCCAACTTACAATCTTCTATGGAACAACCCGTTTGTTCAGGGTTTTCGAGGTGACTTTCGGGAATCAATGATGGCTTTTAAAGGTAACCTAGCAAGAAGAAAGGAAGAAAACTTCAATGACGACGAGTCCTCGTCCTCGGCAGGAAACAGTCCTTGTTATGATGATTCCAATGAAAGATTTTCAGCTTTTCGTCTGGTCAACCAAACAACAAGAAAAGATTCAGTTAGCTCCCCAAAGATATCATCTAATAGTTCTGATGATGAAGAAATCAACATAACAGATATAGCTAATAATGAGTCAATGTCAGACGCAATAGATTTAGACTGCAAGTTGGAGGATAAAGTTTCTGAGGATCTTCAAGACATGACTCGTAACACTACCAAAGAACAAGAAACTGAAGATGGTCCTGAAAAGGTACATTTAAAATCTTAACAATATCATATTAACGGCATTAAATCAATTTTGAAGATTATAAAGAAATATTTGTTTTGCTGCACATCTCCATATCTTGAATTATTTAAAATTTTAGAGACCAGCAAAGCAGAAAATCAGTTGCAAAAAACCCCAAATTTTCGATGTAACGTTGAAAGTCACGCATTGCTCTTTCATACATAAAATTTCAATCCATTATCAGAGTTAAAGAAAATATCTGTTTCCTGATAACCTGTAAATAATTCACCTTGTTTAGTCTACATCAAAAGCTGCTCCTCTGTGTGGTTCAGCCACCTGTTCTTATTCGGGCGTCCTTAATACATAATGCACTATTTTTTTCTTTGATTTAACAACCGGTGCATACAGATTTACAGTTTACGAGATCGCGACACAAATCACAAGCCTGATTTTAATGATATTCGCACTGATTCGGGGTGCTGGTTATTCTGCGTCATTTGTTCGGCACCTTGTTAAGCGTCGCGTGGCAGGTTATTGAAATGTTTCAATGCTCTGTTTGATTCTCAATTTCAGAATAAGAGAACAACTGTATAAAATAACGCCTTGTTAGATTAATAGAATTTAACACTTGCTGTGGAGTTATGATGTGTTCTTCATTTTTAATAAATAACACTTCGCTTCGTCGTGTGTGGTCACTTGAGAGTTTGTAAAATTATTTCTACAGTACTAGCTCAATTCAACATGATTCTAATTTTATTTTTAGAAGATGTCTGTGACAAAAAATGAAACTACATCACCAATAGATGCACATGACACTGATGATTGTAAGTGTAAAGAACAACATCCCTGCTAAAATAACCAACAATAAAGAAGACAATCAACTCGAAATATATATAATTTCTAATATTTGTGTTACTTTAGGTCTCACTACAAGTAATGGTGAGTCTCCGTCACCATCTAATCAGCCAGTGGCAATGACAAAAGGTAAGATAAGAAATACTGTCTTTCCCGCCTCTCATGTAATAACAATATGTTTAGTATATTTATTATTACAAAATGTATGTTATTATCCTCTTTATACTGAGAAGATTTAATATTTGTAAAGTTATAGTTATTTTTCAAGAGTACACTTGATGATATATTATGTATATATTTTAGAAGAAATTCAGAAAGAAGTTCAAGCGGAAATGGAGATTAGAAGACAGATGGAAAGAGAAATCCAAGCCCTCAAAGGTAAAACAAATTGCCACATTAATTCATAGTTTTATTGCAACTGTTAATTTAAATCAAAAGAAAGAAATTTTTGCATCTTCCTTTTTTTGTCCGCATGTGATTAAAAATGCATGTCAGTGAATTATTAATTAATATTCATTTGATAGAGTTAAATGGTTTTGTTTAATTTCCAACAGAAGCTTTAACAAATGAGCTGGAACAGGAAAGACAAGTGAGGTTTTCACTACAACAAAAGCTAAAAGGTAACACAACCAACAGTCATTATTTATGTTCCTTCCTTTTAATCAATTTTTATAACTCTGTAATTACTGTTTTTATGTTTTTAATACATTTATATCGGTTCAATCTTTTTTACATATTATATAGGTTATTTCATAAGTTCTATCACAAAACTAAAATGTTTACTTTCATTTAATTTTTACAACAAAATAGATTTGTTTTATTTCAATACCTGTATATTTCTTGTTCGAGTTTTTCCTTCTGTTTGTTTTGGTTGTTAATTTTTGTTGTTGTTTGATTTGCATTTTATTTTGTGGAAAGGGTGTCAGTTTGTGAAAATTCAATAACTTTGTTTTATTTCCAAATACTTGCAAATTTTAATCGTAAACAACTGTGCTTATAATTTGTTTTACGTCTTAATTCAGAAGCGCACGATGCACTGCACAATTTTTCCTGTAAAATGCTCGCCTCCAGGAAATGTGACGAATGTGAATATAAAGAAGGTGAAAAGCCATCAGTAACCAATAAAGACACATAAAGATATGTTGTAAAAAGAAAGCCGAATTCTATTGTGAATTGAATATATGAAATCCTTTTTCTATGTAGTTTTTATTTGTGAATATATGACCATGTTAATTTTTTTAACATTACTGGCAAGAAATGCTATCAAAACATGTTACGGTTACACGTTCATTTATTTTTAATAGAAACTTGAATTAAGAATTTATTTTCTTCAAGTTAAATTATATATGTAAATATCACATATTTTTCAGGGTATAGATGAAATTAATTTCTTGAATACTATTTACTGTCATAAGAAAATGAAAATCATAAGTCTTAAGCTTTCTGATATTCAAATAAAAAATATATGTACATTATTAATGGGTAATTACGATTTTAGTTTTTTATCTTTGCACTAAAATTGTGATAAAAATGTACATACAACTTGTTATTCACATGTTATAATTCAAATTTCAGAATATGATTATGGATTTTTACCAGATTTCATTGAACTTCTTTTATATATGTTGTAACATTCGCTTAGTTTTAATAAAAACTATTGAACTTTCTTTTCTAGTGGTTAGTGTCTGCACATTTCATAAATATTACTGGGAGCTGTGATTTAAGGAAATAGATTACTTTAAATCTATACATTTCAATTGCTCCAAATATTAACGGAGAAGACCCACTCTAAGCACTGTATTTCTGACTTGATTTATATGAAAGAAAAAAACCCGAAACACGTATAGCTCGAACTTTTGCTAAATGTATTCTGACAAATTAGATAGGGTTTATTATTGGCCTGTAAATTTGTTAAAATTGTTATACTAAATAAGGAGAGCCTTTTATAAAGATAAAAAAATCCAATTCTGAAGATAAACTATTAGGAATTTTTCTTTAATAAATAATAGTTTTAGTTTATAGCTTAAAAATTCATATTTAAATTCTAAGTAAGATCCGATTGGTAATTTGTTGACAAGCCAGCCCCCTCAGATCATTCCTGTAACTCCCGTCTTTGATTAAACCGATGTTTGTCGTTTTAGCGTGAATCATTGTCGAAGGGAAACAAAGAATCCGTCTCCAAAGCGAACATCAATCGACCAGTGCATAACATTACAGGTAGACGATAACCGACACTGGTAAATTCCGTCACGGTTCGCTGGAGAGCTCTTCACAGATGGTTGGCACGAGCAGGGAGGTGTGTGCTGGCACGTGGCGCGTGCGCTGCCTTCGGCGGCAGACGAGCAAATCGTCCGCTAGCCATGGCGATAACATCAAATTCCGCATTACTTCCGAAATGATAATACGTTTCAATTGTAGGACGAAAATAGTTAATGGTTATTATTTGAGGTGAATCCTGAATATAACAATGAAAGGCGGATTGAATTCAATCTATGCGTAAGGCATTGCGTTTTCTTCAAGAGCGAAGTGTGACGATTCATTGAAACGAATGTATACGTAGCATGCTTTTTTTTTTTTAAGTCTACACCAAACACAAAATATATTTTTTAAAAACCCCAAATACATGGTAGTCAGGATCAATGGATAAGATTTTGTTAAACAAATCTTATTCAAAGGTCTCGAAAAACCCGCTCCATGAATATGCAATAATTGGCTCATAAGCCGAACATCACTCAACAGTGTGTTGATCGGAGAAAACCCCTAAGGCGATGAAGTGATGTAGAACTTTTCATCGCTACTGATTTCTTTTTATACATGATTGTTTTTTCTGCTGATACGGAAATCGACAACCAAGGTTGATGTTCTTTGGAAAACTAAATAAACATTAACAGAAACGCCTTTGATTGAAATGTTCATCAAAATTTTATTCCCCAGTGTACAAAGTTTGCATTTTGTTTATTGTATGCTTCCGGCAACTTTGTTAACCTAGAGATCGCAATATTGAAATTTAAAACGTAGAACAGCAAAGATGTTCTTTTGGTTATGGAGGGGATTGACATTTTTGAAGTAATTACGTGAATACACTTTGAATAAAATCATAAAAGGTATCATATTAAAGGAGATAAGAATACCCAAGCCAGGCAAGTGAGGAAATATCAAAGGGAATGAACAAAAGCCTGATGATTAATTCATACACCATAATGCGAATGCTAGCGCCAGCGGTAAGTATGATTTTAAAGCAATCACATCTAATCGCGAAAGATAGTATTCACATGAATAACACCAGGGTACTAATCGATTAAATAGTATTATTGTTTATTCACTATACATCGGTACCAATAGCCTCCAAGCAGTAAAAGCTGAAAAATAAAACATGATATACACGATAGATATCTGTTGTTTCATTATTGAAGAAGGTTTAATCTTTGAATTAAAGGTCTACAAGAACATAGCCACAAACTAGTTTACTAAACAAATCCCCTCAGTATTTTATTTTAAAATATTAATAAATACAACCATTCCAAAAATGATATTTTAACCATCAAATACACATTCTTTTATGTACCATTTCTAGATTTTTTTGTCATTGTTAATAATGATTAAAAAACTCTAGATAATTTCCTGGGTTTTTTAAAAATCAGTTAATCGAGAGTTTGGGTATTTTGAATACAATTATATGGAGTTTGCTTAATAAGATGTCTAAAACGACTACAAAGGTCGAAAAAATCTTATTACTATCAAAATTAATGCAATTAACATATGTTTTTGAGCAAAAAAATATTTACTTCTCGGTTTACATGCTTTAAACTTCAGTGGTTGAGAAATGATGCAATAATTTTAAAAACAAAGTTACTACAATTTACTCAGAAATAAAATTTCCCGTTATGCTTTGACAAAATACCAGGAAAATCATTCAATTTCAATTGTCATGTCCGTGAAGCATTGAAATCGCAGCGAATAACTGCCTTTTTTCTTTCATGTTTTTTTTAATCACGTACGGTTTTGTCACAAAAGGTCTGTTTTACGGGTGTTCTAAAACACTCAAAAACGTTGTTTTGAATACTTAAACAAACAGAAAGAATGAAAGATTTGGAGGTATAGTATAACCATTTAAACAGAATGAGGTTTAATGGTTGCAGCTCTTTTTTTTTTTAGCATTGTTGAACTTCGGAATTTTTTTTTCACTACATGCATGTATGATATATAATAAAATATTATAAATCATGTCGAACATGTATGGCAATCTTTGATCACGTGACATCCCCGTATGATAGTAAATGATTTTCCTCTCAACTGATGACAGGTGCTGATTATCACGCCAAAACGGCATGCATTGCTACAAGTCCGCTCTGAGGAATTCAGATACCGCAAAGAGTACCTGCTACAATCCTCTATTTAAACCACAGACCCATAATGGATCCTCCAACCCTCCCCCAAAACCACATAGACATTCGGTAACCATAAAGTAAAGAACTCGTCTGAAAAAATGTAGATTTTAATCAATTTGTTTCAACCCTTAAATGTATTCATTCTTAGCTTGGTAAAGTTATCTAAATGCCAAAATGCTCACTTGAAACTTATATTTCTTGCAATATCTGTGGAATTGGAAAACATCCGATGCCATTAGACATCGCCACACAAATACAAGCTGTTCTGTCAGGATCTGCATCAGATAGCTAATATCACTATTTCTCGACAAATATTTTGAGATTTTGCAACATGATTTCTCAAATATATTGAATTGTTGATGTATTAGTATTTGCAATATTTAGCAGTATTCAGTATTTCTCATTTTGGCTTTGGATGTTTTCCTTATCATTATACATAATGTAGATCCTGTTGCTAGTCACTGTTGTGGATTCTTTTCACCAGATGCACTAACGTTTTACTGATCTTTCTTTTGTTATTTTAGTCATATTCTGTAAAATTAATAGCCAGTTTAACGTACTAGTAAATTACATCATTTCAAATCTATTCAACGGTAAAAATAAATTTTACGAAGGTTAAAAGAAATTGATAGAGCTATCCCACACTACCGTTAATTAAAGTGACTAAATTACCAGTCATTTCAAGGTCTTTTAATTACAAAGTTAGTGCAATAATGTAAGTTTTGCACGTGTGTGAAATTCAATCCAATTTCCAAATTGAATTCTCTATTACCCATCAAACGGCCGCAATGAAATATGCATTTCAGCTAAAAGCTTCCTATATTTTGTGAGTTAATTACGGCAATAGATTAATATGTTTGATTTAACAGAGCTTTAAGCGGTCCTTTTTCGCACTTGATCTGTTAGTAATTACACAAATTGAACGAAATCGTAAATACACATATGTAAATGAGACTAAAAGCAAGATAATGCAAATTTTATGAATCAATTCTCGCGGGAAATTATGTTTGTTGTTTTTAATTGGTCCCAGTTATATTATATGATATTCTGTCTGACATTTGGGGGGAATAAATCCTTCCTTATTCAATCGATATAGGCTCTCCAAAATCATGTAGAGTCCCCTAACTTAAGAATAATCGACTTGGCAAAAGGTCTTAAATATTCAGGATTCATCTGAAAAGTTGAACATCAATGCACATGTTTTAAACTGTATCATATACTTTAGTTATGGTATCGGAAATATTACAGTATTTAATTATGAATTTTGAATAATGGAAAAGCGCTATTTTCGCTTTGCATTTTGCGTTTTGTATTTTTCTATTATAGAGTGATATGCTTCTCAGGAGATGCAAAATTCACAAATAGAAATTGAGCTTTAGGTTAAATCAACTCAACTCATTAAACTATGAATGCCCCCTTTAAGTTCCTATTATACTATGAATAATATATACAAATATTGGCTTAAATGGCATAAAGTAATTAAGTCTATCTCCAAACTAAACCCATAGACTGTTCACTTTAAACGATATACAATTAATCACACGGCATTCAATATTCATTGGTTTGGGTCGTCATTGCGCCCGGCGAGGTCAACATTGAACAGAGTCATTGATTAAGATAAAATGTACCTACGGTGGTACAGTATGAGACACTATAATACATCAATGTAGATTAACTTGATAAGTTTGTACAATTATAAATTGACCATGTTTGACTGTACAATGCATTTTTAAAATTTTTTTATAAGGACTTGGTGGTTGTGCCATTTTAAAGACTATATTGATCTCCTTGAAAAAAAGGGTTCTATATAAAATTATAGGTGAATATTCATTTTGAATTTAAGATAAAATATAAAAACTTTCTTCACTCAATAATAGTTTATAGCTTAAATTATTATATCTTAAAAAATTAGGTAAATTTGATGGGTAATTTGTTGACCAACCATTCTACTCAAAGGTAAACATTGAATAAATCGGAGCATGTTTCGAACCAATAACTTGCTGATCACTGAACGTGAAAATTCAACTTTTTGTTCTTTATTGTTCGAGAAGATGGTGAAAGAAGACATAACTAAAGTAAGGGTTAATTTGATTGTTCATTTTGAAAGAGTATGTCAAATATGACGTGTCCCTCTCTTCCCTTTAAAACGCACTTTCAAGCATCACTTTATAGTGTAACTGCTTTAAGGGAGAATTTCAAAATAATACATATGACAACCATATCAAAGACCACCCCCCCCCCAAAAAAAATGAATGATTATTAAACATTATTCTTTTATACTTGAGTTCATAAAAGAATATAATGTCATAGGTATTAAGTCTGTACTATTTTCAAGATGTTGTCAAAATAACTCTACTGATTAAATTTTATCCTATGATGGTTATTAAGTATCACGAAAATTTTGAATGCATGCAGAGTAAAATATTTATAAGGACTATACTTGTCTCTTAAATAATTAAACGATATTTTACACATCTCTTTTGGTATTGTTCATATTTCTTTGAACTCTACGGAACCATGAATCATACTTACACCGTTTTCGGTTTGATTTTTCAATGCTCTTTTGTTGTTGAGCACGCATTGCAATCTAGACTCTGCTGAATCTATTCTAGTAACAGTATCTGTAATGCGCTGGATTGTCATTAACACTAACAAATCATTTTTTTTTCAACAAAACCATTGTTTCTGATTATTTGGGCACTTTTGTTGGTGACGACATTTATTTATTATTTATTTCACCAAACTTTAACTGAAATATTTTGAGAAAATGTTCAATGGATTCATACTCAGCCTCAAACAAATGCTGTAGTCACATGAATACAATATATATTTCAAAGTATTGAAATACGTTTTGCAATATTCATGGTTAGAAAGCCTTTTTTGTATAAGTATGCTTCAATTTGCAGTTCAGTTTGCTTAGTTTTGAATATTGATAAGACGCATCTGTATTGAATTTCTAAAACTGAAAATGATTTATTATACATATAATGCAATATAATACATAAAATTTAATAGCATACAACTGAATTTTCTTCGTCACGATGCCTAAGTTATTCGTCAGTGTGATTTTAATTATTTACAAATTAAATATTCATTGCAATTTACTCTTTGATCAAACTCTTCACCTGCCGAGCTTAAATGGAGGTTGGGGGATATTAGATGAAAATTGCTGGTTTATTATTCCCAAAACAGCCTTAGGCCCCTAATCTTATTTACCGCGCCAAAAGTTGACGAAGAATAATATGATCATTGGAAATTGATTTGTTCCATTAACTAAACATCGGCAATAGCAGTTTTGTTAAAACAAACTTATCTGTGCAAACACGAAATTGCCAATAACCTGACCGATGAAAGTCTGATTAGGTCGGGCCTATTGCAATTATGCAGAAGCAAATTGTATCTGCATAAATCCGCCATTTCTGTTCAAATGGCGTTGTGTGTTTAATTAAGGGTGAGTGATAGACGGAATTAATATGGAAGACTGCTAATAATCTAAATCAACTCAGTGCTATGATGTAAACATTACCACCCTTAGGTTTGCACTAATGGACTATGACCAAATTAGATATAAAAAAAATTACAGTGGCTGATATATTAAAGTCGACATCAAACAAATCTCGAAGCAAAAAACGCACCAAATTCCGCACTAGATTTAGGTTTTACGGGCAATAGTATAATGCTGCTTAATTGTGTCTCATTAGTAAATGAGTGTTATCATAAACATCAATTTAATTTAAATTGACGCAATAGTTTCAAGTATCTGGTAATTTGTTTAACATTTTACTAACATAAATGAAATTCGTTAGTTCATTTATTTTTTGGAGTTGAATAATTATTCTCAAACCAAAATGTGAAATTTCCTTTTTATTAACTGTTGCAGTTCATTTCTCTGAAATATGGACATTTTAATTACAGTATTTATTGGTATTAAAATTTCTCTTCAGCTGATTATTACTATTCTTTCTAAGCCTTTGAAAGTCTAGGTGACCGGCTAACCAATCAGATTATTTGTATTTTACATAGTTCGTCTATTACATGTACCCTTTTCTCTGCATGTTCGTTTATTGTGATTATTAAGTTCAGAACTCGTTACAAAGAAGCGAATATATACACTATTCAAATTATTGTGGTAGTTTTTATTATTTCCTCATCGAACTACATATATATACAACTATGCCTATCATGTCTATGTACTTTGATAATATTAATGATAATCATATATTAAAAGTTCATAATAAAACCCATTTATATTTTGAAAATCTAAACTTGAGGCAAGTAATTATGGTAAATTCTAGTACAAGTGTTGTGATATTAGTTACCTCGTGTGTGATGGACAACCTTTAGAATTATACAAATATTACAGACAATTTTTCATTTTTCCCTATAGATTTAACGTGATCCTCTATCTTCCTTTTGTATATTGTTTCAATATTTAAACATTTCCATTTAACATTCCATAAATGTTACATGTTTAAAGTTTTTAAGTCGCACTGTAGTCTCCCCGCGGGAGAAGCCATTATTTGGTTCCAATTTATTGAAGACCCCTGTACTGTCAGACAGGATAATTCAGGTTTCATACTTTGCCCACAGCTAATGAATAAATAACTATCAACTCAGACTCATTTCCGTTAACTTTATCAAATTGTTTATTAAATGCAGTCGCTATTTATTGTACCCTCAAGTCAAAATGAAAACTGCAAACGATGCGAGGATAATTCCAAGCAATAATACCAGTGTTTGATTAAGGCAGCACGTCGTTGAAAATGCTACATAATTCATTTCGAACCAATCCTATATAACTGTCATATCATTTCCCTTTTTGTTTTGACAATATAGAAATAATATTAATATTGTCTTGCATTCTATCAAGCACGGCAATGCAATGTTGGCATTTTTTGCAGTCACTGTTTAATTATTCCGTGTTTATACACTATGACGGTCGGATTATTCCGGATTATTCCGAGAATACGGCTTGGAAACACCACCGGAATGACGATTAAGCCGAGTCCGATATTTAATCTCATCTGGTAATTGAGTGTCCATCTTCAGTGAAGTTTGAACGAAAATCCGGAATACTAATAGTGTTTCAACACATAATCTACATATCTTGAATTTTTTTTTTTAAATTTCTAACCCTAAATCTAGAACTGCCAGGAGGAAATTCAATGAACTCTCTCTCTCTCTCTCTCTCTCTCTCTCTCTCTCTCTCTCTCTCCCCCCCCCCACACACACACACATATATTAAACTCATATATACAGTTCCAGTCATACATGGTTTCTTGTCCATGCAATTGCTATTTTGCTATTTGACATTAAAAAGGTTAATTAGCATAGGTATCAATTTTTGGGCGTTTCATTTATTTCAATTATATTAATTTTCTTATCTAGGCCCGTAATCTTAAAGAATAAGAGCACGGCTTAATATAGCAAACTATTATTCCAAATCATTTACATTTAACGAAGCCAGCAAAAAATACATTGCGCAAATTAGATTTTCAATAAATGGGAATTGCATTCAAATTAATTTCGAATTGCTTATTTAATATTTCATGAAAATGGTGAACAAGCTGTATTACGACAGCCTTTAAATTTCATTTGATTTTATTTTTTAATCTACCGTTGTCCAATACAATAAATCAAACCGAATCTTCAATGACATGGTATTTTCCAAGAAATCCACGTAAAAGAGACGGTTGAAAAAGTTACTCAGCTCAGTTTGAATTATGAATGTGATCAATTAAAAGATTGTCTTAATGAATATCAAATCACTCTGTTTTTTAAGGGATATCTATTCATTGTCGATTTTCAACAAAACTTTTGACCCTTCTTTAGTTATATGGGGCTCCAACTTTAGGGACAGTACAAACGAGATATGCAATAATAATATCAAACGTCTTTTTGTTGTAAACCTTATAAGACCCAAACTGTGTAATGAAATAAAGCTTTAATAAACTCTGTAGAATTAGGAATACGATTTTTTTTTAACAGTATCGATATATCAGTCATATGTTTTCAAAAAACTATATCTCTGTAAGTTTTCTATATAAATATTTAAAGAATTTCAAATGAGTGTTATGGAACTAAACAACTTGTGTCATTGTAACCTTAAATTATGCTGAGGAATTACATAGGCAATACCTATTGTCCATTCTCTTAATGTTTATTTCATTTAAAATTACATATACTGTTAAAATAAAAAACAATTTGCTTGTAGATATACAATATTTTGTAGGCAGCCGTACTGCTATATGATAATAAATTAATAATTAACTTTTTGGGGTTAAATTAGGAAAGGGCAGTTTTGTTAAAACACATGCATGCATGTTTTATTATCCCTTGTTATATATTTTGTGAAATGACGATAGCTAAAATACACAAAATACCAGTTAAGCGGCTTTGAAATTTCATATTTCTGGATTTATATCTCAGTCAGTTGTTACAAGACAAAATCTATAGTGTATAATGCCAAATAAAAGAAAAAATTATTTTGTTTCAAGGATAAAAATCTATAGTGTATAGCGACCCACAACAGAGAATATACTTTGTTACAGGATAAGACATATTCTAATGTGTATCATGACATATAACTGAGACTGATATACTTTGTTACACAGCTGAGACAAAATCATCAGTGATAATGACATACAACAAATAAAAAAACCCAACCTTGAACAAATCTTTGGGTTTGCAAAATTTAGAAACCTTGTGTCAAAAAATAATCCCATACTGAAATCTACACACAACTGTTCCTTAAATTAATTCTGCTTCTGATTATTTTTCATTGTTTATCATTGTTGAAATGCTACGAAGAAGCAGATGTGTTTAGGGATGTTCTGGCACGTGCATCCTTCGTCACGTGTACTCACAGTCACGTGTGATACCAGCCATCATTATGTCCAAACCTACTACTGAACTATGCCTTTGTAGTCCTTACATTCACGCTGGCTGATCTCTGTCCGTTTTTTATTTGATTTGATTAACTTGTTGTTCATAACTATAATTGGCATTGTCTCCCTCGTTTCAAAACAGTGGGTCTCTGGTTCTATGTCATGGTGTTTATGTTTTTGACACACGTTGCGTACCCCTGGGAGAAATGGATTGGTAACGCTACCAGATCGTCTTGAAATGTTCGTCAATTGAAATATCAGATCAAATGACATTTAATATTGGATTGTCTCTCACATTTAAACATGGTGACAGACGAAGTCTGTGATTGAAATTTATTGCAGTTGGCTTTCATAGGAAAATTTTATTTCGTCTCGTGATAAACTATGTTTAAAGAAATGGCATTGTTTTAAAATAAGCTGAGAATTGTTTTTAGCACATTACGTTTCATGAAAAATGTGCTAGTGAGTTAAGTTGGAAAATTTTTAATTTTTTTAAAGGCCAGTGAAAAAATATCAAGCAATAATTTCTCCATATTTTCAAGTAAGAGAAGATTGCACCAAATTTTGGATCAGTGGATTAAACATACAAGTTTGACAAATATTGCCAGATATCAAGGCTGAAGTAACATCGCTTTTAGATGAAAAAAAAAACCAACCCTGCTTTAACTACAATCATACACTCGTTCTTACATGTATATGACAACAAAAACAAATTCGGTGTCATTGTTTTCAAGTACTGCTAAGAAATGAATAAAAAAGGAATATGTACAGAAAGTGAATTCTGTATTAGGTTGATAAACTATTTGTGTTAATTAAATATTTTGTTTAATCTTAAGGGTCTATTAGTAAAAAGACACTCTTGATATGATACACATTACTTTGGATATTCAGTGTTTTGAAAAAAAGATTCTATGGACGCTTTATTTTGTGGAAAACATCATAAAGTCAAACTGTGTTAAACGTATCTATTGTATCCACTCAAAACTATATATAGGAAAACAAAAACAAAAACAAATGTGTGTGCTTAAAATACTTAACGTAATACAATTATGATACTTAACGTAATACAATTTAAAATACTTAACGTAATACAATTATGATACTTAACGTAATACAATTATGATCCTCAAAAATGTAGGAAACCATGCAATTTGAAACATTTTTTCTTCAGAACATCGATTTTTTTTTGGACAGCCTTTCAGAAAATCATCTTTAAAATAAGAACAACAATGGATCTGTTTCTGTTTGTTAAGTGTACACACATGTATTTAACACTGTGCCGCATCATTACGCCAGTGCGAAAGTGGCATTTTTGCATCCGCTTAATATGCAGTTTCGTAAAAAAAAAAAATCATATATGAGCCGGCCCTATGATATCGCGGTAGTTAATTCATTTGTCAAAAAATCTATTAATATGCATATATTTCCAGAAACTATGTTATTGTGAATCTCCTCTATTATATACCTCAGTGATGTTTAGCGTGTCTCTGTTTACTATGTCTAAAAATTGTCAATTTCAGCGCGTGCTACTAAACGTAATCAGAAATACCGCGATACCATAGAACCCGCGATATGATAGGAAGCTACTATATACAAAATGAAAGACCATGTTATAGACAGTATATACCACTTTTGTTTTAGAGTGTCTCCCCTGAGAGGTAAGAAATTCACGTACAGAATATTTTGAAGCTTTTTTTATATTCCGGTGTTATATAGTGCCTTTTCCCCCTAGCTATCTTTCCCCCCGGAAAGATGAAAGATGGCCATATAGCAGTCCCCCCCCCCCCCCGAAAAACGACTATATAGTAGATCTCCCCCCACAGAAAGCCGGCTATTAGTGGTTTTTCCCCCTTTTAATAGCCAGATTACCCCCACGGAAAACCTACTATATAGTAGATTTTCCCCCTGTTTTACATTCCGGTCATGTTTACGACGGACCATTTGTGGCAATAGTTTGCAATATCTGAGATTATATTGATTACTCATAATTGAGGGTAATAAATGCATTTATTAATACATAGTATAAAATACAGGGTTTTTTTCATCCCTGATATGAACGAAGGCACGCGTTTATCACATTCCTGTATCATCACCCTTTATTTCACCCTTTGTTACGATTTTTTTTAACACTTTTGCTCCTTTTATTCAGATTTCGAAATACCGCGGATATTTTTGTTTTAATCGATGCAGACTATGACGTTATAACATGGACATATTTTTTTAGAGGACGTCACAATACGTTTGAGCGTCAAAAATGCGCCGGTTTTGAGATGGGAGAACTAGGATAAAGCTGGATAAGGTTTTTCATATGAAAATATAGACGAGTTGTTTATAAAAAATATGATAAAAACAACAATACTTGGCAAAACTGGATCACACTCGAGTCAATTCTCAACCAATATCAGCCCCATGGCCTTCGTTCCTCCGGCTGATATAGGAGTCTCGGGTTGATATAGGGTGTGATACAGATTTTGCCATGTATATTATTTTCTATGTAATAAGCTCCTTTCAAAGAAAATAACTGATAAATCTTGACTAAATTTTGCAGAGGGATTAAGGAGTGGAAATTTATTTCCCCCTTTGTCCCAAAAGGGTATTGATTTTAGGTAAATACCTTTAGAATTGACGATCTTAAATGTAATCATATACTAGTATCTTTACTTCTAAATAATTATCTAACGGGAGACTGTGTGCAATGATTTGATGAGAAACTGAATTTTTTTTACTTCGCTTGATGGGGTTCTAAATCAAATGAAATTTCAGATTGTGAAATGTATTTCAAACTAGACAGCTCATTACATTTCTCAACTGAGAAAGGTATTTTGTGCTAATTTTTTTCAACAAATAAATTTAAAATTTCAGATATATACCATCACTTGAAACTATATGTACATGTATTACAATGGATATAAAGACAAGAATACATACAAGATAATTCCCTAAGAAACATCTACTTCAAAAGGTCCTTTATACGTGGAATTTCAAGTTTTAAGTTTCGTGGAAAACACAGAATGTCCAACAGTGGTTTAAATCAATTCTTTCCTTTAGAGATACAGTTTAAATAATGTTTTAAATAGAGTATAAAGTTTCTTTAAATTCTATTGAACCATCTCCGAGAAACATTTGAACGTACGCATTATATTTGTTTACTTATTTCTGTTTACAAAATTGATACGTAAAAATTGCAATTCGTCAATTTTAAGATAAATTTAAAGAGAAAGAGACTTTAGTCATTTCGAGGATTGAACCCGGGTCACCTAATGAGAAACAATTAATCAAGTCATCGGGACCGTCGCTGGGAAGCATATGAGTGTGTATCTTGTCAAATCATGTAATTTATCGATAATTACCTAAATAAGTTCTATGTATGCCATGATACATATGTTCAATTTTCAGCATTGTCTATAAAAAATAATAAATCGGAAAAACGAAACTTACTAGTAACCTGTATAGATGAATGCAGGTATATGCAAACTGAGGGTTAAAAACATTGATTTTTAAATCCTTACTAGGTTTCCATAAATATTTTTTATAAAATTTGAACCAAAAACTTGAGGGAGAAACCCTACTATGGGGGAAAAACTACTATATATATTAGCTTTTCCCCACGGGGGGAAATTAGGCTACAAAATAGCAGGTTTTCCGGGGGGGGGGGGGGGGGGGGCTACTATGGGGGAAAATCTGCTATACAACACCGGTTATAAATTCGGTATATCATATAGGAAAACTGTTTTTTCTATAAGAAAAATTATTTTCCCCATATGAATTCATTCTAAAAGGTGTATATTTCACCTGACGGGTGAGATATATAAAACAGTGGTCAGTGGTTACATTGTTTAAGCATTGGTCTATCATATGACTTATTTAAATTTTTCGAAACATGCACCTTAGACGGGTGCAAAAAATGTTACCTTGGCACATGCACAATTATCCGACACAATGTTATAAATTGAGTACAAATGGTATATAAGTAGAGGATATCTATATTGTGAGATCTCATATTTGCTTTATCCAACGAGTTGAAATGGTGTATATATTCGCGAGGCTTGTCGAGCGAATATAACCATTTCAACACAATTATAGATGTTCTATTTATCTCATACGATTTGATTTATATTATAAAACTTTTGAGACAGCAAATGACACAAATTGATTTTTTTTTAACCTAATCGATGATGCAACGTTGTGTTATGCGGTTATTGTGACTTGCGCAATACAATTTAGTACGTCATTTCGGAGATAAATATAGCTGTTTTAATGTTAAGAATCATTGAAATAGACCTTGAAATAATTTTTTTTTTTACCTCTAAATATTTTTTAATTAGAACTTTATCACTTAAATGGAAATACTGAAGACTTGAATAGACAAGTTTGTTGACATGCACAAAGTAGCGAATGCTCGTTAGTTTGAATTGACTCAAACGAGGAACAGTTGTTAATAATTAAAAAAAAACCCCAGATACTAATGATTCGAAGTTGAAGTATTGATTAAGGATGCTTAATGGTGGTAAAATAAAAATCTTGGGAGGCATTATTTCGGTTGGATAAGTTCTTGTGTATAGAAACACAATCAAAGGTAGCTAAACACATTTTCGTATAAAATCCAGGGGAAACACAGTTTCGTATAAAATCCAGGGTGTTTTTCTTAAAAAAAAAGGCATGACGGATAGGGATTTTCCTGCAATTTTTTATGCAGTATACATGAATATTGATTTTCTTTTATTCTCAATCGCATAATATAGAGTTTAATCTTCCGAGTACATGAAAAAATGTATGCAGAAAAATTTTAAAAACTAATTTTGTGAGACTCTACAAGGTTAGCTTTTTAAAAAGCTAAGAAAGTCAGCCAACGTATTATTATTTTATGGTCAAAAGTGAATACACAATCTATTAAAATAAAAGATATATGGTTTCCAGAACAATAAAAATTTGCGGGTGTATACATATAGATTGCACACTTATTTATGACCACATGTATATGAGGAAACAAGCGTGTAGTGGTGTACATACAATGTATGTCTGCCCACCTACTTAATACTTTGCAAATATTGCTCTCTGAATTTTATGGTTCCGTCGCAAATCACTGCCAATATATTTTCTCTCCAATCTCACCAAGAGAGTCGGGGAGATATATAGGTATCACACCGGTAATCGACCAACAAAAACGAACTTTGTCGATTTTAATAAAATTGATATCTATGATTAGGGAAATTTCTGTAGTTTGTAAATTGGATTCTACTTTTAACGGGAATTATTTCTTAAAGAGCATATAGGCCGACTTCCTGGGGTGCGCGCAGTCTCTTTACATACAGCTTAAAAACAAGTGGTTTTGGGGGTAGGCATGTTCGCTTGAGAAAATGCCGTATCGCATGCCCATATTTTGATGTTAGATAATGAGTATCATAGAACACTGCTATGTATTTTTTTTTTCTCACGAGAAAAATATTTCGATTTTTTACGAATTTTTTTGTTACATAGAATTATATAGCGAAAACAATTACCGGTGTGATACCTTAAATGCGGACTCCGGCCCGTGGCTGCAGACGATACCCATGGGCAGTCTTCCAATACGCCGATGCGCAGTTAAAATTTGACCTAGAAACTGACCAGTTTCATAACTTCTTCGAATTTCTCTAACACGGGCTGTCTAATTTCTTCCCAGAATTTCAATTAACACAAGGTGGCAGGGGATAGTTTCGAACGAAAGACCCGTCACAATTTTGAAATAAAGGGAGAACCTGAGGTTTGGCTGGTTATTTGAGGGGTATAAATTGCTAGAATATTTATTGCATTCATTTTGTGGATAGAGGAGCTAATGTCAATTTTATTGATATATGACACTTTAATACTGGTAGCACTTTTCATCAGATATGGAATGAAAATGCGAAACTGTGGCCAAAATGTTCACTTTCGGTTTTGTGCTTGAAAAGTGGGGTGGATTCAGAACACGAAATGTCATTCGAAAAGAAGGTGATTAACCCCCCATTAATTGGTGATTATTTGCATAGGTATACATTTAGCAACAAATTCTATGGTAGTTTATGGCAGTTGCTCGGGACTGGAGCGTAGTGCTGGACCCGTGAAAATGTGAAAAAAGGGTAATTTTTCAGAAAATTTTGAGACCGTCCCTAGCTATTCTATATAGTGCTATATGTAAGTTGTAATTGTTTTATTCTGAAATGTTTAAAAATTCTCAAGAGTCGGGACCATGTGTCCCCTGCATGCAAACCAATTTTAGCAAATTTAAAAATCGACTGAATAATTAGATCACATATATGAGCAGTATCTGCCTCACAAAAACTATCCCCTGCCACCCAAGCGCAATTGAATTTTCATCCCAACTTAATTAGTCAGCCCGCGGGCTGACTAAAAGTAGAGGGAGGTAACTTCATGAACATCCGGATTTTACGCGTGCAGAATTTCTTGACTTGAGTAGCGGGTAATATAGCTCTTTAAAAAGCTGGCGAATGTACCCTAAAAATACAAAAAAAAAACAAAACAAAAAAAACCCCACGATGCCTTAGGACTTGCTCTGTAAAATTTACAGAACTTAAAATTACAGATTCATTTGCATTATGCTGTTAGGGGGAGCCTAAAATACATGGGTGTTCTGCAATTACAGGCATCCTCTTGCCTATTTTCCTCGTGTTTTTAGTGCCAAACGAACTCTATTATTATGCTATATGTGCATTATTCTTTAGTATTTACAAAATTCAAAGTTTTATCTTTTTATTGATATATATAGATATATATGCAATACGTCTTTACAATATATTTTTATATGGGTTAGTTTCGCTTGTCCCCTATATGAAAACGTCCCTATAACGTTATATATAAAACTGTGTTTTGCACCCAAAGCGTTCTGTTTTAATCGCGTCTTCAGGATTAACTCCTTGATAGCTAACGTGGTTTGTACTTTTATTAACCATACACCTATATGTTTTCCTTCATTTTTGGGAGTTGATTTTAATCAACTCTCCTATGCAGTTACTCTGGCAAAACGAAAGTGAAACAGTGTTTGGACCTAAGCACAAATCATCACCGCTGACAAGAGTTAGTTCTTGAAATAATTGATAAATTCGGTGTAATGTATGCTGAACCATTGTTTTTCAAGAAAACGTATTTATAAATACCTTGAAAATAGTCAGATTTTGAATAGTACGAATAATTTAGATATTTTTTGTAGTCGTATGTATTCCTACGCCAGAGCGTTCAACCAGACGCTCGGCTGTCTCCGTAAATCTCCGACAAACAGAGAGTCTCTCTTGGTAGTCGGAGATTAACGGAGACAGCCGAGAGTCTGGTTGAACGATACTAGAGTTCAATATTGCTTGAATCCAGACATGTGTACAATTTTTAGAAATATTTCGATTACTGATACATAGTTTGATGGAATTTATTATATCCTTAAATATTACACAACATGATTCATATGGGGTTTTCTCGAAATTCTTGTCGGAAAAGTCCGAGAATTCATATTATAAAAATGTACGTAATTCAAATAGAGATAAGAAATTACTTGTCATGCTAAATAACATATCGTTGATTCTAAAATAAATAATAATCGATAAAATCAACCCCCGTCAGTACTTCAGTACTTTGATTGTAATTTAAATCTTGGACAAAATCCAACAAATTTTTGGTACAAGAATCTGCAAAACTAGGTCACTGCAGCGTTGAAGCGAGGGGCTGTGTCAAAAATAGTTCTGATCGGAAGTATAATCATGATTAAGCACCACCCGTTGATAAATTAAGGTATCACACCGGTAATTGTTTCGCTATATAATTCTATGTCAGAAAAAAATTCATGAAAAATCGAAGTATTTTTCTCGTGAGAAAAAAATATATAGCAGTGTTCTATGATACCTTACTCATTATCTAACATCAAAAAATGGGCATGCGATACGGCATTTTCTCAAGTTTTCTAGCTGCGAACATGCCTACCCCCAAAACCACGTGTTTTCAAGCTGTTTGTAAAGAGACTGTGCGCACCCCAGGAGGTCGGCCTATATGCCCTTTAAGAAATAATTCCCGTTAAAAGTAGAATCCAATTTACAAACTACAGAAATTTCCCTAATCATAGATATCAATTTTATTAAAATTGAATATGGGAAAATGCAAAATGCGGCCAAAAGAAAAAAATATTCCTTATAAATGTATGGAACTACATTTATAAGGAATATTTTTTACTAAGTCTATTTTCATTGGTCGATTACCGATGTGATACCTTGAAGCAAAGGGTTACCACACGAGAAGTATACACCATACGTATGAGATAAATGTTAATTAAATCATACATATCTAATCAATGATTACTAATGGGGAAAACACATTAATACTAAAACATATCGACACAGACAATGGAAGTGAACAATAACTTAAATATAAATTGTAGGTATATTAACACGCATCTAATATATTCTTAAAAATCTGCTGTTTTTAAAGAAAGCCCCGCTAGAGTATAATTTTTAAAAGACAAAGGAAAACGCGCGATTAACTGTAGCTTGTGTTAATTACATGCATTTTTAAATAAGCTGAACAGAGCATTTGAAATATACTGAAAGGACAGCATATCTATGCTGATCTTTTTTCACTCCCTTTCTAGAAAAAAATGAAATACAATTATCTGATTTTGACGTGTTACCTTTAAATATTTTATAAAAACTTCCTTTGCTCATGTATAATCATTAACAAATGCAATACAAAACGTTGTTCTCACTATGGAATAAAAACAAAGGGATTTGTCATTTTTCGAAGAAAATGACCCAGTTTTATGACAAACATGTAAATAAATAATATTTTATTTCTAATCTAGATCATTGATTATTGAAGTGTAATTTTGTAAATTTTAAATACTTAAAATCATTTGGCTATACCAAAATCGATGAAAGTAATGCAGCCGATGTATTTCAATTATAACGTTCATATTGAAACGACGATTCATATTACTTTTAAGCAAATTGCACACTAGAAAATGACATCAGGTATAAAAAAACCAATTGCAACTTATCATATTGATCATTATCTCTGGGTCTTACATTTGGTTAACATTATGGATGCATAAGTTATCCACTATTTCAAAAGTACTTTTCTTTTGTTTTGAAAAAGACATGAATTTTTGAACTAGATACTATACTAAACACTGAAAAGCTTTTGTCATACTGATACCATTCACCTCCGGTGATTTACAGTATGAAGATGTTGGATTCTGATGATTTGAATCTCCCAATTTTTCAAAAATGTAAGCACCATGCGACGGATACATGTATAACCACAAGGCAAATTTCATAAAAGCCAATTGGCACCCTTGAGGTTTTTCTTTGGTTGGAGAATAAATCAACAACCAAACAATGGCGTCTAAATGTCAGGCGTCCTTCGTGAGCTTATTTTACGAGGATTTTTAGCAAATTACCGACCGCATTGTAATGTCATCACCCCAGCTTTGCCAACTCTGTGTTTGTCTCCTGAAATGAAATATTTATCTTCCAATTACCTTAATTACTTAAGAGTCAGCGCAAAAAAGGGGAGGTCACCCGATGGGACTTAAAGCAATTTTAATCCATCAGAGTCTATGAAAGGTAACTGAATTTTATCTGCTGTGTAGTTTATTAAGTATCCTCTTGCATCATTGAACAGTAATGAATCACAACAACAGTGTTGATATAAGAGAAACAATTAATTAAGATAATTACTCCTCCTTAATGGTTCTATCAATATTTTAGTCCGACGTAAGCGATAAAATACAAGTATCGCGTTCAAAAGATTCTATATTTTGATAGCTCTTTTTATGATTCATAAAAACTGTTAATTTTCCACATGTTTCTGATGATAACTCAAACAAGAAAGATTCTTATCATGTTTTTGATGATGATTCTTTAAATAAAACCACAAATAACGAATTTAAATATTTTATAAACCATTGGCAAACCTTGCTCTTATTTCTTCATGCTGTTAACAAACATAGCATCCGTTCTACAGCCTGGTTTCTGAAGGCTAAACTTGGTTCAGTTTCCTGACTTTTGTAAAGTTAACAATTGAAAAAAAGCTAACACGACAAGTGACGGAAAATCAAGTTGCGATCGCCATATGGTTAAGCGGCAGTCTAATCAGTGTTTAGAAATACCGGTAATCCGACGGAATATCTCGTCTCTCATTATCAGACTGGACGTGTGAACAATTTCCATCACAAGAAACTGTCTTGGTTACACCGCGATACCATCTGAAAAAAAAAACTTTTGGAGAAAAAAACCAGATAAAGAATCCTTTGCCACAAAATATGGTGAAGTTTACTATCTCTTATAGCCACTGAAAGTTAAAACAAATGATCCTTCATTTATGTTTTTTTTAAGCACTTGAATGTTGTTGATATTGCAATTCTCCCTTTTTTATTAGATGTTCAATTTGATATTCTTTCTAGATACGGTGTGTTGTTGTTTCCTACTTGGTGTCCTAGTAAAGTGCACATTAATTTTGATAGTTCAATAGGAAAGGGCAACATACATTGCTTTTATTAACTTTCCTCCAAATACAAAAACAAGTATTGGAAATATTGTACTAGCTATTACTACAGAGTTATAATATTTGGATTTTTTTCAGAACACAAAATATGTAGTTTTTACTAGAACAATTTTTCTAACAATTTGTCGTTTCCACATCGAAATATACATACTTAGTATTTAATTTTTCAGCAGAATGAAATTTTAATTTTAAGGGATTAAAAAGAAACCTCCATTATGAATCAAAAAATAAAATAAAGCCTTACTTTTTTTGTTTTCTTCTTTGTATTTCTTATTCGATAACCGAGTTGTTAAGTATTTGAGAGTCCAAACATTTCTGTCCGTTCGACAGTTTTTAAACAATTGAAAATTTTTATTACTCTGAAAAGCGTATATGACCAGAAAATGAAAATTTAAGATTGGTAATTATATTTTCGAAATTATTTATATCTCAAAATGAATCCTTCTTACTTTAAATGCAGTTAATAACAATAATTAAGTTAAATTTCAATATAAAGGGTTGATAAATGTTGAGAATTAAAGAAGAAAATGGCACCCTGGACCACAGTCAGGCATTTATGTAAAAATATTATTTTCACTCAGTCTGTTATCAAGATGCCGCACTAAAAAACCGTTTGAATAAAAACGAGAGATTTACTGATACCTACATAAGTGTATATATTGTTACATGTATATTTTATCATTAACTGTCATGCGCCTGATTGTTACTAGACTCTCTCTCTCTCTCTCTCTCTCTCTCTCTCTCGAGAGAGAGAGAGAGAGAGAGAGAGAGAGAGAGAGAGAGAGAGAGAGGTTTTCTCAAAAGTCCAATTATTTGTATTTCGGAACTAAATTACATAACTTTTTTCTAAAACTAAAAAAGGTTACTCCTATTTCAGTTAAAACTTATTAATTACACTATTTGTAATGTTCTGTGATTTATTTTCAAACAGCATGATAGATTAAAAGATATGAACAAACATTTTGAATGTCAGGATTAGGGGAATTTCTCATCAGATTTAACGCCAGGACGGGCTTTCAATAGCCACATTATTCTCATTAAGATTAAAACCCCAATGCATTCTTTATTTCACGGACAAAATCAATATCTACTGACAAAAACAATGATTATTCAACAACAACGAAGCGCCACAGATACAAAATCCTGAAACATATTTTATTTTTCTTAATCAATCAACAATTAATTGAACTAAGCCGCTTCCAGTATGCGATGTTATTAATTGCAACCGATCTGGAACTGTCGATGAAAGGGTCTAATCATATAGATGGACAAGTAATAATGGGGCGACAGTAAGAATGTGGCTTAATTTACATCTAATTGTGTCGTTAATTGAAGTCGGCTTTCTTCCCGTGTAATCCGCTTTTCTAAAGTTGTCTGTCATTCCGCATTTGATTAGGCCTCCAATGAAAAGAGAAAAAGGTGCACCGTCGAGGTAGAAGAATATCAGACCCGCACTGTTGGGTTACCTGAGAATAATTAGACTCGCAAAACGCAGGTAATCACAGTATGGTTCCAGATAGGAACAAACTTTCTAATTAGTAGAATGGTCCCGACTGATGTTGACTTTGCTAGAAAAAATCTTGAACAAAATGGTTCTGAATACAACCCATGACTCCAGGGTTACAAATCTTCAGATTTAACAAAGCTCGTACGGGGATAAGTCGAGATCATTCCGGGAACAATTTGTGAGAGGGTGATTATTAGCAATGCGTTCAGTTTTGCCTGACTTGGATTGATCGCGAGTTTGAAAATAAAATTTAATACCAATTCGACATGACAGATGAAATGAATACTCCCATATCTGTGTCTTAATTAGAAGGAGATTATTAAAGAGTATGATCGCTAGGAATCCCGCCATTTGTCGTGGTACCTAACCACCGCCATCTTGTGTTTTGCCAACTGTGAAGCTCCCCAACATGTGGTCAATTTTTTTCCAATTCTTGTATGCCAAAGGTATTTAAAAAAGGAGCAATGTATATCTGAAAAAGACACTTTTCTAAAACGCAAAATGACAAACTTGTTTTGAAATCACATAGAGCTGAGATTTGGTCTTATCATCTAATCTTGCAGTCAACGTGTTTCAACAATTAAGTTTTTCGTGACGTAGCTTTTAACTGCTAGGTGTTTTTTTTTCATTGATTCTCTCGGATGAAGACTCCTACATTCATTTTTTTATTCACTAAGAACGACTATTTGTTAATTATTCATAATTTGATACGTTAAAAATGACTGAATTGAAAAAAAAAAGGACTGAAATATAAGTTTGCTCGATTTTAAAGCCCTTTTCATATAGTCATAAATTTTTGTAGTTGTGTAATTTTTTTTGGCTTGTTTGATTCGTTTTTGTTTTGTTTTTGATTGGATGTTTTTTTTAACTTGTTCGTGTCTCTTTTATTATGCATTCATAGATTTCATACAATAATTGGACATGGTATAGAAGTCTGATTTGTGATCCTGAGAGTTTATCAGTGGTGTTTATCGATAAAGAAAATACATGTTTGTACAAATGTATCAACTCAATGATAAATAATGCTCAAAACACTTTAGAACTTTCATGTGTAATCTTAGAGTTAGACATGGTGAAAACATCACTTTTAACATGGATATTAAAAATTTAGTTATAGGCTCGCTGTATAAAGCATAAACTTGAAAGAATTCCCGACAAACATTCCCATACATTTTTTTTATATTACAAACATTAAAACAAAAAGTCACTTTAAATCAGTTGCTAGTGTTATCCATTGTAGTTGTAACGAAAACGTAAGAAAGTCCGTTAAGCATTTTACTGTACATTATAAACGGCAACATTCAATATTTGTCAGTCTCTGTATCTCGTTTAATGCCTTATGTAGAATTCTCAAGTTCTCATTCCTTTAAAGAAATACTTGAAACATTTAGAGCTACATTAATTCCAGAAATATTATCTAAAAGTATTGTGGGGGAGGACCTATTTACTAAAATATTCAGTAATTCGCACGAGCTATGTAGTACCAGCATTAGAGAGTTGGCTAAGGTCGTACACCCGGTTTCCGTAGTGATAAGCGGATGAGAGTCATCTCCTGGATGTAACTCGTCTATCACAGGACAGGGTAAGCAGCGTAAGCTAGTACCCAATTGCAGCTGGGTGGACTGAGACAATGTATATAACCTCAGGTCTAATGTAGCAAGGGACAGTTTCGGATAAAGTACCCCTCAATATTTTTGTAAAATTGAGAGTTGCTGTACTTGAAGGCTTATGAGTGTTGCTAAAATTCATGAAATTATTTTTAATGATTATCATTAGTTAGAGGGATGTCTCTTGTTGAAATTGGCATGCAATATGTAGGCCCCATATGTTAGGTACATGAGAATCAGAAGTAAAATGCGAAACCGCGGCTAAGACTGTTGTGTTGACTTTACACAGTGAAATTGCAAGTGACAGACGGGAGATAAAATAACACGAAAAGTAGGTGGATGGGACATTGTAAACTATACACTGGTAAGTTTCTGACATGTGATGGTGCAACATGCACACGGTACGGAAGGTCAACTCTTTGCAGGGAATTAGCTGGGGGAGGTCTAAAAAACTAAAAAATCATGAAAAATTAGCAAAATATGAAAGGGTCAAAATCTCATAAAATCCAGTATGTAGAAAATTTTACAGGTTTTGGCTAGTAATTTTCTTCAGAAATTGGTGATTGGCCCTATAACAAGTGAATTAAAGGCATTTGTGCTGAATGGGAAGTGAGGAAATTCTAGTTACAGAGTTCCGAAGACGCACATCCCCTGGCTACAATAAATTGTATCAAAAAAACTGTCCCGTGCCACCTAAACACACAATGCATAGCATCAAGTGACCATAGTGGGACTCGAACTAGCGACCTTTGTCACTTACTTGCCTAATACTGCCACTGAGCCCTGTGGTTAACTTGTGAAAAATTGAATAAACTCCAATTTTTAATTATTATCATACAATATTTTTATATTTTTATTTTTCAATCAAGGATTAAAAAAAAGATTTGATGCTGTGATAAATTTCTTCCCTGTTCTAAAACGGCTTAAATCTTTTTCCTTTTATCTAACTTTAAAAAATGTACAGTTTATTCAAATAAAAAATGCCGACGTAGCTAGATGAAAATTCCGATGAACATTATATAAATAGTGCCTGTTTGGGAGGGAAACAGTTGAAATTGATACCCCCGAGAAAACCATTGTCAACCGACGCGAAGCGGAGGTTGACAATGGTTTTCGAGGGGTGTCAAATTCAACTGTTGCCCTCCCAAACAGGCACTATTTATTTATTATACTGAATGTCTTGATTTTAAAGAAAACTTTACTGCTTTTAATTTAAAAAAAAATAGATTCTACGACGAACCGTACGCGCATAATTTACGCGCATGTATTAATTCGTTGTATTACCCGTTGCCAAGTGTGTTGCTAACGCTGAGGGTAATAGAACGGATTATAAACTGCGTCTAAACCAATCAGATTTTACATGTAGTATTAAAAATGAAAGAATAATAAAACCAGTTCCCTCTATTTATCATATAAAACATCTATATTAATCATCCCCATTTAAAATATAAACTGTCAATAAAAACTACCTTTCTCAAAAACAAGTGCATCAGGTTAATAGAAAAGTCGCAAGTATGTCTTTTTAACTATTACAAATCATAATTAAAGAAGTATGTTTGGAACATAATAATTAATTTACTTTTTCAGATATAAGACCAGTTTTAAATTCAATAATCTGTTAACAGAAATTGAAGTTAAACATTTTGTAGATTATGAAATAATTTGGAAACTTCTATATTCTGTATTTTTGAGAGTGAAAAAGGCAGTCATATGTTAGAATTGGTGTATTCATTTGATAGGATAAACCAAATCCGTCGGACCTACCCAGTTTTAGAAGGAAGAGCAACTTTATATAAACGCGTTAAAATTTGGAAACACTAATACACTGCCAATTTTATTCATTTCTTGTCGTTTACGGAATTTATTGATTTTTAAAATTCAATGATGGTCTTATTATCTTCATTAACATTAAGTTAAAGTTCTTGAATATTATATTTAAACTTTTGTATAAATCAAAACATTTGTTATTTTTTTTTCCTATTAAATTTATGAAGCGATCAAAACGAAAGTGCAAAGGGAAATAATCGTTATATTGTTATATTTTCACGGTATTACTTTTCTTTCCATATTTCTTCAGTCCAGTTGACTTTATCAGAGTTTGTTAAAGAATATTTCTGTAAAAAATAATACGTTATCTGCAAACTGACATTCTTAGTCATCGGCTGTGTAAATTATCATATAGTCACAAAATGGACCATTCGTGTGTACGTGTGTGGTAATGGATATGCCGAACCATTACAATCAGTAAAATTCACCAATGCCCTGACGTCACCAAAATGTTCAAATCACTCAATTCTGTTTTTAAAAAAGTGCATTTAAGGTAGTACTCCAAATATATATTGGTGAATTTTTCCTGAGTACCACGAGACTTGGTCCGAGCGAGTATGGTCACAGTAGCATGGCAACTGAGCCGTAAAGCTTGGACTTGGTATGTACCAAGTGATTTGGAATCAGCAAAAATTCATTGTTCGAGGTGTTAAACATGTACTAACTTGAGTCTGAGTATTGACTTGAGGTAAGTGGGTGACGACAGTGCAAGTTTAGATGTGATATTTTACCACTATAAATAGAGACTGGTAGATTCGTTGCAAACCAAAAGAAGAACGAATTTATACTTGTTTGCTTTGATAATTCTGTAGAAAATTAAAATACTATATCAATATTTGTCAGATGCGGATATACTAGATAAACTTATTTCAAATATCATCATTAGGTTGCAAAATACTTATATTCATCGATTATGCGTAGGTAGCTAGTAATTTTATTTCAATGATATCGTCAAGGAACATAACATGCACAATACAAATGTATCATATAATTAACTCTTACATTAAACCAAAGGATCACACAGGTACAACTGATAGTTTTATACTTATATATTTTGTATATTTACACGCATTTTTCTTTACTTGTATCTCTTTAATGGTGTTTTTTTTTTCTTCTTTTTTATTTATTGTTTTAAAAGTGGCACAAATACGTGATGGACAGGTATTCAAATCTACTAATATATATTTTGGTGAATACTATGTATAAGAAACTTTACACGTCACTTTAAATTAATAACTAATACTGAGTGTTTATATACTAAGATATAATGAAAACTTGTCAGTAATGATGAAATAAAGTAATGTAGTTCGGTGGAAAGAGGCGCAACTCTATCTTGCTATTCCATGAGACATATAGAAATACAACTTTGGGAAATTGTGGGAAAAAATATATTATTTTTCAATTATTACACCGCCTTTAAATAATATGAATGCAATTGGTTTGTTGAAGATAAAAAGTTAAAGATAAAAGAAACATAAAGAACATTTGAATACATACATACATGCGTAGTGGATTTTGGAAAATGTTGCGGGAAAAATCATGTTTGTATTCTGCATTGTCATAGTTGACAAAAGGTAGTATTGTGTTGGGTTATCGTGTAAATAGGACAAGTCAATTCCTCCGGACCTACTCAACAACAAAGTTTATCTGTTGTTTATCTATTAAAAATATATCGGCGACTTAAGACTGAAAAATGAAGAACCTAACTACTTTTAAAGTTATATATCTCAACATATTTACTGTACATTACAAAAGGCAAATTCAAGATTTGTGAAATGTTATGGGATCAGTGGGTAAATCAATATCTGAAGAATGTAACAAAGATAAATAATTTGAAAAAGATAAATTGGCTACTATAGAATTTTCTTTTATTAGTTTCTTTTCAAACATGTCATATATGAAAATAAATTTTAGCACTGAGCGGATGAAAGTCATAATGGGGCACCAGACAATATCAAGTTACCATAGCGGGGCTCGAACCAGCGACCTTTGTCGCTTATAGGCCTAAGTAATGATTATAAGCCATTCTGTCAGATATTGCACAGTACAGTTCGAGGAGCGTTATAATAAGTTAACAATAGGTATTAGGCCAAAATATATAATTTGCGTTTGGGTCTGTTAATAAACTAAATATTGAATAAAGGAAAACTTGTCAAGTTTAGATAAACAAAAAGTTTTTTGCATTGGTCCTATTAGTCCACATTGCGTCATGAAAAAGCATGCGCAAAGGTGAGCGTATTTCGACACCTCAGCACATTGGTCATTTTGTAAAAACAGCGGTAGAGGATTGTATGATTCTGTAGAATTAAAATGTTTTTTTTAAAATATCATCTTGGATATATATATATTAATCATGGAATTATGAATGTTTGATTTGATTTACAAATCTTTTCCGAACAATTTCAAACAAAAGGACGACATTAATCGAACACTTCCAACTGAGTGAAGTTATGTTTTTATAATTCGTGCAATGGTTCATTTTGATTTTGACAGAATTTTCTCTTCGTGTGGATCTGTAAAGTTCAATTCTCAAGGTTTTTCTACGTAATTTGCACGTGAAAGTTGAAAAATTCACGTAAAATTGTGAAATTGGAGAAACCTGTAGTTGTGTTTTTTTCTCTTCTTTTGTAGTTTTGTGAGTTTGTGTTTACCCCAATTATCTGCAGCAGTTTAGTATGTCACCTGTGGCCGTCTAATAAGTGGAAACTTCTTGGACAGCTACAGGTAACTTACTGGAGGGTTGCAGGACAGTAAGAGATTTTTCTGGACTCGGTTTAACAAGAGATGACGTCGCACAAATGTTTTAAAGCTATTACAACTGCTTCACTTCTGCATTTAAGAAATAAACAGCAAGTTAAAAAGTTCACCGGGATATGAACTTGGTTGGTCACGTGATCAAATCCTGTGAAGCTTGAAGGGCTTCTCAGAAGATTTGATCACGTATCAACTAAGTTCATATCCCGGTGAACTTTTTAACATTGCTGTTTATTACTTATATTTA
>WFKH01006014.1:8653255-8675714 GCA_016163765.1 Magallana hongkongensis | reverse complement strand
TTTTCTGATAAAACACAAGAAATTAAAACGAAAGTAGAAAGGGGAATAATTTCATAAATTTATACATAGATTTCTTCTCTTGTTTTGGCCGTTCGTTTTTGTTTTGTTTTGTTTTATATTTCTGCTTGAGTAACAAAAGAATATCATTTTATATCATTTTCATTCGTTATGAGTGAAAGTTCATTTTTTCCAATTATTTCCATCCTCACAATGTCAGGACCCCTGACATTGTGAGGATGAATAATTTTGGGCAATGTTACACAGTCTATTTGCTAATATCTTCAAATGATTGAAACGTAAAAAAAACCCAAAGGAAAACACATATTGTTGGTTATTGAATTGCAGCTAGGAAGATGTGAGCTATGCTAAAATTGGTATTTATGTTAATAGGATGTTCATGGGAAAATCTGGGTTTTTTTCCATCCAACAAAGATCTCAACGTAGACTATCGTAATGTAAAATGTTAAATTGTACAAACACACTTTTTGATGATTTGTCAAATATCATTTGTTTTCATTAAATGATACCTGAATTACAATAAAGGTCAACTCATCTGCATTAACGCATACGAAAACATTTAGTAAAATAAAAAATATATGATATTTTTTATAACTTAGGTGGGTTTTTGGGTTTTTTTTTTTTTTTGTTTTTTTTTTTGGTTTTATTTTTTAACCAAATTGCTTAACTTATTAAAACCATATAGTGTTTTTAAGAAGAAAATTTAATTTCATTTCTATAATTTCTGTTGTGTCAGTTCAATTATCATTATTAGAGTGTTATTGCTTTCAAATTATATCTGTAGAAATAACCAGTCATTATCGGGTTGTGTTGCATATCAAGAGTTATCTACGTAAAACTGTCTATCTATACTGATGATTTTTAAAATGATCTCATCTACTTAGACTGAATAAAGACTAAAGCTAAAGTAAGAAAGGTCGATAATAAGATAATCATCATACACATATATTTTTTGGCATTTTTTATATTACCAGACACTTGCAAATTATTGGTCTATCACTGCTCCCAGTTAATCGAATGACATTCAAATGTGGGCTCTCAAAATGTTGACCGGATATTTAAGTCCTTATAAGGTGGTAAAGGGGCATGGTCACGATTTTTGTCAAAAATTATTTTTTCTGATTTTAATATTTACAATGCTTCAGTAAGGCATTTTATAGGCAACCAAAATTTGAGTGTAACTCGTTGAGTTATATGCAAGTTACAGAGCTTACAATGCTTTGCTATGTAAACAAAGCTTTTGTTTTCATTTTGAATGTTGAAGTAAAAAATCCAATTTTAGACCTAAAATGAATGTGTTAAACGTTAGGAACTGTATTTTATCCTTAAAATGAATAAGAAGATAGACAATTCAGCTTGAAAAAGATTTTTTACTGGTATATGGAACCTATGTAAACAAAGACAGGGCACGAGCCTTGTTTACATGACAAAGAATTGTGAGCGCTGTATCTTCCTTATAACTTAACGACTGACTCTCAAATTCCATTTGATCATTAGAAATGCATCCTTAAAGCATTGTAAATAATAAAAACAGAAAAAAAGAAATTGACCAAAATCGTGACCATGCCCCTTTAAAAATACTTTCAGACACACATCTGGTTCTCCATAGAATAGCACGTGCTTTTTGAAACAAATTCGTTTCTGTATAAAATCTGAGGGTTGAAGATTTTTATAAAGAATTATTTTGAATTATAAGACCTGGTAATTAAATCCCTTCAGCATTAAATCTACCTGGGAATAACAAATGTATATTTCATTACAGAATATAGGAATTTTCCGTTCCTAGAAATCACAGAACCCTACACTTTTTTATACAGTATTATAAATAAAGATCAATACAAAATTGATTGTGGAGATTCAAAGAATTTATTTCTGTAAAATACAATAAAAGTAATGAAAAATTAAATAACATTCGATAAAAACAATATTTAGTTTAACATCATTTTTTGGTATAAATTTGCAACAAAATAGCAATTTCAAGTGTTTTATGCTACAGTCAAATCTTCAATAAATAATGGAGATATATATCTCAGCAATTGTTGTAACCTCACATCTATCAACAAATGGCAAGCGCTTATTCACGTAAATGTGACGTCTTTCTTCAAAACTCAAATTAGAATATCTAACAGCATTGGGAGGTTTTACGTGATACAAAAAAATGTCGAGAAAAAATTATTCAAATTCAAATCTAAAATACATTGTATGTGATGCTTCATACATTATGATTTATGATCTCACACAGTTTTGTATTTTCGTGTTTCTAAAAAATAAGTTCAAGCCTTTTAATTCTTTAATAAATCAATATGTTCAGCAATATATATTTTATACAAACAAAGTCCTTTATATCATATTTACAAAACATTCTTATCTATTTTGATAAAATTACAATTCATCTTAAATCAATGCTTAATACTTTTAACACACACTCACAACATAATCAAAATCTTCACAAAGTGATAGCATTTGGTCAGAAACAGAAATAACATAGTACACAAGTTAGTGGACTTTGGATGGTCAGGTTGCCTTTCTGATACGGCGGTTTTCACACTATGGTCCTGTGTGTTGCGGAGAGGAGTCGGTTGGATTACTCTCGTACACACACTAAAAACAATATGTAACTCAACTCTATAGACAAGGAGATGTAAAATATTTATTTGAAAACCTATTTCAATAAGTTTAATATACAATGACTGATAAACATAAATTGTTATATGAAATATTTATGCTCTAAAACATGTGAGTGTATTTTTTATAAATCAAACTATGTTTTGATGTCATCTATCCCAGAAAAATTAATATGGAATCCTGAACGCTCCATATTGTAGATAAAAAGATAGATGCGTGATGGGTAAATGATATACAGTTATGAAATTTACAATCGTAATTAGTTTAAAGTTATGGTCGATGACATTTAAGATATACCACCACTCTCTCAGTTTATTTTGCAGCTTGTTTTAAATAGATAATTAACCCTTAACTGATACATATTTACCATTGCTGCCCACACCACGACCCAGAACGGAAAAATCAAAGTCATCAGGAGGTGGACCTTGTAGTTTTCAATAAAAGTTTCCCTTAAACGATAAAAATACTATTTTTGGATAGATAGATAGATAGATAGATAGATAGATAGATAGATAGATAGATAGATAGATAATGAAATAAAATTAGATATGCACAAAGACATTTAATTGTACTTACAAATGCTCGCCTTTCCTAATTACTTTCAAACGATGCTCTAGTCGGTTCATTGGCTCGTAATAGTTTTTCTCTAAATAGGATGGTCTGTAATACATTATTTCAGATACTTGGCGATTCTCCCCTCTAACAATTATCTCATTTTGAATGGCGAGTGATCTTTCAACTTCTTCTATTTTAAAAAACTTATTCTGCGAATCTCCACATTTTTGAGTATTTTCAAAAATGCATTTGTTGATGAACAAGTTTGGGCGCAATGCATCACAAAGAATCAAGACTTGGTCGTTTTGTTTCATTGTCAATGCACGGAAGTTTTCATATTCAAGAAGACATCTAATTTGAGAAATTGAATCTTCTTTAAGAATTTCTCTACACACTCCATTAAATTCGTCGAAAACTGAAGAAATGCACTTGAGATAAAACATTAGCTTAGCACGTGGATCTTCATCTACGTCAGCTTTGCTTCCTGTCGCTTGGGCGGTGGCGGTGGTCTGCAATGCTACCACATTGCCGCCGCTGGCAGCAGCAGCGGTGCTCCTGGTGCCCGACCCCTTGTGTACAGCTATAGCGGTACTGGTGCTGGCGGCTACATCTGTAGCGTTAGCAGCTGCAGAATGGCTTTGTTGTGCGAAACCTCCATGTGGAAGAGGGACGAGAGAAGATGATGCGGTGGTTACTGGTGGCTGTAACTCCGACATTTTGGTTTGAGCCTGCCTAAGTATTGAAATTCTTCCTCCTCCTAAATTGACAGCTTAGGTATTAAATAGAATTCAGGAAGACTTCCGTTCCGAGAAATCATCGACCGCTACACGGGTGAATAAAATTGAGCAAAATTGTTTCCGGGGATTTAACAGTCTAATTGTAACTCAAGGTTTACAATATATAGTAAACGTATAAATAGAAACTGTTTTTCTTTAAACAAAGCTATTTTTTTTTCTCGATTTAAACGTTAAAATTGAACTGTTCAACAGTTAAAGAGTTCAAACAATACTTTTATTTCGGCATAAGTATATACTACATGCATAGGAAAATCCTTGGCTGTCACTTGTCGGTCCCCCGTCCCTGGTTTGTCTTGTTTGTTTGTTTTTGCACAAAACATGTACAATGAAGCGCATTGAAGTGGTAAAAATGTTCGTTTGAATGGAATGTTCTAAACTTTGTATCGAACGTCAATTGTTACATAAGACACGCCCATTTCTTTTGAAACGAGGAAAACAGTATTCGTCACAATGATTTCGGAACCGCCCCTCTTCTAGACAACACAAGCAGGAATTCACACACGTATATTGAACACAGTGACATACGCTCTCTCTCTCTCCCTCTCTCTCTCTCTCTCTCTCTCTTCAGTTGTGACAAATTTCTTGTGTTTATTCATCAGATAGTGGAAAACAATTTGTTAAATGAAATATTATAACAATATTTTTAATACTATAAAGGTGATTTTTAATAAACAACATAAACGACATAATAACATGTATGCGGATATTTTAGTATACGTGGTACATGTATAAACGAAGTATTAACACGTACATGTACGTACGTTTATCAGTCAATAATTGTACAATTCATCAATCTTTTGTTAAGCATCTAGGTAACCTGTATTTCGGTAAAATCTCCTAATATCAATGGGCGAAATTTCTTTCAATGCATGTATAATTGCGAGTTTAAAACTAACTTGTAGGTATGGAATAAATCTTTCTTGTGATAACAATTTCTTAAGTTTCAAAAAGCAGTTTTCTACAGGATTAAAATCCGGTGAATACACTGGTAAAAATCCATACTGCACACCTTGATGCGAAAAATATTGTCGAAGTATTCTTTCTGCATTATTTTTGTGAATGGGACAATTGTCCACAACTATGAAATCACCCGGAATCAAGACTTGTCTTCCGTATTCATCTTGAGTTTGATTTGCTTCATGCCAAAAATTTAGAAACGTATAGGTATTTGATGTACCATCTACAAAATTGTAATATAGTACACTGTCTAAACCAATAAGTAAATTTAAAGTCAAATTTCTATCAGCAACGTATTTGCCGACTTCTATACATGGTTTGCCTTTGTATGAATGCCCATACGTTCGTTTAGTACACGAAAGCTTAAACCCACTTTCGTCCATGAACTTAATTTGATGTGTTCGTTTAGTTTGACAAAAATCTATGTAAGCTTGACTGTAAAGCATATTTGCATGGGTAAATCGCTCGCTATATGGACGTTTTATACGTTTGTAGGTGAAGTTAAGACCTCTCGATATGGAGCGATTGACGGTTGACACAGACACATCTCCAGACACAGGAGAATATTTCTTTAACTTATCTTGTAGTTCTTTGCCAGACATAGACGGCGTTTCTCGTTTTAGCAATTCAATTAACTCTTTGTCAGGTTCGGTAAGTTTTGGTCTTCCTTTTTTATGTCGCATTTGTGGGGTATATGTACCTTCTTGGACGTATCGTTTCCATATTTTGCAGACGGTTTTAACACGCACTTTGAATTTCCTTGCAACACGGGAAAATACTCCCCGTGGCACTTTACCGGTCACATTGTTGCTGCCATTCTCAATTAGTTCCTGAATTAATAGGGATCTTAAATCAACGCTCAAACCAATACCATGTTGATAAATCCTTCCAAGTATGTTCTTTTTTAAAGACATGCTAATGTTGTATCACTCAAATGTCTGCCAATATACATGTACATACATGATTTATCGTTTCACTATGCTTGATTGAGCGTGCGACAATTTTGTTGATCGTCATATATTTATTACTCGCTGATTGGCTATTTTGATTTATTGAAATGAAAAGTTATATGCATATCAAACCCAGAACTAAAAATAGCACTTATACGGGTGTAGCAATGTTGCCGCGTGTTCGATCGATCACGTGTTGCTATTTCACCCCTGCGAATGTGTTCGGAATGTTTTCTTTATCGTTGCTAAGTATGCAATAAATCCAGAGGTGCTCGAATGAAAGTTCACGAGACTTCCCCGAGATTTGTTCAGTTCCTGTGAAATTTCGAGCGGAAGTATAAGTGTTCGGATAATATTCTCAAAATACGTAAGTACTGGTCGTTTTTCATATTATATCCTTCTTTGATTTATGTTAAAACACGAAAATCTATTAAGATGTATGTCTTATTTCATCATCTAGCAGTTATATAAATTAAACGGTAATATTCAGAACAGAGTTTTCGTTCGTGTTCAACCACTCTACACGTGGTTGAAAATATAAACATTGGGTTGCTTAATAAAATCATAGCCATGTTTGATGCTTGTGGTGTGCAATACCATGCTTTTAAAAAAAAGAATGGGTGTCTGTTTTGTATAAAAACTTAGTATATCGAGCCATTTTCAAGGAACATTCTGCATAAAATAGTATAGTCTGTTTCACTATTGATGCTATTACTAGGTCAGGCGCGGATCGAAAATTAATCCTTAGGGGGATCGCTTCTAAACATGTTAATTGTTGCAACAGCAGAATAAAAACCTATTTTTTCTATTGTCACATTTATTTCCAGAACTCATTTTATCCACCAATTAATGAAGATAAAGTTTGAAATCAATAAACGTCTAGATTTTATATTTGATAACAAGTACCTAGATTCTATGAAATAGACTATAAACACGAGGTACGATTTTTACTGCGAAACTGAAAGGGTCAAATAAAACCACGTGGTCTAAAATTTAAATGACAATAACATTCGCAGGGGTGTATTTGTTACGAATCGTCGCAATACCAGAGATATTGTTTAGATCAAAGAAGTCAAATTTTCATTGAAATTGAATTGCCAATCAAAGAATTGAAGTACTAGTAAGCTGTAATGCTGTTAATAAAACGATAATAAATAATCATTGAATTGTATCCACACAAAATGCGATCAAAATTTTACAATACAATAAAGTGCCAAACCCCCTCTGATAATCCAGTCCAAAAGAAATGCGCTGATTGGTCAGTCTTGATTCTATTGTTGTAACGACAATAATCTTTCTTGAAACCGGGTCGTACATACAAGAATTTCGTGTTTTTTTGTTCTGGAGAAATGGATGATAAAATGGAGTTGCAAATTCAGATAGAATATGCCCCTGGAAAAGTTAAGAAATTCAATATACCAGATGTTTCTTGTTCCTATGAAGATTTTATGTGTGATATTCAGTGTAGGATTCCTGCACTACGTAATCGTACCCTTGAGATAGAATATTTAGATGATGAGGATGTATGGGTAGTTCTATTCAGTGATGCATGTGTGGTTGAGGCGTTTAGATGTGCAAAACCGATATTTGGATCGAAAATGAGGCGTCTAAAGACCAGAGTTGTTGAGGATACCAGTGTACCGCAAGACCGTCCACAGGAGACAGCAAATGACCAATTGAAACCTAACCAAAAATGCAGTTTACCCAAATCTACACCACATGCAACAAAATGTTAACACGAACAAATCCCCAATATATAGGTCTCCATTACAATTACTGATAGACGAATAAGTAGACTCAATTAATGTGAAAAAAGTAGAACTCGTAAGTGCAAAGGATTACCTGAAAACCCTTGAACAAAAATTTAGCAATCTTGGCATAAAACATGACAAAACAAAGGCCCAGTGCAGCCAGTGTCACATGAGGCTGGGCCACACCAAACGGCACTGCGACTATGGTCCCTGTGAAGGTCCACAGATGTGTGGAGACCTTGACAAACACGAAAACGAGAAAAAAGAATATACCGAGGCTGCACAAAATGTAAAAGCAATAAATCGAGAATTAGAAAAACTCAAACAAAGTTTATCAACAAAAACCCAAATTTTAGAAGAAAGCTGTTCATCATTCTTCAGCAAAGTTCTGCCTCACTTGGTGAATACTAACGTTGATAAGTATTATCCAATAGGAATGTACGGTCTCCGATCCTTGCGAATGGGTGCCATACATCCTGATCTAGCGATCCTCGAGACTCATTTCGGTGGACGAGTGCCCTTAAACATAGAAAAGGCTAGCAGAGAATTTCAGAACATTTTGAAAGAAAAATCATTTGGTATTAAAATGGACCTAAAAAAGGATCCGGTACGCGAACATATGGAGAAAAAAGGTGTCAAATTTCCAAATTTTCATACTTGTAATTCTATGCCAGTAGAATATATATATATAGTTTTTTGAGAGTGTTTTTGTTTTCTTGATCATTAACAAATTTATCTATATCTGAACCCTCAACTATTGGAAACGTGAAGATGTACTTAATTGCCATCGTCTGCTTTTTCGCCGGTACAATTTCAAGCAGATATTGAGAAAAAGCAAACAAATATCGATCCCTTCGATTTCAACATCATAAATGATTTCATCATTTTCAAATTTTGAAGATTTCACCACACCCGTACCCTTTCCGTCGATCTTCACAACTGTATTGTTAGGAATTCTGCTCACCGACATAACGTATTAATTTTACAAGTAACGTTAAACAAACTACACATGTACAGTATGTGTTTAACTATGACGTCACACGGCGTAAGAATACACAGTGGAATATCAAAAATCTATCTCATGAGTGATATCCATCGTATATTGAGATAAACATGTGATAAATCCTTAAAATAAATGGCACACATGTAAATAATAAGTATTGACACTCTGTAATATATAATTATATGTGCTTATTTTTTCGGGGTTACTTCTTACTGTAAGTTTTATAAGGCATTTTATGAACATTTTAATGATTCACAACGAAGTACTAGTATCTGCTTGTAAAAACCATCATTACATTGAATAGTTATGCAAAAATTGTCAAGTGTTTACAATTTTTTAAGGGATAAGGATGCGCATTATATCAGTATTTAGCAAAACATAAAGTGTCGTGTGATTTAAAGGTGTGAGAGAGAGAGAGAGAGAGAGAGAGAGAGAGAGAGAGAGAACTACGTTATTGAAGCATATATTGAAAGGCCTAGAATTATGTTAAAAAATTTTACGTATTGCCAAAAATAGGTGTTTTATGAGATATGTAAAGGAATAATTGTTGTCTACATTCTCGGCAGGGTTTAAATATTTCGACAAAAATGCAAGTCATGTGGTGAATAAGGGGTATTAGGTCATTGGGGAACCCAAATTCTTCGGACCTGCAGTAACAAATTTGTTTATTATTGTTATATATCATTATACTTTTGTGTATAGCTATTTCAATGGGAAAGTAATTGATTTTCTATTTCTTGGAAGTAATTACATAAAATCCAGTATCTCAATTACCAAAAATATGTATCTTTTCATACATTTTTCGTTCTTGTTATGGGTTTGTTGGTTAGTAAATTACTTGCGATAGTTTTACCTCAAGAATCATCTTCGCTAGCCAAGGGTTTCTGATCCGCACCGCTCCCCACTAACCCTTGGCATATCGTGCTATCAAAAGTCGGGATTTTTTTTGGTCACGTGATCAGCCAACCTATTTATAAATCAGCCAAATAATGAAAGATACCGTACTTTAAACGTCACTGGTGCAGTAATGGCAGCCTCCATAGACAATGATATTGACATGTTGAAAGAACCTTTTAATGCCTAGCGTATTCAATAAATGGGAATATTGTTAAATGTTACATATAGATCGGATTCATTCGAAGGTTGTAAGACTTGGAGCGGTAAATCCTTCATCTATGAGTGCATGCCTCTCTTGATACACAGATTAGGTGGTACCTGTTATTGCACCATTGCAAGGAATGCAAGCTACATGTATCATGAAGGCTCAAACAGAAAGACTCAGAAAAATACGGATTTTGAGCTATGCATGTTAGAGACACTCATGGATAAACAGTACGAAAACATTGTCGATTAAATCAGAGATGTTTTGCATCTTTTTGATTGGTCGACCGGTCTCAGTAAACCCCAATCAAAATCCAGGAAAAAAATCCCGACTTTTGATAGCACGATATGCCAAGGGTTCGTGAGAAGCAATGCGGATCAGAAACCCTTGGCTAGCGAAGATGCTTAAGAATATACTAGAAGAAAATGAAACGAAAGTAAAAGGAGAAATAACCCTCACTAACCATTAGTTTTACAAACTCTGAGTACATTATGATTAATCTACTCTTTAAACATTTCAAATCAAATTTTTGATCAAGGAAGTTAAATTCTGTGTACCATTTTAAATTGGTCCACAGAAACGTATATAGCCTCCCACGGTAAATTACCGAAAGATTGGCCTCGGACCCCCCCCCCCCCCCCCCCCCCCCGGCTTACTGCAAATATCCCTTGGAATCCCCCAGGAGAAAACATTCTGGATCCGCGCTTGTAGCGTTTTATTTAGTTATACATGTAGTTATGCGTATCTCAACACGCAGCAATGAAAAAAAGAAGATTCTGTATGAATTTTCAAAACGTGTGCCTGTTCATCTTCGCTAGCCAAGGGTTTACGATCCACTCAGTTCCTCACCAACCCTTGGCAGATTTGTGGATCGTAAACCCTTGGTTAGCGAAGATGGTGCCTCTTATCCTGTTGGACAAGAAAACACATTACTAGGACTCTGTCTTTATATACTTATAAGAATTGATTCTTATTTCCATGCTGGACTGAGATTTGTCGTACATGTATATCAGGTATGTACAAATGTATACTAGTATATTAAATATACTCCTTCGCCCAGTCGACCTTGCCTCTCAAACAGATTATTTTAAAGCACCTGAAATCATTAATTTTAACTAAATATTACTAAAACTTGACAAGCATATAGAGAAACTTTCTAATCAAAGAATGCATTGTTTCAAGTGTGATTCACCGCTAAAATAAGCTCTCTGTTTCAGAATAACCCCCCAGATGTTTCGGTTCCGATAAACAAATGATCATTCATTAGTTTACAAAGTATATTTTCCCGGTTTAAATTATAGCTAGTACGTAATTTACTATGATTGTATATTAAACCCATTCCTCTAAAACCTCTCATGGTTTACCATTATAAACACCAAACAGATTACTGCGATTACTAATTTGTTTTGAACATGTATTGAAATAAAGGGCTATCAAACACAAACAAACTAGATATTAGTTTACTTGTAATGTACTCGTCAAAATTAAATACTGTGTGTGTGTGTGTGTGTGTGTGTGTGTGTGTGTGTGTGTGTATATATATATATATATATATATATATATATATATAATAATGAATGTATCATGTGGGGATCAATTTAAAAAAACCTTTCTTATAGATCTTGATAAAAATACAGAGCATCTGTTTAGATTTCAGCTTTCCTTCCTTAAATCTGACCTGAAAGGTGTAATTTTGGTTTTTCGGCCTATAAATGGTTCTGTTGTAGTGAATTCATAAAGGCTGATGACCAATATGTTGACCACAAAACCTCTTAAACAATCTTTTTCTGACTTCGCAGGACTAACGAAAGGTCCAATAAGATTTTTTTTCAAATGCAAAATTCGAGAAAAGAATATTAATAATTTATCTTTAAAAAATTCAACGATTTATAAATGTTGATTTATAATACTTTTCCAAAAGGTGTAAAGACCCTTCACCATATTAAAACAAAAATGCAGGTCATGTGTCGAATTTGGGGTGTTGAAATCATTGGATAACCCAAGTTCTCCAGACCAAAATAATCTTTTTTCTGGTCATTGATATATATTGCGATGCGAATGCATACTGTGTTTTATTGGTTAAGTACATGTACTGAATTTTCTGCTTGTAATTAATAGTAAACTAAAATTCTATATCTCAATTTACAAAAATTATAAACATTTTCATACATAATTTTTTCTTGCAATAAGTATGTCAACATAGGAAAACGATAGCTGTACTATTTAAGACTTTTTCAATGAAACGGAAGTAGGAAAACGTAACTACTCTTAAAAAAAATAACTCTCCTATACCAACATACAATGAATGCAGTAACCGTTTTAAAACGAGTTTTTGGTCATCTTAGCATAGACCTCTTTATGAAGTATATAAAGCATTACTTGATGAAATTGGCAATTTATATATGAATATCTATATGTACCTTTTAATCCTCTTGAACAAACTTTCAAGACATCCTTCAGCTGGGACCTATTCAAACTTGCTAGACTAGAATCTAAATACCATAAAATCGTGGCAGTGTAGACAGCATACTATTCAGTTGTTCTGTTTACAATCACTCCTCACTACTATATATCAACCAAATAACACTGATTTATAATTTACTTTTAGTTTCTTATTAATTTTATAGAGTTTGGCATAGAGGAATTGATAGAAATCGCTGACTGTACAAGTCTTTCACAGTAACACAAATATATTTCTATTGAAAAACATTTTAAGGACATCTTCTGCAATCACTTAATTCACAGAATAGACATAAGGGCTACCATACTTTAACAAAGATATAGTTCTGATGCTGGCCAACATACCAGCAACTCTGCACACTTGTCTTCAAATTCAAAAACATTTTGACATCATCATTCTTCAAAAAATTGCATTAAAAAAATCAGTTGTAAATTTATTCTATTTTTTCGAAGTCTAATACATGTACTTCAATAGACAAGAAGATTTTTGTGATTGAAAACTACACAATTTTTAGGAATCTCTTTGATATTTGAATCTGAGTGAAAACTATAAATCAAGTATGCACTTGTTATAAATCTTATCAGAAATAATAATATTACATCTTTTAATCATAGATGTATACATGTATTTATATCTCATACTTTAAACAATGCAAGTTTATGTATTGCAGGTTGTATGCTTACAACAATGTTAAATCTTGTAGAGGCATTTGACTTAAATATAAAATAAAATGCCTAATGGGTCAAACATTTGGCAAAGAAAGTACAGAACAACAACGAACTGCACAATACAAAAATATACAGAAACTTAAACCTACAATAGCAGGTGAGTATGAATAATCACAGAAAACTTGTTTCTCATATAATTGAAATCTACAATGGAGTATCATCAATTTTTCCACTTGGAGTGGAGGCTGTGAAGGTGGTCACTGGCTCGCTGACTGATGTTTAAGGCAGCGTGCATTGGGAGGACCCCCTCCTCGCCCAGCAAGGACAGTCCACCTAACCCCAGGTACGCATGTAGGGCATCTGAAAGGACAAAAAGATCATGTCTACAGCTACCAATCAACTATATATCTATTTTGTGTGCTATCAGAATATGTGAATCATTTAACAGTGTGATTAGTTCATGATGCAGTAAATATTATAGAGTTTCCCTCTTTTATGTATTCATGAATTTACACTTCCATCAATCTACGATTTCATATAGCATTACTCAATATAACTATAAATTAGCAGACATGGATATCTGTCTACAATGATCATTTATACAATGTATATATCCTGGTTCTTGGTAAACCACTTACACCTCACCCAGAGTTATAAATTTCACAATTTCTCCTGTACAGCCCATAATGACCATTAATAAATACATGTACTTGAAAGGAGAGAAAGAACTAAGAAGTACATGTAATACACTTACCTGGTGTGTGATCGGGCCATTTAGAGAATCCGCCAGTGATTGATCCTTGGGTTTCCATCAAGAACCCTCGATTGAATTCTGAGTTAATGAGGTGGTAAGTATCTATCAGCTAAAAACCAACAAGAATCAGCTCTATGTGAGTATTTCCTCAACCAATTTGATATCAAAATACACAGATATTAAAAATGTAGCCTCATCTGAAAACATAGTATGATTACCTTTAGTGTTGCCCCAACCCAAAAGGAGTAACAAGTATCAGTGGGTTTATTTGGTCGACCCTGGAAACCTGATTGCTGTCGACAAACGCACCATCGCTGTAGTTGTTTCAATTTTTTTTCACTAAAACTGGTCTTTAATTTGTTCATAAGGGATAATGCTGCTACTGCACAGAACGTTGAACCTCCTAGAACAACAATAAAACAAAAACCCATTGTATAAAACAATAAAATAAAAGTTATAAAAATAGCCAAACCGGTAAAAGGTATTGATACAGTATATTGGGTATTTTGATGCCGAGAATATTTGGGGAACATGTATAAAATTGGAACTTGAAATTTTAGTGTTTTATATTTTCTGCAAATTGGTTTACTTCTTAAATTTATTTTAAAACTGATTTATACATAGAATACAATTTATAATTATTTCATAAAATACACATAAACATTTCAAAAATCATTTCATAGTTCCTGTCTTTAGAATTTCTTTCAAAGTTTCAAATGCATAGAACAAAAGTGATATTAATTGTATAACTTTATTCTAAGGTATTTTTTTTATCTGCAAATAAAACCCATCTTTTGCAATGTGAAAAAAAATTCCCTAATATAGGTATGGTAATCAATAATACTTACCATGGGCCTCTAGGCCTGGCCCTTGCCCTATGCCACCTTCATATGACTGAAATATAAAAAGAACTTTAAATACACAACAATTCATCACTTCATATACCTCTTCTATAAGTAAATAACATGATGAGAATTAATGTAGGATCAGACCAGATAAATGTGAAAACATACTTTTTAGACCTTAAGCCAGAGAATGGGATTACAGTACTTACCTGACTCTTTTGCACAAACTGAACAGCTTTCTCTACATTCATTCCTGACCAATCATTTAACATGTAACAAATGCAGGCTGCACAATAAACAAATCGCATGTCATTTTCACTTCCCTCAGGTACACAGCAGAAACTGTCGAAAAGAGTTATGAAATCCATCAATTAAATGTCTATAAAATAGATACTAGCAAGATTTTTTCGAAGTTATGACAAAACAAAGAAAGATATTTCCCTACGCTTGGAATACATTATCAACCAGTTACGAATACAACTGTATTTTCATGTATTTTCCTGAATATCTACATGTTTTTACAAGACTACATATACCGGTACCTTCCATCTTCCTGCTGAAGGTTTCTGAGAGCTGTTAATATAGCTGACTTGTTCACCCCACTAAGATCATCACCCAGGATAAGAAGTGAGGCAATTGCAGTGTAAGTCATTGCTATATGTCCACTGTCCAGCTTCAACTTATTTTCTGTTTTCTGAAAATAATACATTTACAATTCAGCGCATGAATTTTATCCATCCAGTTCTTTAAAAAGTCTTTTCTATAGAACTAAATTCTTAATGATAAAAAATGGATCATTTTTTCCGTTAAAAGAAGAGTTGTTTTAAATCATATTCAACAAATATTTGATAATTTTTTACATTAGACCCATTTTGGCTAAACATATTCTTAGTCCTTTATTCTTGAATAATAATAAACACAACATTTACTGAAATTTTTGTAACTATCTATTTTATTTTGTTTTTAGAATTAATGAATTGTGTTAGGAACTTTCAAATTTTTCCAAACTTTAAGGTGGCTCACTACACCTTGAAATAGTTTATCAAACGGCAGAAAAATACTTGATTATGATAGATAGCATGACGGATAAAAAGTATAAAAGCCAAATAGGCGAAAAAATGTGCAATTTTGGATAAAAAAATATATTTTCAAAAATTTAAATTCAGTGAACAAAAGCTCCAGGTGGATTCGAACTCATGATCTGCAGTTCACAAACCCGATACTTTAACCAATGAGCTATGAAGACATTCAACCAAATCGATTAATACAAACAATTTAACAAAACATTTAAATCGCCATCTTGTGATGTAGTGTCTTAAAAAATATAAGTGTAGGTGTAGTGAGGTACCTTAATCAACCTATTAATTGGGTTTTTTAATACAATGAAATGTTGAATTTGTGATATCTTTGTTGTGATATTGGGGATGTAAGATGTGATATGTTAAGGTACCTGGGAATTCTTGCCTGTATTTGTAGAAGATCCTCTAAATCCACATTGACAAATGTTAGAGCCTGTTAATTCAAATCATCAAACATACACTAGCTTTATATATAGAGTCATTAATTTTCGCTTTTTGTAAAATTTAGTCAACAGATGAAGTGAATTATTGTGATCCTGAATTACCTGTGTCATTTGGAAGGATTTGCAATGAATAGATCCATTTGATAATCGATTCCTTTTCTTTTTCTATTCTCTCCAAGGAATTAAGAAGATCAAGACCAGAGAGGGCAAAAAATGCAATGGTCATCCTAGAGATATAAACAAGATTCGAAAAAAGGTTAATTTCTTAATTGTTTCCATATAAATAATTTTTCTGGAATGAGAAAAACATGAAAAGTTAAGTATTGTTTTAAAATAAATAAAAAAACCAAAAGTTATAGATATTACATACTAAGTTTATAAAAAAATATAGATCTTATCTTGATATGATAAAGAGTCTTGAATATTATTTTCTTAGTAGCAAAGGGCAACAGGTGACAATCCTTTTCCTTTTAAGTAAGGGGTCTTATTATTCCCCAACCGCTAAAACCGGAGGATACTATAGCCTTTATTGCTGTCTTTCCGTCTGTCTGTCAGTCATTTTCAAGAGAAAACGTACCCAGGAGAAAACGTACCCAATTTCTAGGGTACGTTTTCTCCTGGAGAAAACGTACCCTATGAAAATCATAAATATACTACTTAATAGTTTTTAATACTTTTAAATTCTAAGTTTTCCATTTACCGTTAGCCTTACATATTTGAGTATCTCTATGCGAGATCCCCTGATTGCTTTTTAATTATAGTGATAATCAATTAAATACCTGAGCAGTAATTATTATGTAATATTATGTATTGCCTCCCCGCGTTAAGGAGGTAGAAATATTCACTCCCCACACATTATACATGTCAGTGGCGTCGGAAGCAAATTGAAAGTGGGGGGGGGGGGGGGGGGGAGGGGCTAGACTTATTAGGATTATTTATTTTATGATGAGGATTTCGTATATTTACTAAGACAGACTGTTCAATGTGTTGTAATTCATCTCGTAGTATTTTTCATATACCTATATGAATCAAACAAATATTTAAAAGACTTGGACTTGATTTGAGCTAAAAATTTTCAACTTAGTTTTAAAAATAATTTTCAATAGTTGATAGAATTTCGATGTTCGTTATAAGTAATCTGCTATAGACCTTTGAGACTTTCAAAGTATGGTCAATTCTAAAGACATCACCAACTTTTGGCAGTGGAGGCAGCATTCACAACCCATTTCTTTGCAATACTCTTTCAGAATACTGGTACAAAAAAACGCGCTATCGACTTCTTGAGACACTCATCATTTAGTTCTCCAAATTAGATTGCAATAAAAACTAATTATTTAACGGTTTCGTTTATGGTGGATTAATAGCCGACTAATTAATCTGCTCAGGCGATGTTCGTGTATGTGTATGTTACAAATTATTGTCTAATTAATTAGTTGTCTTAATAATTTATGTATGTGATTATGTATTTAAAAACAACAGCAACAAATGATACCAATGTTTATTGTATATTTTATTTTGTTTCATCCAAGAATATTTATGAAAACTATAATTTATGATTTTCATAGGGTTCGTTTTCTCCAGGAGAAAACGTACCCGGGTACTATTTCTCCTGGAGAAAACGTACCATAGAAATTGGGTACGTTTTCTCCTGGGTACGTTTGCTCCAGCATTCGTTGAAATGCAAGTCAAGTGTTCCGAGTCAAGGATGTTTTGTGTTTTAAGTAACTGTCTGATGTTCTACTCTCGTGATAAATCAAATATTCTAAGACCAATTTTAGTTACCTATTTGTATCTAGAGAACTGTATCTGCTGGGAAGAATTTGAAGGCATCTTTCAAAGAATTTTATGTGCTTTGGTTTTAGGAAATCGTCGTTTTCGTCGGCCATAGCTTTTGTTGTTTTCAAAGCTGAAGAGTTCAAACGAAACCTCACTTGATCAACATATTATTTTCCGGATTCTGCGGGGTCCTTTGCTTACACTAGTCCTAGAAGTGGATCAAAGATATGTTTTCGTTCAGTGAATAGTGTGCGTGCGTGGGGAGGAGGGGGGCTCTGCTTCGGATAATAGCTTGTTAGGGGATGGGGTATTTTCGGGTGACCCCCTATAGATACGTACATGCTTCTCTGGCGGCTGCATGCAATAATTCCTTTTAGTTGACATGCGCGGATCTAGAGGGGGCGGGGGGTGTGTGTCTGGACCCCCTCCTTGAAAATTCCAGTTTCTCAAAATTACCAAAAGTAGGCCTCGGACCCCCTGGAAAACATAAATACCCCCCCCCCCTCCGCTTAAAATTTTTCGATTGGAGACGGGCCCGCACGTTTGAAGGCAAGCGATGTAATTAATAGGGTAGCAGGACTTTTAGGCCCCAAGATGTTTAGGCCCTTAATTGATAAGATGTTTAGGCCCCAAGATGTTTAGGACCCAAGATGTTTAGGCACCTATCTTAAGATGTTTAGGCACCAACCTCTTTTTTTTTTATTTGTTTAACATTATTGACTAATTTAATAGACTGAGATTGAGATTATCTCTTACAAATCTTTTATTGTATTTATAAATTTAAAAATATTTTTTCTTACTTAATTTTTATTGAATAAAATTAACATTAAAAAGTCCATAATATGCGTCTTATCTTTAATTAATTATCAAATTATTTTCAAATTCATAATCCTAGTTTTATTAGATCTTAATTCCACTTAAAGCTTTTATCATTGATATTCTTTAGCCATAATATGCGTCTTATCTTTAATTAATTTTCAAATTATTTTCAAATTCATAATCTTAATTTTATTAGATCTTAATTCCACTTAAAGCGTATTTGAATATTGCATAATTTTTATTCAACAAAGATAAAATAATGAGCATTTCTTTACCATGTGTTAAACCGCCATTACCATTAATTAAATTGCTAAAACAACATCCACCCTCCACCCCAATATCCTGCTCCCTCTCTGGATAGGTGCTAATAAGGAGAGATAATGAAGAGATATTGCAATACAATGGGGGTTTCACACCACTCTTGAGAAGTAAATTATGAAGAGACTAGTCTTCTTTAAGCAGTGATTTATCAAAATCTGTTATAAATATCACATATTCTATACCTGTATGGGTTTTGTCATTGAAAATAATGAATTAACTCGAACATGAATTTAATGTGTATTTGCTTTGTATGCCTGTTAAATTTCATTAAAAGAATATTCCGAAAATATCCCTAAGAAATATATTTATCACCTGCATCTACAGTTAAGAATAAGCATAATTATAACAGCCAAGTTGTATGATCGTCGAGATATCTTTCTATTGGAATGATTACAGAAATAACTTGTGTTTGAGTAGAAAGTTGCTTCAGGGATTTCATTCTTAGTTATATATCGGTAAATCTGCTGCTGTGTGAAGAATATCAATGATAAAAGATTGTTCTTTTAAATATTCAAACATTGTATAATTCCAATGATGATAGGCAAATAATTTTCGGATATGAATACTATAATGCATACCCTCATATAACTTTAATTTTTTGTTCTAGTCATTAATCTCATAATGGCAGCTCTGACATCGCAATTTTTATGTATTAATTTTCTCCAAAAACAAAAATGCATTTATTTGCTTAAAACTGCTCAAGAGATACATAATTAAATAGTATATTAAAAACAACAGGTGCCTAAACATCTTGAAATTGGTGCCTAAACATCTTGGGGCCTAAACATCTTGGGTCCTAAACGTCTTTGCTTGGGCCTAAACATCTTGGGTCCTAAACATCTTGGGGCCTAAACATCTGTAATTCATTAATAGTGCCGCGACAGTTCGGACAGCCTTATCATGAGCTTTATAGGGTTTATGCTGCTTGCGAAACATGCAGGACATGCAATTCTTGACTCAAGCCAATGATTTTAAAGTACATGTAAGTACCCACGAGTTCTTCAAAACAAATGTTTTACAGCAGCGGTTAAACCCTTTATCTGATCAAGATGTCATCTTTTGACCGCTGGCTAGTTTTAAAGTATCACATCATTACACTGTAATTTAACTATATACATGTAACTCTATAGAGAAATGAAATATTCTCCTTCCCGATTTACTTTATTTACCAATTAAAATATAGCGCTGTTGTATTTTAAATGTTTGGTAAAATGAAGTAATTTATCTAACTGTCCAAAAATGGACCATCTTTATTTACAGTAATTACATTTTCAATTTGATACCATCTAATTTGAAAAAAAAAGTAAAAATAGATTTTATAGTAAACTTTGATCAAGTTCCGTCCTGTATTTGAGAAGAGGGCTTCGAACTAGGAACATTATTGCATAGTATTTATAGATAAGGAAATAAAATACACTAGCTGTTAAATAATTCATGCCATCACATGTAGTTGCTCTAACTAAATATTGTAGAACCATTTTAACAAGAGCTTGGACTTTGGGTAGTTGTGTCAAAATCCACTGTGACGTAGGCCTGTCTATTTCGTTGTTGGCCACTCAGCCATGGCTCTTTGAAATCAACACGATTTGTCTGGCTTTTGAGCTAAGACTACGCAATCGGTGCATATTTCGCTTGAATCCAGCGTCATTTTTAGCTCACCTGAGCTGAAAGCTCAAGTGAGCTTTTCTGATCACCCGTTGTCCGTCGTCCGTCTGTCCGTCCGTCCGTCTGTCCGTCTGTAAACTTTTTACATTTTGAACTTCTTCTCTAAAACCACTTGGCCAAATTCAACCAAATTTGGCACAAAGCATCCTTATAAGAAGGTGAATATAAATTGCAGAAATGAAAGACAGATCTTTATTAAAAGCGGAGAAAACCTCGAAAATGTAAAAAAAGGGGGGTGCATTTTAAAAAATCTTCTTCTCAAGAACTACTGAGTCAATTTCAACCAAATTTGGCACAAAGTATCCTTATGGTATGGTGAATATAAATTGCAGAAATGAAAGACCGATCTTCATTCAAAGCAGAGAAAACCTCGAAACTGTACAAAAAGGGGGGTGTGTTTTAAAAAATCTTCTTCTCAAGAACTACTGAGTAAAATTCAACGTAATTTAGCTAAAATAATCCTTCTTAAAAGGAAAATGTAAATTGCAAAAATTATGGGCTAATTCTGTTTCAAATTTGAGTAATTTACGTAACTAATAATAAAGAGATAATAGCGGTAAATCAGTTTATAACTTCGGGTTCGGTATTCCATATCTCGAAAACGAAAGTTCTGTGTGAAGCAGCCATTTTGAACGCATGATAAACGAGTTAAACTGACAAATTTGCTTGTTGTGCAACACTTTACGTGCGATGGGAATATTTGAAACATGCAAAATATATTTGTGCCGATTTTGTGAAGTAAATTGAGGTTAAATATTTCAATGCTTTGACATTTTAACGTGTGACGGTTGTTTTAGCTTGTTTTGATTCTCGTTTCATTTTCGTTACTTGAGGGGAACTATCGCCTGTATTTTGGGATTTTTACGTATCAAATCAAATGTAGACTTCGGTAAGTCAGAGAGCTGAGTATTTACCTGCGCAAAATGAGCAAAATCTGATGCACTTACAGCATATTATAAAATACTATACATTTTATTGGTAACTCGGTACGATACCTACGTAATGGTTAATTAATGGAACGTGTTTTGTTAAGATGCTCAGCATTTTCAGTCTAAGCGGAGATTGTTTTCGCTGCTATATATATGTTGAAAAATAAATTGTGATCTTTGTTTTCGTGCACGTTTCTTCTGTTTTAATTGTTTACAATTTTCTATTTACTTACCGTATTTGAGTGTCAAGCTTCAAATTATAAGCAAGATACAGAGCTTTGCTCACAATTTTCTGTTTGTACACAGAGCTGAGGCTATGTTTTTGTGCTTTTACATTTTAAATGCTGAATAGGAAATACCAAGTTTAAAAATCTTAAGTTGAATGTAATAAACTCGTGTACAAAAAAATTGACTCAAACCTAGCAGAATTGTGAACTCTGTATCATGCTTATAACTCTACGATTGAAGCTGAAGTTTTAATTGATCACTAGAAATTTCTCGCTAAATGTTAAATACTTGTACAGAAAAATTAAAGGAAGATATGCTGTAACTACTTTTTGGGGCCCCCGCCTTATACGATGAATTACTAGTATATGAAATTTACACCAACTTTGATGGTTTATCAGACAAAACTAAATATAAACGATCTCTTTAAAACAGTTTCCATAGTGTTACGGGGATAAATGTTTTATCGCTCTTAAGAAAATATTACAGCGGAAAATCATATTGGTTTGTAACCATTTGTTGTTTTTGAATAAAGATGAAAATAATGGGTGAACCTTAGTAAAATAGAGTGATATTCCTGTCAATACATTGCAGTTGTGTCGGAAGCAAATTGAAAATGGGTGGGGGAGGCTAGACCTTATATATCGGAAATCTTGACAAGCAAAAAAAAGAAAAAAAGAAACAGGATTTTGAGTACGGCTATGTCTAACTTTGCC
>WFKH01006014.1:8590947-8647435 GCA_016163765.1 Magallana hongkongensis | reverse complement strand
TTTTTTGCTTGTCAAGATTTTTTGGATGAGTCTGGCCCCCCCACTTTCAAAAACGATGCTACGTGCCTGCATTTTAAGGTCTATCATAAAAGCATTTTTTCTTTCTATATAGAGAAATAAAGTATCAATGAAACAGAACGAACATTCAAAATTACTTATTAATTAATTAAGTCATTAACTGAGAATGTATTCGGGAAGTACGCAACAAATGATTAGGAAATGATGCATTTTATATTAGAGTAAAAATGTATAATATTTCAAAACTGGAAGAAAACTGAGAACTCGAAGATCAAACCAAGAGTTGTTTTGTGTCAGGTAACATTACATGGTCTGTTTGCTTTACGGTCCATTGCCTCCAAAACTGCAGTTGCGCTAAGCGAACCGGAAGGACATATACTAGCTGTACATATACCTATATATATGTGACTATTTGGAAACTGTTTTACAATTATCTGTGTGACGAAACGAATCATTGTTTTGATGTGATCGATAGCAGTGTCGCATATCCGAGAATCTTGTTACAGAAATCGATGGCTCTGTGACTATACCAGGGACTGTGTCGTCTGTCAGTATAGTTCACCACAGTAGTCCGTACTGGAGACCTAGGGACGGGCAGTGATTTATAGCGAGTACCAGCAATCAGCTGACTGCCTGTTACAGACGGAAGAACACGTTTATGACCCCCGGGTAGCCGATCAGGACGTCAGTACCAGGCCTGCCCGAGAGATGCCAGTCTGACGGATCAGTGTGTATGTGTGTGTATGGTCTGATGATAACAACACAACAACCGCCGTAAATTCTACCGTTTAAAGAGTTGTGACCCATGGTTAATTATGTCTTAACAGGATTACTGATTATAAAATTCTAGTCCGGAGATGTTGACTGGAATTATTTTAATCTCATGGCTGTGTTTTTTATCAGGTATGTTCTAGTTTTCGGATTATTACGATGTTGGCCATGTTATCAGAGCCACTCCGTAATTAACTACCTTAAAATAGTTTCCCGAGATCAATAGAAACCTAGAGTAGATCGAGTGTGTCAGGAACACCCCCTCTTCTTTTTTGAGGGCGTTGGGGGTAGTTGTAGAACTAAGATAAGTCTTGGTACAATGACCGAGGTTGATGCTGAAAGTCCATTAATTAGGTATTAGTTTTGTAGTCCATTACTCATAAACTTGTTTATCGTGAACAGCTGCGATAATCTTGATCTTGAAGCTGCGTCAGAATAAATGAACAAATGCGTCTGTGTATTGTTTTTATGATTGAAATGGTGTTTTTCCCAGATCATTAATGAACGAAGATAAAAGAGCAATCAATGTTGAAAGTGTATTTATTTAAATTGAACTCGTAGGGAAACGATGTTTTCTTCATCCCCAACATGCACACAAAATCTTCCTGGCTCGGAGAACTTATCCACTGGATCTTGTTATAGAGCTGTTATAAGGGGGATGTTGTAAGCCTGGTTGATGAGGGCCCCGCGGACATTCCTTTGATTGGTTGGATTGACATGAAACATTTATTTTTTCCATACAGTTTGTTTTTCTGGTGGTAGTGTCAGATATCAGAAACACATGCTTATCTCTCTCTCTCTCTAGGATACGAACTCTCACAGGATTTTTCTGTTTTGGAATGTGGTGCAATTTGCCTTAACTCAGTGCTGATCATTGATCAAAATAAGTCGTGTTGGGTCGAATTAAACAGTTGTCAAACAATATCATACCACTGGAGCACTCACCAGCCATCTGTCATGGTAATTCAAGAAAATTGGGATTTATGTTTTATCTGATAAAATTCATTTGTAGAAAATTAAAAATCGTCCGACTCAAACAGTTAAAAAGCAGAACACAGCGATTGAACGGGCATAAAATACATTTAGGCCCTCGTCGTAAGCCTCGGGTAAATTGCCAATCTATCCTCGGCGGAGGACAGATTCAATATTTTTTGTTCTCTTGCATTTATATGCAAATTAACTGATTATTCCCAATTTTCCGTTGCCAGATTTCTTGAGCACGGAAGCTAATTTCTAATCAGGAACTCACCCCCATATTTCATCGCAGTGGTTTCTCCATCCCTGGAGAGAGGCCACTGCCATTCAAATGATATGGAAATCGGAGAACAACGACCGACTTACGACAAAGTACTCTGAATGTCCCAATTAACAGACTGCTGGTTACAAGATTGATGAAAACGCACATTTAGAGCAGTGTTATATGTCTTGAAATCTCCGTGTATGTTTAATATCAACCAGTATCATATACATGTATATACCTGAAAAAATATCATAATAAAGACGATTCTTATCAATTTATGCAAGATAAGAGACTTATTATTTCAACTTTAACTTTTAAAAAATATCGATTGAATGCTGGTATTTCAATTGTAGGCGAGGATTTAAACTGGAGATAATTAAATTTGGACAAGAAATCATTGACATTTATGAATAATAATATATAAAGATCGATTTCTTGCCGGTTTAATGCATTTTTTTAATCTGATGGGTTGAAAAACAAAACTTTAAAAAAGAGGAAGTGTTTGCACGAACCATATGAACATGTACATGTATATGGAGTTTTGAGCTCAGTTACGATACCTTCCATAAGTCATGAATAATAATAAATAATACCTATCCTAGATATGTATGGACCTTTTGACATAAATAGTTTCTTGATTAGTTTTGGTATTCTTGCTTATCTTTATTTGTAGGACTTGATGAAGCTTTTTACTAATTTAACAAACAAACAACTAAAAAAAAAAACCAAACAATTAAACAAACAAGATATGGTATTGAAATACGTTTTGCCTGTGTATATAAAAAATAAATGTAACCAGCTTAATTATTTTGATGGAGTGTTTATATCACTGAAGTGTGCTTTTACTGTAGGTAGTAATGGCGAGGTCTGGATGGACACCACCCCGATCAAACAGAAGGTGAAAGCAGGGGACACCACTGTGTTAGGCTGTTCCGTGGAGAAGCTGGGGGGAAATGTGGTATGATTGATTCATATTTGAAAAAAACCCCACCTTTTTTCATTATTTTCATAATACCGGTAATTCTACAATGAGAGGATGTGCTAAGATATAGAAATTTATCTATATAAAAATAATGTTTAATTTCTGGTATACATATACATCATAAATACGGTGATACAATAGGACAAGTTATATTTCCGATTTTAAAACAATTGACGACAAATCAAGGGAGGCTGCTAGTTTTTGTTTAAACTCATAGTACATGGTAATATACTATAATACTTATCCAAAACAACTTAATTTTTATAACAAAAATGTGTGTTTTGGAATGAGCCATTAAGTTTCTGAAACATCACATAGAAGTCTGATGTTTAAGTTTTCAGCATAGATTAAAAATTACTGTCAGATCTTCCTTGAGTATAAACCTACTGTCCTGTTTTACAGGTGAGGTGGTTTGGACCAGGCCACACCCTTCTGTTCAATGGAGACTACGCTGTGACGTCAGACCGCCGATTTAGTCTGACTCACCCCTACAGCAGTTCCTGGAACCTGGTCATCAAAAACGTGAAGACAGGGGATGAGGGTCTGTACATATGTCAAGTACAGTTCACACAGACCTTGACAAAGGAGGTCACAGTAGAAGTTCAAGGTCAGGATTAATTAGAGAGAGGGAGAGAGAGAGAGAGAGAGGGAGAGAGAGAGGCATGTGTTTCCTACAGTTACAGTATTGACCAGACCCCAACCTAACGAAAAGCAGACCAATCCCAACCAAATTCTGGGTCTGCTTTCTGTGTTCGCTTAGGGTGTGCTTCGGGTCTGCTATGGTAGACCCAGAGCTGACCGTAAGTAGACTCCAGGCTGACCCAGAGCAGACCCCGATTTCAGGAGCAGTCCCGCTACAGAAAAATGTCCAAATGTCTCTACATGTGTATTTGGATATACAAGGGGCTGGCTTACAGGCGGTAAGAAAAAAGATGGGTCTGCTTCACACTTCAGTGCATAAACCGGACTCCAAAAGCTGACACCAAGTAAATCCATAGCAGTGCTCGAGTGAACACTGAACAAACACAAATTTTTAAAAAGCAGACCCCAACCAGACCCCGAGCAGACTCGGGTCAGCTTTTTGGGTCTGGTTTTGTGTTAGGTACAATGTGCTTGGTTGGTACTGTATATCTTCTGTTTACAGTTTATGCATATATTTTTTGTTTACAGCTGTATAATCTATATCCTCTGTTTACAGTTGCTTCACGAATTCTTCCATCCTCATCCAGTGAGGACCAACAAGTGCTGGAAGGAAGTGATGTCACCCTGGTGTGTGGAGCCACTGGATCCCCCACCCCCAAAATCATGTGGCATGTGTTCAAAAATAGTGAAACTACACGTAAGTGACCTTCATTTAAATGTTTATAACAATTATGAATAAATACAGGTACCGTATTTAATCTCTCAGTCATTCCTTGTAATATACATGCACTCAATTCAAGAAATACATGTTTGGAAAGCTCAGTCTCTAATATTTAGAGATATAAGGGATAAATTAAAATAAGGACAAAGCTTAATCTCAGTATCTGATGCTTGGTGGCAGAAAAGGCTCATGAAAGTATAAATCTTCTTAAGAGTTTTTATCTGAAATGAATTTGCTTGGTTGTAGAGCTGGATACAGGAGAACAGCTTGTTCTCTCCAATATCAGTCGGGAGCAGACTGGTGTGTACACGTGTACTGCATTTAACGGAGTCTTTCCCCCTGCTTACAGACAGATCAAAGTGGATGTGGAATGTGAGTCTTTATCTCCCTATCTTGGTTCTGGCCATTACACACAAAACATATACTCTACTAAAATAATCTATTGTAACTTGAACTCTTGAGTTCTATTATTAAACAAGTTTTTACTGTAAAAGTGGTGATTTACGTTTTCTATGGTCAAACAATACACGTGGGTATTGAACACGCAGATGCACGATTCACCACTTTAAAATTTTGAGTTTTTTACCATAGGCGTGGGGATATTTTACGCGGTTTTAAGCTTACCGCATAGCTAAAGGTAAATTCACCCTACATGTGAATTACCACTTTTACAGTGCATGAATTAATACTGATTCCAGAAAGTTATTCGTTGTCAGTCGTCTGTACCATTTTCTTTTAATATAAAATGAGGTGACATTTGCATCTTCATCCAGCAATGACGAGCATGCAACATTATATGAAATAGATTGAGAGAAAATCTCAACCCTTAATTTGTAACTAAAAAAATATCTTTTTTAAGAAATCAACCTTTTTCTTTTACTTCTATAAAAAATATAACTGCCTGTTTTCAGATGCCCCAACAATAATTGTGCAAACCCACGAGTTATCACAGGAGAGGGGCAAGCTAGCTTACTTAGAATGCACAGTAGTGGGTTTCCCCCAGGGTAAGAACTACTGGAAGAAGGATAACCGGATACTGGTCCGCGACTGGAACTACGAACCCCAGGATTTACAGCAGAATTCCACCACCACCGTGATGAACCTCCTCATCAAACAGGTGGAGCCCCCACAGGGGTTCGGGGTCTACTACTGTGTGGCTGAGAACAAGCATGGGACGGCGGTCGGCAATGTGACCTTGAATGGTAAGTGCAAGGTCATGAAGTTATGGAAACCATTTTTGAAACGCAAAGCACTAGCATCTTGAGATTTATATACTGTATAGCTGGTTTTTTTGGCGGGGATATAATTTTGGCCTATTTTAACGATTATTGAAAATTCACCAAAATAAAAATCACCAAATTTAAGAACTTTCTATGTAGATTTTATAGACAACTATGTATGCTCTGGGGATTATTTTTTCAAATAATTTTCTAAGTCAGCATCATCTGCATGCTAAAAAAGGACAATTGTTTCATCAGACAGTTTTACAGATACAAATGAACATGTTGTCATAATCAGTATAAAACATAATCTAAACATTATATAAAGCATAATCAGTATAAAGTGAATGAATAAAAACTAAACAATGCTATAAATTAGAAGTTAATGGTTTAAACACCTTATCACTTTTCCCTGTGCAGATGCGTAATTAACCCCAGTGACTATTAAGTATTAAGTTTTTTCTGTTTAAAATATTTAAGTGTGTTAGCCATGATCATACACCAAATTTTACCACCTTGTAATGGTGACTTAGGATTTTTACTTAAGTACATTAATTTCTCAGCTATTGAAATTAAACTGACATTTGATTTTGAACAAAGGGTATAGGATTCACCAAAATTATATCTGCCAAAATTAATGGTATACCCTGTAGACCCAAACCCGTCAAATTTGTGTCCGGCCAAATAAACCGGCTATATGGTATTAAAGATATGTAGAGAACTTTTAATAAGTAAAATTCAAACATGATAGTTTTATATCATATAGCATTAGAACTTTGAGAAATAATACAAATTATACTTCAAGATTTTTACAAAGGTATAATAATAGAACCATTTTAACAAGTCCTTGGACTTTTGGTAGGACGTAACTATTTCTTGCATCAATACAATTTTAAAATGAGGCTGGTTTCGAGTTAAATATGCATAGATTGCGTAGTCTTAGCTCAAAAGCCAGACAAATCTTGGTGATTTCAAAGAGCCATGGCTGAGTGGCCAGCGATGAAATAGACAGGCCTACATAATATTGCTATTTGACACAACTACCCAAAGTCCAAGCTCTTGTTAAAATGGTTCTACATGTATTTTGGAATTGTTGAATCTACCATTAGAATTCATGCAACAAAAGAAACACTATCTGATTAAAAATTAATTCTTTGATCTGCTCTTGTAATTTTATAAGCATATTATACACAAGACTTTACGGTAATCATATTCCCAAAAAATTACTTTGACTTCACCAGTTTAGAGAAACTCTTCATTGGTGAATAGAAACACAGTAAGAACTTTTCAGTGCATATATAAACACAGTTTTCCATTACAGAGATCACCACCACTACAACAACCACTACGACAACCACGACTCCTGCCCCGACTACCACAATAACCACCACCACCTCTACCACACAATCAACAAGATCCACCACCAGGCTATCCACTCCTGGGTCTCCGCAGCCCTCCACTGTCTCCACGACCTCTACATCCTCCCAGAGGCCCCCCACCCCACCAGTCCAGACACAGTCCACTGCCCGGCCAGTGATTACCTCCCCTTACAAGCCAGTGGTCACTACGGGTCCAGGGTATGAAATTGACACTGGTAATCAAGGTATGTTAAATCTTTTTATATATTAAGAAATACAAAAAATCAGGACAAATAGTTTCATTTTTTTTTTAATTGCATATTTATATGATTTACCTTAAATAAGATTTTTTTTTTCATTTCCAGATAATGGTGCAAGTGTTCCCTCTCCTTGTAGAGCAATAATCCTCCTAGTTTTTACAGTATTATTTATGATATAATTTATTGTTGTATTGAGAGGGAAAGTGAGTGAGAAAGAAAGAAAGAAAGAAAGAATTATGTTTAATTGTTGAAGAGAAAAGGTTGTGATGATCTTTCTGAGAGAGAGAGAGAGAGAGAGAGAGAGAGAGAGAGAGGTTTAATAGCTGAAGAGATCTGAGATTTTCAGAGAGAGAGAGAGAGAGAGAGTGAACGAGTGAGCTCCATTTGTGTATTGTTCATGTGTCATTCTAGTCTGGTTTACAGCCAACTTGTTTACTTCTACAGCCTGGTCTGTAGTGTTCAGAACATTTAGTGCAATAAGATCTGAATTCATCATTACATAATCATTTCTTTTATTGGAATAATTAGAAGGTTTTTTAATATTGTGAATATAATTAATTTATAACAATAATTCCTAAAAAAATTATTCATCCAAAATGAAAATTTAATTGTTTTATCTTAATGCCTATGTGACATGATGATGTAGTGCTGCATAATTTTAATAATTTTGTTCATCATCAAAACAATCAAATCTTCAAAATACGTTTTGTTTCTTACATTTATGTGTGCTTTCTGTATCAAAATAATGTTTCTCTATTTTTCAAATCATTATGCAGTATTATGTGACTGTATATGTTTATTAATTTGTTTTTTGTGCCAAAGAATCTCCATGTCTTCTACATTTTTAATGATATTGTTAGGGATATCAGTCTTTCATACATGTTCTCTACATTACAGCATGTTGATTTGTGAACTAAAAAACACTGTATAGGTCGATCTGATATCTATAATAAAAGCACTAGTCTCAGGCACTCATATATGTACATTAATATACTGCCTCATTTATAGTACAGTAGTATAATACTGTAGTTGTTTTAGCTGTGTTGTTTTGTTTTTAAAAAGAATTGTATTTTATAGATCTTGCATGAGTTTTATCACTAGATTTTTATTTATGAATGATTTAAAAACAGGACACATTTTTGCTGGTTGAGTAATTAATAAAATTGGTCAGAAATGTTTTTAAGTGTAAACAAACCCAACAAAACAATAAAATATGTCACAGAATGCCTTTTCTGCTAGATTTAAGAATTACTTATACATATTTGAGGCCTATAAGATTGACAGTTCTACGTACTAAGCTCAAGAGTATTACAGCTAATGATTAACATTTTGATCGAGTACCTCTACCTTTTACCAGTCATTTATTATCTTGAATGATTATAAATATAGTAACGATTCAATGATTACAAATATAATCAAGTCCTCTGCTGTTTCATCGTTTGGCTGTCGATTGTAAAATCCATGCTGGATCTGACAACATAACAACCAATGGAAATCAAATTATCAATTCCCTGACTCTGGATATTCATGTTATTCAGGTTTAAATTTAAAAGTAAGATGTGGACTGTAAAGTTGGCCATGCATTTTAACAAAAGTCCATGCAATAGTAGGTTTGTTTGTGGAATCCCAACAATAACAACACCACACATCAAGATAAACTTAAAGCATCTGCACTATTCTCTGTAAAACTTTTATTTGTGCAAGAAATTTTTGTGAGCTTCGCAAGAACCTCGTAGACGCAAATATTTCTCGCCACAAACCAGTCATCAACTCTCTCTGCCCTCTGATCTTTTGTTTTCCAGATTATCTATTCACTGTATATCTTAGTTGCGAACCAGTTTTTATCACACACAAATTATACATTTTATTTGTGTGATATGTTTTCTATCACACACAAATTTAGACTTTAATATTTAGCTTATTTTATAACATATCTATGAAAATACTTGATACCAAACAAAAGTTTTACCATTTTACTGCTCAGTTCAATTCTTTACTTGCATCAACTGATGTTGCCACTTTACTCACGCAATTTTGTTTAAAACTCTCGCAAACCCTGTAAAACAAAGTATGTTTCTGTTCACAAGTAAAAATGGCAACCATCAAATTTAATAGTCTACACTGTCTTTTGACAGTGAAGACTATTAAATTTCAGAAGCATTCAACTATTAAACAACTATTTAAGTTGATAGAAGCATTCAAAATTAGTAAAGAGATTTCTACACCTATTATAATTCTACAATCTGATCATTTTCCACAAATTTTCCCGTAGAGCTATATAGTTATTCATCTATACTCCTGTGGGCTCCATCTACATGTACATCCACTGTTTTGAAAAAGTGTGTTCAACATGAACATGTGCAGTGCTAATGTTGTAAAGTAACCAAAGATTTGGTTTAAACAATAATGAGAGTGCTGAGAAATGCAGCTAAACCATTTGTATAATTGTAGAGCTATTCTACAATTTTATTGCTTTTAATTCTTTGACACACAATAAAGATACAAAAATCTGTTCCTTATGTAGAAGAAAATTTTTTAATGAATCTTTTGACAGTACATGTACATATGGGAGTTACATTTGGTCATAATTTGCAAACAATATATATATATTTACTTAAAAAACAGCATTGATTTAACTATGTGATACAAAGCAAATTTTCACAAAAGAAGAACATAAACTCCTTTTGGTTTGGTTCAGTGTTTACTATGCTGAATATTTTGTCTGTATTTTGATCTATATCAGAATACATCATGTATGTACATGTATATCAATAGCATATCCCAATAATAAAAGAATCATAGTGAATTTCATATAAAACTATTTAATTTATCCATATTGGATGTACTTCATTATCTGAATACACATTACACATGTACCAAAATTATAATCATAATTATTATTACATGTATATGATCATCATTATTATTTCTAATGAAATTATCTATACATCATGCTAAACATGATTTGATTTCTATAGTTTTAGTTTTAATATCACACAAGCACTGCACCTTTATGTAGGTTAGAGCAATGCTCTCACTGTCCTTCAGTGTACCGATAATACAACAACTCTCTAACTCGAGTGCACAAAATATCTCGGAGAACAAAAATTTCACACTGGTATTGTCAAAAATGTGAACTCTAAAATGAAAGTGAAATTGTGTGCTCATAAAAATAGCTGACCATAAATGAAACTCTTAATAAATTAATAGACTACCAGATGACATGAACACATCTTTTTCTACAGGTACTAACGCAATACATCGGGAGATACTCCAGGTACTAACGCAATACATCGGGAGATACTCATCACCAATGTTCAATAATACATTCAGTAATTCCTCCAATGCTTCCAAAGTATTTTGCGTAGGTAGGAATATATTTTGGATGAGATTTACATTTTAACTTTGTTTTACTCTGATAACTTAATGCCCAATCATGAAAAAAATTTCTACCTGGATTCCTTTTCTTTGCATATCTGATTAACAAATTACTAAAACCCCAGAGGTATTTTAGAATGTATGTGGGAAAGAACACTTGTGTTTGTGGAGAAAACCATGATTAAAAAATGTTTTTTGACATACACTTTTGAAGCAAATTATTAACAAATTCAGCAACCACAGACTGTACAAGATTTGTAAAAACTGGAGGAAAAGAAGGGTAGACCACTGAGAGACACCATGAATGCATAGTGCTTTCCCTTGCTGGCTTGGAATGCTTGTTCTTTAGCTGTTCTTCTGTTCCGGTTTGATGTTCATTACTTTACAAACCCAGTTCCCTATGTCCATGTCCTCTCCTTCTGACTTTGTCACAAATGGGTGATTCTACAATACACAGGTAATGTCTAATAGAGCAACTCTCAGACACAACAACATGTGAAATGCAAGAGCAACACTGTGGTACATGTTTAAAAGCTGAACTTGTTTGGCTATAAAATTTTACATTATTGTTTCTAAAGTAAATATTGTATAAACTTTTAACCATATTCAATATTCTATTGAAAATATGCCCTGATATTGTGTATTTGAATATGTTAATCTAAAGAGATGAGTTTAATCACTACAGATTAAGAGCACATCATATATTAAGGCATTTGATTTGTTATATTAATATACACCGTATAATTAAAATAAAGACTTTCATAAGAACTAGACTTCATCACGAAACAATTATTCAATTTCAATTTTCTAAGGTGAATATAAAGGTTTAGCTAGCTATCTTTGAAGGATGATATTCACTAAGCCCAAAGGGCAATATGAAAATCATCCTTCCTGGATGTAGCTGCATAAACCAGCATATTCTACTCAAAAAAGTAAATAATAAATTGATTACATAAACTAGAAATTCATAATTCACAAATAAACTTATGAAAGCTGCTTTTACACCATCACATTAGTAAAATTTAAATCAAAGGACTGAAGGCCTGAGAGGCGCATCGCATTGAAGGTAGCTAAAAACATCACCACAAGCATTTTTATGGCGGCATGAGACAACTGAGTGTTTGACTATCTTCCTTGATGAGTGGTTAAAGTATCAGGCTTGTAAACCACAAATGCAAAGTTCGAATGTGGCTGAGGTTTTTGACCATACTTCAGTATTGTCTGATTATTCATCATTCTTTCAATAAATAATGCATATTGTTCACTTATTTGAATTAAATACCCTTTTTATGCACCATGCCAATTATGCAAGGTAGCTCCGCAAGGTGGCGCGCTTTTCCTCATTCAGTTGGACATCGTCTTATTCGTTTTATCAAGTGAAAAAATACGAAATCTGTTCCTAGCTATAGGAAGACAGCCACTTACTCTCATTTTAATATAAATATTTTATATACGAAATTATTACATTTGTTTACCTCCGATATTCAAACAATTAACGTCACCGCTTTTAAATTAAAGTACGAACTGTTGTTATGCAAATTATCTCATCGGTTGATTGATCCTCTGTCTCTATCATATGTACATCGCATTGCAGGCTCATCTGAGTATTAATCTTTGTTTTGTTCTTTCATTGATGTTGATGTTTTTTCAATGTGTAAAGGAGATATCTGTTGTAATGATTTGTTGATATTTTTAGAACGTACACTGAATATATGTTTCTGATTGAAAATACGTAACAATCAGAACGGCACTATATATTTATTGGCGCACTGATACTTGAGTTCGATGACGCCGCTTGTATATAATCCGAGAAAAGTGAGCCGACAGCAATGAGGCTACATCGCTGATAGCGATGCGCCTCAAAAAAAAATCTTTCTAAAATTAAATTAAATTAAAAAACCAACAAATTATAACTAATAATTGGAGTGCTTTTAAGGGAATTTTTACAGCTTAAAAAGAGTTATGTTTACCTAATACTGTAAAAAACCTTTTTAATTAGAATAATATGAAATAATGACTTTAGTCAATTACAGCAAAATTAAAAGGGCAATAACTCTAGTTCATATAGTAAATATGCTTTATATTTGGTGGCTTGGAATGAATTCTGGTTACAAACCATTAATGACTGAAGGTCAGCTCTGTCTGAGGGCTTCTTCTTCAAACTGAAATAACAAGACATTCCTTGTTTATCATAATACATGTATTATAATTCGTGCCTGCATTCCTTTGTTGATAAATTTTAATGAAACAAAATTCATGTCTGTTTTCCTAGAAAAAGTACCTTCTTTCCAACCATTAACCATTATTGAGCAAGCAATATACATTAAAAGAGATTTTTATTGCTTGAAACAATTAGGATTTTTCAAAACACAAACTGCAACTGGCATTTACGGTAATTTTAAAAGTCACGAAAATGAACTATATATGTACAACAGATTCTAGTAATGTTATAGAGCAAATGCTTTCTTTTCCTTATCAGTGATTATTTCTTTTTTTGATAGCAAGGTCTAAAAGACATGTCAAATGATTCCCTAAACAAATCTTAATGAAAACCACAACAGTGGGCTTACCATTTCTCCACGAAGTCAATGAAGAGGTCTGAGAATTTTCCTTTGGGTAGAGTTGGAGGAGGCTAGAAAATGAACACAGGAATAAATACATGCAACATTCTCAATCACTGGTACATGTATGTTATGCTGTTGATATCTGCTTGATTTAAAAGCTTTATATTCTTTTTGAGAGTAAATAAAAAACAAATTTATGTAAAATTGCAAAGCATTCAAGATTTATTTTCAAGGTAAACTTCAGAGTTTATATGAAAATGTTTGACGCTGGATCTACTGAATATAAGCTCTTTTTCTTTTCACAGCACAAAGCTTACCTGCGTCACCTTTTACAAAACTACTAATAGCTGTATGGCTTTAAGCCTTCAATGTGGGTTTACATGCAAATTCATTTGTCTCATTCCTTAATGTGCAAAGTGCTTGTTTTTATCAGTATGTGGAGTTATCTATACACTTTGTTACTAAATATCAATATACATTAACGTTTAGTTACATATATTGTAGATTTATCAGGTTAATGCACTGTATACTGTAATTAGTGGCAAGTGTATAACCGTCAGGTTACAAAAGATACTTTTCGCATGCCAACTGTGGAATTCCATGTATAATATTTATCATGAAATGCACTTAACAACATATAGAAATTTATAATCATACAAAAAGCACATCCACTAAACTAAATCAAAACAACAAAAATTAGGAAATAAAAGGTCAATCAAGGGTCTTAGAATTTCAAAGGTGCTGAACTTAGAATATGATACATTTCACACGAAACGTGGACTATCGTTTCTTGACTAGGTGTTATTTCATTTGTATCAAGCAAAAAAAGTACAAAAAAAATCTTCTTGAAATAAAGAGAAATGTCTTACATTGTCAACCACAGCTCAAAACTTGAAATATGTTTCCAAAATCACAATGATTTTACAGCAAAAATTAATTCAACTGATAAAATAAGACAAAATAAGACTTTTGGGGAAAAATAAGCAAAAATACCAGTAGGTCTCAGTTGTTCTCTTACGTCTTAATTTCCAATTGTATTTAGTGGTTGTTAATTAAAAAAGAAGGTATACCGAATGTGGATTTTTTGGGGAAAAATTTTGATTACTTGATTCCTCTCAGTTTTTGTTTTACTGGCCACATCCTAAATAAGATAAATCTACTTTTGGTGTTTTCATACAGTGCCTACCAGAGATGTATCTGTATTTATAACTCCTGCATATGTTCAGCTAACTGTATATCATGTTAATGTCTAACAACTACATTAGTTACAACACGAACAAATTGACATTTCTTGTTACACTTAATCACAATTTTTTTTTAAACACTGCATAAAATGATTTAAAACCAGTTGACTCCTACACATACCTCATTAACAATATAATCTAAAAGCTCAAAAATGGCCATGGGTCGAGGGCCATCAGTGCCAGGCGGACCGGGGAAGCTAAAACTATTTCTGTCTGAGCCTAAAATGCATAAAACAAGCACAGAATGATCACAAACTTACAGTTATGTTATTGCATAGTCCACTGTCATGTGACAAGCAAATTAAATCATGAAAGCCATGTGGGATGGGAAATGAATGAATGCAAACCCAGACTTGTCACCAATGAAGGGAAACTCAAAGGTAGTAATCTTGATTGAATTCTATTGAGAATTCTCGTTTAATAAAGTTTTACTGAAGTTTCAAAGTGAAAACTAAAACTTTGATAATGCATGTTTATGACATTAAAATGTGATATATAGGAATGAATCATCCATTAAACTAAAAAAATGGCACTGAAAAAAAAGGAAAAAATTAAAATATATATATGAAAAATGGAGAAATATAAAACATAATGAAATGCACACATTACAGATCAGCAGCTGGTATAAGCTTTTGTACTGTTTCAAACCACAGCTCTTGTTTAAAATAGCTCCAAAACCATTCATTTTGGAGATCCATGGAACACAATTTGAAACAACTCATTATAGATAACTTAATTTACTTCATGCTGCTGTGAAAAAAAAAATCAACAAAAATTTCCAAATCTGACCGAGTTGCTTGAGCTTTTTTGAACAAAAGCACTGTGATTTGTACTAAAGGCAGCATACAGGTAGACTTAATAGTGACCGGCTCTCTTGTTTTACCTCATTTACAATGTACTCAAGTAGTTCAAAGATGGCCATTGGTAATGGGCCATCCCCTGTGAGAACCTGAAAATCTCCAGGACACCCTGAAAATAGGACACTGAAGTGACAGAGCTTGAGAGAGAAGGCGTAGTGATGGGGAGATACAACATATGGTGGACCATGAAGATATATGTACCTAGAGGCACAGAAATCAAGGTACATAGTCATAGCACACAGTGATAGGTCATTGTGTCATTATACTTGAAAAGTCTTTAAAATTTACATAACATTTACATGAACTGGTCAATATCTCTGAAATTATACAATGACTCTTATACTTCATACATTAAACTGTAATACACGTGTACATGGATTTTACCATCAAATGTCTCTAGTCCTGTGCAGTAAACAAATTCAAAGCTTATTATCTTGCACTAGAATATAATTTTTACCAATAAACAATTCATTTTTACAGTTTGTTGTCAATTTGGTAAAATTCAAATATTCAAAAGATTGAAATTAACAAGGTCACTGTTACCGCCATAGGTTCCACTTAACAGTCGATTACCAACCTTTCAGGGGTTTGCCAGTTTTTGCGGCCTCCATGTGCTCAGCCATAGCCTCCTCTCCAAATATACTGGCCAGGTCCTCGGGGGAGGGGGGTGGGATGGGGTAGCGGCCGATGGCCATCTCTACTAGGGACAGTCCCAGGCTCCAGATGTCTGACTGTACAGAATAGTGGGTTCCTTGTAGGCGCTCCGGCTGAAATTGTGTCACAGCTTACACACCTGTTAACCTTTCAAAGCTACTAAGTGGGAGAATCTACTCCTTACCAACTTAACTAAGGGGAAATTTCTGCTTGGATAAAATTGGAATATTTTAAAATTTACCATTTTAAAAGTTTTCAAGTTCATCTTTTCAAGTTTTGATTACTTTTCAAATAATTCAATAGAAAATGTATTAACTGATTCTGTCACATTATGGTACATGTAATGGGTATTTATATCTTTTAGGCATGTATAAACCTTATAGGTCTGTAGCACACTAGCACATGATTTAATGTTCACATTGGAATTGATTTTGAACAGTTTACTTTCATCCTTCTCTGTACATTAGATACTAGTACTTACTGACATATAGGACCGTGTTCCAACAAAGGAATTAGCCATGGAATCAATCAACTGTCCGCTTACTCCAAAATCACAGATCTTTATTTCACCTCTTGAATTGACTAATATATTGGAAGGTTTAACATCTGCAATATCAATCATACTACATATATATGCACATGTAACATATTAAAACAAGCAATTCAAGTATGAACAAGTATTTTTAACATCAAACTAATGATTTTTTCTGGTTTGACTTAGGTGCACAGCTAATCTCGAACTGGGATCATGTTCAATTATTTTTAAAGTGATACTTAAACTTAATATCATATGATTAAATTAGAACAAAAAAAAATTGAACCAGCTGATAAAACTTGGAAATTTACTCCCGCTTAGTGAGGGATTTAGGATTCAATGATTGCTGGAATTTTTTTTTTTTTTTTAAGTTTCTTTGTTTGTTATCTGGCACTATCATGGAATGCTGCAGGTTTGAAGAAATCAATTACAGCAATTACTGCTTCAGCGTCCTTATCACTTACCTCTGTGCATGATTTGATGTTTTTCTCTGAGATAACTTAATCCTTTTAAAACCTGAAAGATTGATAAGAAGTATCCAGATATTAGAATCAATATTTTTTCTTTATCGAGGGAAGCCTAGTGCCTGCATCCCTTACAAAAACCACAATTTTGTTCCCTGTGTAATAAATGATTTCAACATTACATATTTGACAGCCTTACGACAATATTACATTGTCACACTCACCGCTACTGTTAATTTTCCTAAGATTGGTTCAGGAATTCGACCAGCTTTCTTCAATATCAGATCTAATGAGCCACCATCCTACAGAAAAATTTGCAAAGAATTTGAAGCAAAACAATTACTAACAGCAATTGAGGTTCTTATTTTTTCAGTCTCCTGATTCTTGAATTCTACATGAAGTTTGAATAAATAACATGTAAAATAAAAAATGACTTAATAAATATTTAACAGTATAACATATACTGATATTCATAATCATACAAGTACTTGATATATTTCCTTTTAAATTTAATTTCATGTCTGGTATGTTAAGAGTAGTGGCTGTCAAGAAGTCAATGTTTCGTGATGTCAAAGAATTCCAGGCCTCTAAATAGAAAAAGCAAATTTGTTCTATTGTCCTTAGCAGAGATTGAATACCGTAACTAACATTAATCTCCATGTACATTAAAAATTACAGACTGCACATGTACCCGTACCACTACAACAAGGTGTGGTCAACCTTCATAAATATTACTTGAAGTATATATTTAAGATTATATTTCAGTAATCTTAATGTCATGCCGACTCATGAGCTGATCTAGAGGGGGGTGGGGGGTAGACCCCCCCCCCCCCTAAAAAATTAAACATATCAAATTCACATAGTAAATTAATGAAAATAGGTCTTTGACCATCCCATCCCCCTACCCCCATCCCTCATGGCAAACACAATTATCCCTCTGTCAGATCCCCCAGGACATAGTTCTGGATCCTTGCATGAATGTTGTTTTGAAACTTAATTGGCTTGTAATTTTATTGGCACACTTATATATTTTGTGTGGTAAATTCCATTTTGCTCACCATGTATTCCATACAAATACTAATTTCTCCTTCACTGTAGAAAGCACCATAAAAGCCCACTATAAATGGAGAGTTACACTCATGGAGAACTTTCAGTTCACGGATTATCTGCTTGCGGACAGCTGGCTTGATTTCTAAGTGGATAAGCTGAAATGTTACATAAAAATCTGTTAATCTCTTATTAATGATTAGCTGTAGGTCTGTAACCCAGGTCGTCCATCTGAATTTTTTCAGACCGGGAGCTACTGACCTGCAGCTAATTAATGATATATATTTCTCAACCTTACATTAGTTTTTTTTACGATTATTATTATGATCAGAAAAGTGCTTTGCTCTGAGTCTCAGTTGAAACTAAATTGGAGAGCATTTTGCTCCATTCTAACTATTGTGTACAATTAAGTGCCATTTGGAAAACTTAAAGTGCTGTAAATTATACATTTCTTCTGGCTTTGGTTGCTTCATGATCCAAATGGTAACATCATCATCAAAAGGGAAGCAACATAAATGATGTTGTTATCTTAGTTACTCTATAATCTACCCATAACTAAATTTACTGACATATCATGAAAAAACTCCTTCCGAGTAATTTGAAGCATTTAATTTCCTTGAGAGAATCAATTGAATCAACTGAAAAAAAAATTAGTCTGAACAAGAATTCCTTGGGCCCACTAAGCCTCTGCCATTATAAAAAAAACCAATTCCCTATGCTATGTATATTACATCACAGATCACCTTGACATGTTTACAATTTACTATATGCAGGTGAAAATATTGATGTCAGATTTAAACAAACAGTGTGGTAGGCGGTCATTGGCTCCCACACATGCCATTCCATTACAAATCACACGATCAATGGCATTTAAAATATTTCATAGTGGGCATGCATCAGATTTAAATGTTCATTGAAGGTGTCTAATATCAGGAATTGTTCAAATTCTTTTTAAAGTAATAATCAAGACCAAATACAAATTCTGACTGAAACATTACTGGATGTCTAATACAGTAATAAAAGGAGCTAAATATATCAACAAAATTGATTTTCTTGTTCTACAGCATGAGATTCTTGCTACAAGACTTCAAGTAGCAAGTCACCTACAAATACTACGAGAAAGCGGTTCAAATGCTTCCTGAGTAAATAATGCCATGCCGCTAGTCGTAGCTTCATTCAGCCAAGTCTGTGTTTGTGTAATTGTTACAACTAATTAATACTGCTAACAGAGACATCACAGGGTGAGAGACTAGCCAATCAATAGTGGCACCTGCGGGGTGTATATTTCAATATTGATTGTAAGGGAAAGTTATCAATACCACAATGCTATTTAATGTTCTTTCAGGAAACAAGTACTCCATGCTTACAGCTGTTTATGACTGATTAAATTCTCTTGAATAAAAATTCAATGTGCATTCTGCAATTTTTTGCCAATAGCGTAAGGAAGTGTCCAAAAATTATGTCCAATCATACCATAGCTTTTATAAAGACAAAACAATTTTTGATAGGTGCTCTAGTTATATCTCATCAAAAATTAATATAAAGTTGAACTTCAATATCCCGAACACTGATATCTCGAATACAATGGATATGTCGAAGCGATTTGTAAGATCCAACCACTTATTTTTTAAGTATTTTACCCTTGATATCTCGAATCCTCGGATATCTCAAAGTTTTTAAACAGTCCCATCTAGTTCGAGATAACGAAGTTTGACTGTACATGTACTATAAATGCATATATACTTTGACAACAATACCTGTTTATTTATCAATGATTCTATATGCTCATGAGAGAGTACTACTATTGGGGAATACATTTAAGAGAATGTTTCACCTTTCTGGCCATTATGATTCCTGAAGGTTTGTGAATGACTTTCATGACAACACCCCCATTCCCTGCCCCCAGTTCCCCAAGCTTTTCAAAGTCGTTTTCTTGGGTTAGCTCCCCGACTTGTTGTTTCTGGGTCAGGAATGTTTCCAGGCGCTCTCTCTGCTGTTCGTTAATATCTAGCTCCTTCACTTTCTGCTGTAAATCCTGCAGGTCTATGCCGCTGATTTCAGTATTAGGTTTTCTGCAATTTAGAAAATATCCAAGATCAATTTTGTCAAAAACAAGCACTTAGCATCCATGTCTATAAATGATATGGTAAAGAAGGATACTTTTCCACATGCATTGTAAATGTTTCCTTTCATTCTCTCATAAAATAAAAAAGATTCAGTCTAAGTACAGTAATGATATACATATAATACCGGTAGTCAAAAAAAAAGTATTTTGGTACATAAACTTTACAAAGTAAAAGATACATTATACAATAATGCCTTTTTTTCTCTTTTTTACATTTATTCCAGCTAATGGAAATACCATTTTCAAAAGACTGAAGAATTCTTTTGAATGCGAGACATTCCAATAGCTTCGATAACCCCACATTTACCCCAATAAAGTAACATGTCCTGTGCAGAAAATGTGTGTGTGATACATTACAACAGTTGGTCATTTTAAATCTGAACACAAAAAGTGTTATATCCAGTTTCAAAATCTGCACGGTCAGGTATTCAATAGCATTCAATAGTATTCAATTGCAATCAGGTTTTCGATAAAAAAAACTTTAAGGAAGCCTGCAGTATCTTAAAACAGGGAAATCAAATTATTTTTATCTCAAGTGCTTGATAAGCAAATTAAGAGAAAGGCTGATTTACATATTATAATACTGGTTTTTCAGATACAATTAGTTTTATTTAATGAAGAAAGTCTAGGTTTAAATATCCTGACACTGACTAGCTCAGAAACAGACTTGGGGTAGTAACGGAAAGAAATGATTTCTTCAACTTGGTGCTTCATGCAAAGGGACTGAGCCTGAAATGATGATACTGCCATTATGAATTATAGCTCAAGAATTTTGTTAACTTGCATTACATGGTTATCATATTCATTAAATAATTCTTTGATTACTTTGTACCATTTCAAAGAAGAAATTTATTTCAACATTAACCAGGATGTGAAATACCTGATACAATAGTATTTTCCATCGCTGCATACATACAATACACTTTAGAAAACTATGACTAAACAAGTCCTTATACATGTATATAGAAGTTTGGACCAATTCTGTCTTCATTTGGTCCCTAGTTAAATAAATAATCATAAATTTTGTATACTGTATAACACCATCATAGCATGCCTTTGTAATCATCGCCAAAATATTTATTATCAATGTAAATTGGCCTAAAATCCTGGGTGATAAAATCGTTGAAATATTAGAAAACACTCATAATCTTGGGTACTTCAAATTAATTAATCCAAAAAAATAATGATTAGCCTACACGTGTGTTTAAATAATACGGTCTCACTAACTGCACATCTTTAACACAGTAAAACGCAGCTTTTGAATATTCCATGTTCACGTAACAAACTATTACATAACATCGCACAACAACAAAACGTGTCATAAAGACATTGGAGTTTTGATACGACAGAATATACATACTCGATATGATCTCCAGTGGGTGCTGCCGCAGGAGGGGCAGCGATGTCTCCCCCAGGCAGGGTCAGGCCTTTCATGTTCTTCTTCATCTTTGATGTGGCAGAATGTTCACTCATATATGTGCATTAAAGTCGGGAATGTGTTGAAAGGAAGGTAAAAGCACTCTACACTAGCATTTTGACATATCGGCTCCTAATTTTCATTCCTAATATAAGCGGATGTGACGTATTTGGAAATCGAAGCAAACTAAAAATTTCCGATTTGAGTTATCTGTCCCTAGTAGGTTTTTGCCTTACACTTTACGAATCTGATAATCAAATTAATCCTCTTAATAGCGATTCCAAAGTAAGATATCAATCTAGACCTATTTCAATACAGAAATCCTACTTGTCCCGTAAGGTCAAATTTTGATATGCTATATAGTTAGAAAAAAAAATTATTGTCTCTCAGCTGTGATAAAATATAATAAGATTTTTTCAATCTAATCCCTATAATTGTTTTTATAAAAACTTGAACATGTTACCAACTTGCTTTGTGCTTGTTGGGACGGTAATTTAAACAATCTTCGATTGTGAAAAAAAAAATACTGGAATTTATTAGGAAGTGTTCTCTGTTTGTCGGTTTAATTATAATTGATAATAAATATGCAAATAAAGAAAAGATGATGTAATGTGTTTTAGTAAAAATTAATTTTCTTTTTTTCAGTGTTGAGAGCATAGGGGCTACAATCCCGAATATTGTTTTCTCTTTTTTAACCCCCACAATTATATGAAGTTGTGTATGTGGTCTGTGGTAATGAAAAGGTAACTTCATATTTAATCTATTAAAATATTTTATCATTTTTGCATGGACAGTTATAATGACTTATGTATGCCATTTTTCAAAAAGAAAACTTTACAAATATACTGGTTTTATAAACAGATGTACGAATAATTTTTTTGGAATACTGTATAATGTTAATGACGTACGTTTGCTTTTGCTTAGATATAGTGCAGTGTAAGTATGCACATGTGTTATATACCAATGCTTATAATTCATATGAATTTTGGCAAATAAACAATACCCTGTATGTTAAATAAACATTGTTGTTTAAATGGTTAAATTAATGAAATGGACAAAATTCCCTCCCCTGTATCAATTAATTTGGTGATAATGATAATTGTTCGACTCGTCCGTCTTCCCGCGCCTGGAATGAGACGATAACGAGGGCACCTTATAGTGTTCTCTCTATTATAATCTCCAGGTAATCTCACCATTGTCATTTCGATATTTGACCTGTAATTGAGAGACTTTTATACATGATATAAATACAAGGACAACAGCAAACTGAAACAGAAACAAAATTCCACAAAGAATCTTTACTCACTGATTTCACCTATAGCAACTCTCGATTTCATCATTAATCATGTGTCGCCACTGCGAATCTGAAGACAGCATGGAACTTCCCCAGGATATGTCACGATTTGTCTACGGTTGCTTCATGATAAGTTCTCAACAACGACCAGATGACAGTTCCATTGTCCCCAGGGTTGTAGAAGGGAGCGAGGTTGATACATCGAGCCACTACATGACTGCCGTCAACAGCTTCAAGATCTCTTCACCGCTTGCGTCCTCCACATTTCTGGACTGTAGGACCCCTCCAGTGGCAACCTCCACTTTCATCGACGACAGATGTCGCTCTAGGCCGCTGACTCCACCATTGGTTTCTTCTACATCCAAACATCGTAGACGTCGCTCAAGTCTGGGAACTCCTCCTGTTGCATCCTCCACTTTCATTGACTGTAGATGTCGCTCCAGTCTGAGGACCCCTCAAGTGCCTTCATCCACATCAAAAGACGGTAGATGTCGCTCCAATTTGAGAACTCCACCTGTGGCATCCTCCACTTTCCTAGACGGTAGATGTCGCTCCAGTCTGAGGACCCCTCCAGTGGCATCCTCCACTCTCGTCCATTCATCTGAAAATTCCGAAGATTCTGGATTTGGAAGGAGTCCCAGCGCAACACAAGAACACAACAACTGCAAATCACGTGGACAAAGGAGAAGGTCGTTAGGATTATTCCGGACTAGCACCAAGAGCAAGCTTGTGTCGACAGAGCGCGACAGACGACCTACAAGAAAACCATCGCCAGTTGCAAAAGACAGAGAAGAGCAGGGACAAAGCATACAGTGTTCAGGAACAGTTGATGAAGTTAGCATGGTGAAAAAACAGATGAAGAAAAACATTCTAAAGAAGTTTTTGTCCTTCAGTGATAGCGCAAATCGTTCTGAACTTTACACAATAGCATGTTTGTGATAATATTTTGAACGAATTGTTTGATGAATACTGGAAATAGTGCTTGTAATTTAATTCAATAAGATTGAATTACATTATCAATTAATGCATACGTTGTTATTATTTATTGTGTCAAATGTAATAAAAGCCGATAAAGCTATATATTGGTTTCAACTCTTGATTACGTTATGATTCACTAACTGGAAGATCAAGAATCAGGGTAGAAAAAAAAGATGAAACTGAGAATTCCCTCGTTTTATATATAGTCGTTTTATATATATCATAAAGTTATGCATATGTGACTTGGGTCTTATGTAAAGCATTGCAAAAATACATCTATTTTAGTCACGCTACATGTACAAATACATAGAGCTTTCTTTGAAAGTGGAAATGCAGAATAGTTAATTAAGATGTAAATACCTATAAAATAGACTAATTATATACAAATATGGCTACAATGTAACGAAATCGAAATGATCAGGTGGTCAAAGATTTATTTTCTTAAAATTCTCAAAATCTAAAATGAATAATTTCACATAGTAAAGTTATAAAAAAGAGAAAAAAACTTCGCACTCTGACTCGATCCCCAGGGAAAAAATTCTGGATCAGCGCCGCGTGATCAATGTTTTACAGACATTGACATTGCCATAGACATTAATTTGGGTCAGGGAGTTGTGAACACACAATCGCAATTTCTCTGATTGTTGTAATTATAATCTTTGATTTGTTGTCGTCTCTGTAAATCAATTATTTATGCAAATCGAAGAAAACACAGATTGATCGCTTTAACTCCAATCCGGAATATTTTAGTCTATTCGGAACAACTATATTACACGCGCCCCTCTACTTCCTTTTCCGGCCATTTTTAGGGTACATAAACATGATATTTACAATACATGACAAATCTGGTTATATCGGAGGATTATCAGAAGTTTAATATAATCGCAATCATAGAAAAACACCCAAGTTAATGATGATTGGCCTAATATATTTTGTTTTGTCATATCTCCCTTAAGTTCATTTCAATTTTTCAAATGATTGAGACACATTTTTCACTCTGAACGCATCGGTTTCGGCCTCGAATGAAGTGTTCTATCAACTTAATTCATCTGTATACCGCCAACTTTAGACAGCTTAGACAGATTTAATAAATGCAGTCTAGCTCTTGATATACATTTGTATTAGAATTGTTCTCTTAAGTGAATTATGCATTTGGTGTGCTTCTCTATGCTCATTTTTGTATTAAAAAATATGAACAAAAGGGAGGTTTTAATAGTCATTACAGTGCTGTTTATTCTTTCAGGGAGCAAGAAAATGGTTCGATACGCCACAGAACCAGATAATCCAACAAAATGTAAGTATCACTTTGCAAACTTTGTAAATATCACCATAATCCGAGATTCCTCACACTCTAACCCCTGCTTTTATATTGTGAAGTGCGGGGGAGAGTCAGAGCAGAGGCCATATTATAAAGTGGGAATTCAGTGACACCAGCTGGTGTCGCGACTTTGCCTACCTTTTACATCTTTATTAAGCAGATCTTACTTCCGAGACGCGAGCGGTCGGTGAAGAAATGATTCTTCTATATTTAATTCATCGCTAATACAATGCATTCGCCAATTAAATGGCCCTAACACCAACATTTGATGCATCAGTTCAAATTGGGTCACATCTCACCATTCGATTTCTTTGCGCATTGCTGAATTTCCACTTTTTAATATGGCCTTCGCTCTGACTCTCCCCCTGCACGTCACAATATAAAAGCAAGGGTTAGAGTTTGAGGAATCTCGAATTAATATTACCAGTGATCACAATTTGTGACTGCAACTATAGTCTGTCCCAGGTTAATGCTTCCCTCACTTTTTGACGAATGTTAACGAAAATACACATACCTGTCAAAGAAGTACAATTGAAATCGATATAATTAAGGGAAAAAATTCAAAATTACTTTATTGACACTTCATCTATTTTTACCCGGAGAAATAAACATGATCAAAAACAATTTTCTTACGGAGATTTATAATGGAAAATGTTTATATCTTTTCTCCATTCGAAATTACTCGGAACACCGTGCACAATCTTTCAACGTTATCATCCGGGTGTTTTTATGTCTGCTGCAATGCAAAATCCCCAAAGACTTTGTATTTTTGGTTGTGTATTGAAACCTGAAGCGGTAGAGGGGGCGTTTAAAAACGGATAAACTGGACTTTTTTCATTCCAGTGGATAAACGTAGTTTGGGCACAAAGGTATTTATGATTATCGAAATATTAAGCAAAAAATGGTGGAAGCAGAAACTTGGGACAGAGTATAGTTGTTTCTGTAGTTTCAGATTAATGGGCACAGGGGACATTTTATATTAAAATCTCGATTTCTCATTCAGAGTTTTTTTTTTAGCAAACGTAATTTAATGTCTTCATTACCATTTATCCACCAATCAATAATTGTGCAAATTCATGAAGTGCTTACAGAATGTTAATGTTCACATGAATCTCTGTTGCAGCGGCCAAGGCCAGGGGATCTTATCTCCGTGTTCACTTTAAGGTGATTATCTTGAATCTATAACAGGGAGAAAGCATAGAAAAATAAATATATTTAATCTGGTTGAATTTGTTTTCTCGTGTAGTAAATGTTCCAAAAACATTATCTAGATTAATTCCAAATGGCAATAGAAATTACTTTTAAAAAAAATTAGTTTGACTGCATCACAATAAATATTTGCTTCTATTGAATGCAGAACACAAGAGAAACTGCACAGGCCATCAAACGTATGCATGTTAAGAGGGCCACAAAATACCTCAAGAATGTGATGGCAAAGAAAGAAGTGGTTCCCTTCCGTAGATTTAGTGGCGGAGTGGGACGTTGTGCACAGGTAAGTACATAAAAATAAATACTTCTGTCATAAATATGTTGTTTGGATCCAAAAAAGATAAATTCTTGTCCCCATTATTACATTTTGTTTCTGTTTTCATTATCCAGGCTAAAGCTTTTAAGCATTCCCAAGGTCGCTGGCCAAAGAAGAGTGCTGAATTTTTATTGCAGCTTTTGAAGAATGCTGAGAGCAATGCAGAATACAAGGTAAACTACAGGGTGTCACAAGGTTGTAACAGCTATTAGCATACAGGTGATGACTACTTTCTCAGGGACGTAATTCTGAGAACTATGATGTTTGTAATGAGTATGATCTGATGTGTGCTACCTTGATAAAAACAGACATTCACATGTATAAAACTGTTCCAAAAGTTTTTGGTAAAATAAGTTCATTAGATTAATTAACACTGATTGTTAGATAAATAATTTATCATGAAAAAATGTGCAGAGTTTGAGACATCTTTATTGTATAAACTTTTATCTTATTATCAATTTATGCTTTGAAAATTAACATGGAACAAAGTGTAACATTCATTTGTCTATTAATTTAGAAACTCCTATGATATTAGTCAACTTTGACATTTTTCATTTTCGTAGGCATAAAATTATCTGGGCTCCCCAAATCTTTCAAAGAGATTTTGAAATCATATCGTGTGCTAAAGACCATATTTCCAATTTGTTAGAAGTATTCTTCATTGTTCCAGTATTTTCTACCATTTTGTACCAGTAATGATTCAATTTGTTAAAAAGAAAAAATAGTATGGCACAAATTGGGAATTTTGTACCGTGTATCTATCATACCACTCTTAATCCTGAAGGAACATCAAAATGCATATAGCCACTAGCTTAGATCACATTTCATTGGACAACATTATTTTGCCCTATCAACATATCTAGCTGCAGGTCTGTAGCTCCCGGTCTGAAAAAAATTCGGATGGACGACCTGGGAGCTACAGTGCCTCCCATAGTAAAAAAACTGCAATTTACGGTGCACAAAAAATTGCGCTAGTTTTGGACTGATTAATCTTATTTCCGAACACATTCTGTACAAATCTTTGATTCCAAAAAATTCTTCGGACATTTTACTACAGATATCTTCACTTTACTTGCCTCTGATATTCTTTTAAACACCATCACCAGTCCCGTAAAGTGAAGTGGTGCAGTTTGTTTACATATAAAAATGGCGACTCGAGATCTCAACGTGAATTTAACATACTTCATTTTCCCAGTTCGGTTAGCGTGTTTCAGGGAAAGTCTGAGGCAAGTAAAGTGACGATATCAGTTGGAAGTTGCATGAAGAATTAAATGGTACTAATTTTTTCAACAAAATTTGTGTGTAAGTAGGGTTAATTAGTCAAAAGCTAGCGCAAATTTTTGTGTGCCGTAAATTGCAGTTTGGAGGAACGTTCAGCGTTTTCATTGTAATTATGGTAGTGGATGTGTTAAACTTGTGACTTGGATCTGTTCATTGAAAACTTTTTTATTCTGCGATTAATATTCAATAGGAATGTGTATAACAGAAGTTAGATATTTTGACAGCTGGACATGTTGTTGGTTATTAGAGTCTGATAGGCTGGTGATGATCAGCAATTTAGCATTCATGTGATGATAACATTTGGGACGTAATTCTGAATCTTCCTGATTGTACACACTTTCTGATGCTTGCTGATATTGGTACTTAAATATTCTCTTGTGCCATCTTATGTCACTACATAAAATGTGATTTAACATACAGTGTAGCAAAATGTAATTAACAAAATGTATTACATTTTGTGTTATTACAACAGTGCACCATATCACACTTACTATCCAGTTATTAAATGGCAACCAAAATCTACTTTTGGTTGGCATTTCAAAATTTTTGATCGCCATCAAGAAATATATCACTCGCCATGATAAGAGCATTTTGTAAATGACACAGATGTATTATGAAACAAGGAATGAACACTCGTATGCCTTCTGTATTATAATTATTATTAAAACAAGGACTTTTTATTAGACCTGGTCATCTTACGCTTGGAGATCAAAAATTGTCTAGCACTAACAGGTCTTTACTTTTCTCGTGTTTTGTGACACTAGTACTCTCATGCTACATACTCTTAATTTCTGGTCGCAAAATCAAATCTCTGGTCGCAAATGCGACCGCTTTAGTCGCAACTTGGAGCACTGTACAATTGACAATAAGATAAATGCAAATGAAAAAAATTGCAATGATAATCAAACTCATCATTTATGATAAATTTTGCTTCAAACAAAGTTTGCATCAAAATAAAACAAAAAGTAATTGACTTAAATTATAATAATTATATTTTTTACATAACATTCACACACACTTGACTACTTCCATAGTGTGAAGTACCTTGATTACCATATTTATTATTACCTTTATTAGTGCCCCGGGCGCTTAGAAAATTGTGAAAAAGGGGTGGTTATTTGGTATTTGTATTAAAATCTTTTCCATGATATATGTCTACTTAAGAAATATTGGGGAAAAAATATTTAAATACAGAAAATTTTAACATGTTTAATGATAGTCATACTATCCTTCACACAGGCATCTGACATTATAAATTTTCTCATAAAAATAAATACCCTATACGGCTATACCTAATAATTCACAAGGTACCCATCGCCGCCATCTTGGATTTATTTCAAATGGTCACATCAGATGTAATTTTTGCTTAAAACTCAACGGTAAAATTATTTTGCGATTCTCTTCGTCTTATATTTAGCCTTTTGTCGCATATCTAAGGCAGTAGATGCAGATTGGGGGGTGATTTTTATTAATGACAATGTAATGCACTGTTTTGGTTGAATTGGTTGTAAGCTTAGATGTTGAATGACCGATCGGGTGACGGAGAGGATCGCAAATTAATTTCAAAGATGAGTTTTAAGCAAAAATTTCATCTGATGTGACAGTTTGAAATAAATCCAAGATGGCGGCGATGGGTACCTTGTGTATTATTAGGTATAGGGTATTTATTTTTATGATGAGAAAAATTTATAATGTCAGGTGCCTGTGATCCTTCACAATAAGATAATCAACTCAAGTCATATTTATTGATTTATTTTCTCAGAAAAAAAATCAAAATATTGGATCAATACACAACTGGTAGGTAACTTTCACTTTCAGGAAATATTCATTATTTATTAATTGTTCGTAGAATATTCGTTTATCTTTTGACACTAGTACTATAACTTTATGTAAAAATTACCCAACTTCCATAGTTTCATTTTCACTTTCTTTTCGTAATGGCCGACTTTTGATTCGTTTCTTGGGGAACATTACGTAAAATACAGACAATTGGATAAATTAGATATATGGGGACTAAAATTGTAAGGACCATCAACACTCAACGAAGGACAGACACTTTATTATAGGGTAACAGAAAGGAGGCCCTTATTTTCTGACAAATGAAAAAAGCAGGAGGGGGCGCTTATAGGGGCAGAGGCGCTTATTGTGGATTATACGGTAGTGGTCATAGTCTAATGATCATAGAGATAGTCCCAGTTTGAAATCTTACTGTAGGCAGTTGCACTCAATATCCTTTAACAAGTCACTTCTGTTTAATGAATGTGTATGAAAAAAGTTGCCATCTGGACATGTAATTGTTCATTTAAATTAATAGATAGACTGGTGATGATCAGCATTCACATGATGATAACTTTTGGGACGTAATTCTGAATCTTCCTGATTGTACACACTTTCTGATGCTTGCTGATAATGAAATTTTTGTATTCACCTGTAGAACATTTTTGAAAGAGTTTTTATGTGTGATTTATCTTCAGATATAAATTCTTGAAGTCTAACTGCGATTCTGTTTCAGGGATTGGATACTGATCACTTGGTTATTGAACACATCATGGTGAATGCTGCACCCAAGATGAGAAGGAGGACATACCGTGCTCATGGTCGAATTAACCGTATGTACACACTGTTTACATCCATTTACTCATATCATGAATTTATAAAACAAAATCCAAAGATCCAAAAGAAATATTTCAATACATATATGTAAAAACCTAATATTGATGACATTGATAGGAATTTTACTGATGATCTTGCATATAAATAGAAATATGCTTGAAATCAATCAAGCAAAATACAAAGAACAGATTGGTTTTTGTTACTAGTAATTAAAGGCAATGTATTGAAGTGAATGCTTGTGTTTCCAGCATACATGAGCAGTCCCTGCCACATCGAGCTGATCCTGGCTGAGCGTGAACAAGCCGTGCCAAGACCAGGTACCACTGAGGATGAACCAGTCAAGAAGAAGGTCTCCCAGAAGAAACTCAAGAGACAGAAAATGATGATGAGGGACTAAATAAATTATTATAGACTGGTAGATTGTGTTCCTTGTTTATTAGATGGAAATATGAGGGGATACTTTTGAATTTTGTTGCCATGTCAATTCATTATAGAAGAAAGAAATGCTTTTGCTGTTTTAGTTTGTAATAGTTCTGCAATATGATGAAGCCCCTGGACACATTTACAACCTCTGGAAGTTTTTCATACATTGAGTTGTCTTCTGTGAAGGTTTTTGTATAACAAGCAGGAAATTGATTACTTGGTATAGAAATTTTGCAGTGACAAAGTAATAAATTTTTGAAGTCTTGCCCACGGAGAATTTTTGAGTACTGTTGTCTTAATATTTACCCCTCTCTGTATCGCTAGATAATCTTTTTGGCTATCCAGAGCTGAAAACTCACGCTCGTCTGATTACGTTTTGCCCACCATCTTTTCGTAAAGATTTTCTTCAAAAATCTAAGGCTATTTTAAAATATAAATGATAAAAAAATCACCATCAGGCTTCAGGCTTCTAAGTTAGTTCATATGTAGGTCGTGAAAATCTGCTTCTCAAGGACCAAATGGCAAGTAAAGACGAATAAAAACATATATTGATCATAGTTTTATTAAATTGAAATTTAGATATAAATACTAGTAATTCATGCAATTTTAAATGAATCTAAAATACAGCAGAGGCTGCCATCGGTCTAAATGTATCGCTCCTTTGGATATACAACGCTTGGGTTATAATTACTTAGTCCTTTATTTTCATGCACATTGTAAGACATTGCGGACTTAGTTCGTGTCTCGGACCTGGTGTCGGATGCACCTGATACCGTGCTAACGTTTTCACGGTAGGGAGCATCGTGATAATGATTATTGGATCTCGGTCCCGCCGCAGAGGGCGCCCTGTAGTATTGGCCCGGTGGAGAGACGTCCCAGGAGCGAGGAGTCTTTCTGTATCTATCCCGTCCAATAGACGTACTCTCTTTAGATGACGACGAGGAAATATAGCAGTTACCAACAACCTGCTCCCCGTTCATGTAGTCTGACCGCCCAGGGGCCTGTTCCTGGGCCCTGGGCATGTAGTAAGTCTGGGTCGTGTCGTCAGACCTGGGAGGGAGGCGTCTTTGAAGAACAAATGGGTCCTCCGTGAATTTATCACAAGGGTGTGGAAGGGGGCGTGAAATAGAATTTAAAGCGCCTTTTGTAGAGGTCCTGCGAGATATGTGCTCGCTGCCGCCATTTTGACCTTCAGTGATGACCTTGATTTCTATGCTGCTTATCTTGACTCCCATCTGTGACCTCTGTTTGGACATGTCTGTCCGGAAACCTTCGCCTTTCCGACTTTCTGTATCATCACGGTCTTCCTGGGGTGGACTACACTTCAGTTTCACTTTTTGATTAAACTGCTTCCATTCTTCCCATTTCTTCAAGTTTATTCGTAAGCATATCTTTTAAAATAAAACAATAGTTTCATAGTTTGATTATTTGATAATTTTTACACATGGTTTTGTGGTTTTGGAAGGCAAAATCAGTCTCTTGATAGTCCTACTAGGGAATTACCCCATTAACGCCGTTAACTAGATTGAATAACGTGTAAACAGTATATTAGTCTCAGTTTTAGATAGATGGTACATGTACCTACCACCAACCAGACAATAAATAAAGCCAACAGGAGTGTCCCCAGGAGCACCAGCCCAGCGAACTCTGCTCTGTGGGGTGAGTAGTTGGAGGCTCCGTAGATACACAGGGAGACCACAGTTAGGGTGGAGGGGGTCACCAGACAGACACAGATTAGGTCAAACAGCAGGCGCCTCCGGTCCTCTTTACTGCCCGGATTAGACAGGTACTGAAACAGATATTGAGAAATATTTCTTTGAACAGATAAGATAAATAAAGAAATAAAAAATTACCACCCCCACCCCCGAAAAAAATTAAGTTCAAACAGCAGGAAAAATTATCAAGTTATTTCATAGTGGAACTGTGTTCAATACCATTGAAATTTTGTCAATAAATCAGTTATATGAATTTACTTTTCAAGGCTCGAAATAACTTCATAGATCTGTACCATATAAAAGGGTTTAGGTTTCCTCTCCATGGCAAAGTTGAAGTGGCAGAGTTCACACTGTGTCTTGTTGGAAGACCCGAGCCATCTCTGTAGGCAGGACACGTGCATCAGACCGATAGAGCCCGCGCAGTAACACAGGGACATCAGCTGTTCGGTGTTTGATGTTCCATGGCAGATTCTGCACACAGGCTCGCTGATGGAACTATAATAAGCAATACTTAATCTTTATACATGTACCAGTAAACTCGCAAATTATTTTAGAACTTTTCTGTCATAATAATGAATATGTTTTACAAGTAATAAGACCGCATTTGGTGCCATGATTTACTCAGAAATAATATGAGGACAAAAGAAAGGCTGTCAATGTGACGGCAAACCGGGTTTTCTTTTGTGTGAACAGTATCCATAATCCATTTATCAACCCTGAATTGATGAACACTACCTATCCAGAGAAATGGGGTACTCTATATGCAATATTATTGCCAAAAAATAACTAAGTTCAACAGCTGGTATTTTTTTTTCATAAATTATCAGAAATCAAAATCCTAGAAATATGCAGACCTCTGATATATGTACAATTGATCCGCAAAACAACAACTTCCTATCTTGAAAACTGTAGGAGAAGTTATCCGTACAATAGGGGTACCCGATACGCAATATTTTGTCAAAAAATGACTTAGTTCAACAGCTGGTACTTTTTTCATGAATTATAAGAAATCAAAATCCTAGCAATATGCACACTTCTGATAAATTAAAATTGATCTGCAAAACAATAACTTCCTATCTTGAAAACTGTAGGAGGAGTTATCCGTACAATAGGGGTACCCTATATGCATAATATATTTTGCCAAAAAATGACTAAGTTCAACTGTCAACAGCTGGTATTTTTTTCATAAAATATCAGACATCAAAATCCTAGCAATATGCAGACCTCTGATATATGTACAATTGATCTGCAAAACAACAACTTCCTATCTTGAAAACTGTAGGAGGAGTTTTCCGTACAACAGGGGTACCCTATATGCAATATTTTACCAAAAAATGACTTAGTTCAACAGCTGGTATTTTTTTCATAAATTATTAGAAATCAAAATCCTAGCAATATGCACACCTCTTATATATGTACAATTGATCTGCAAAACAACAACTTCCTATCTTGAAAACTGTAGGAGGAGTTATCCATACAATAGAGGTACCCTATATGCAATATTTTGTCAAAATATGACTAAGTTCAACAGGTACTATTTTTTTTCATAAATTATCAGAAATCAAAATCCTAACAATATGCACACCTCTGATATATGTACAACTGATCTGGAAAAGAACAACTTCCTATCTTGAAATCGAGGAGGAGTTATCCGTACAAAAAGGGTACCCTTTTGGCAGCCGCCCGCTCACCCACCCGCCCTTTTCACCATTTCAATAACCGGATTTTTCCTTTGGAAAACCCGGTTAAAAAGAGATTTAAATACGTAAGTGTTGAGGGGTAGGCCTAACTGTGGTGCTAAAAGACGTATCCCCTCCCCTAATTTGATTTTGAACAAGGATCAAAGATCTGATTTTAATCAGATTGCGTTAAAAAGAAACTCAAAACTTATAGTCGCAGGATATAACCCCTTAAAAAGCACCTGTTGAGACTAAAGACCTGAGTGCTGGTGTCAGAGATCTGTTGTCGTGGACTGTTGTTTATACTGATTGGTAGGACTGACTTCTCCTCAGGTGATGCCATTTGTGAAACGCATTCCTCGCGTTGGTACCTGTCGCAATGTCGTCGAGAATCCGATTGTGTTTTAGGATTTACTGAAGCTACTCTATATGATGATGCCCTCTTTTGGGACGAGTGAACAGAGGAAGATGTAGATCGACTGACATCGGAAGAATTCCGTTCACAGGTTCGACCCTCCATAATGGCAGCATCTACTACGATTTTTTTAAAATAAAATTTTAAGTACAAACCAAAACCATCAAACTTTTACCAGTCTTATGATTCCAATTGTGACAAAATGTAGAAATTGACAGATGCGTTTTTTCGAACAAGTCGTCTGCTTAAAAACAAATCACACAGGATATTAGCATGGGACGATAAATCAAGGTTCTAAATGAGAATTTGTTTTCCGAAAAAGTTACACGCTAATTTTCTTTATTCATTCTTTAAATTTAATTTGTGACAACAAATACAAAAAATATATATAATATGTATAATAATAATAATGTCATACAAAAATATACTTTTACCTACAGGTATTATAAACAAATCAAATTAATCAATTCTGATCGTTATTCATATGAACAGATGTGGATCTTCTGTGGAATCAATAAATGTAAATGTTTATTGCATTCAGTCGACACTGCAATCCAGGGTCTGTTTCTTGACTAATGTATTTGTTTTGGACGTCTTTACGATTTCCACTGATCTCATAATGTTCTGTCGCTTTTTCTGTAAAAGGTTGACAATATACGTTTAATTAAGTTTGATTCACGCGGGTTTTTTAAAATACAAAAGAAGCATTGAATCGAAATTAAAACACACGTTTCATTGAAACATACATGATAGTTCTTGAGTTTCTGATTGACTCCATATCGTCTGGTAGAACCCTAAAATAAAGCATGTACTTGTGCAGTTATATGTATATACTAATGTATGTTAAAACTACTAAAAGGTTTAACCAAGTAGGTGAAATCTCAAATAAGGCGACGTACACTTAAAACCACTATCAGTATGAATATGATCTGGATGAGACCAAACAGTCCACAGAAGCCGTAGAAGGCGTACTGATCCAGGGTACTCAGTAACTCGTCATCATTGACCAGCGTCTCCGACCCAGCATGCCACATCGCTATCATGTACAGAAATATGGTGCTCCCGATAATGTACCGATCCTGGGAAGATAATGATTATTTCATAAAAATATTTTTTGGTGTGTGGCAATCGCATGGTCATTTTAATCCTAGTAATCAAGAAAACTAATTTTATCTATATACATGTACATTTATTCATACCGATACCCTCCTTTCTACTTACCGAGTGCCACATATTTAAATAATGTATGCATCCTAAAATTAGGTTATATTTTTGTGATTGGTAAAAAATATTCACACAAATGTCTATTGCAAAAAAAAAAAAAATAATAATAAATATATCATAATTGTACAGGGTATGCAGTCCGGGACACAAAGAGAGAATATGTGCACAACAGTAAACCCACAGATATACTCGCATACTCTTGTAGAAAATGTCAGTCTCGTATAAAATGAACGCTCATCGGTTACGGATTATCGCTATTCCAAAAAGCAAACTATCCTCGTTAGGATAGAACTTACCAGGTGTGTCATGTAGGATATCTTGGGGATCACCTGGTTGGTGACGAACTTGAAGGTCACCGTGACCAGGACCAGCATGATTGACAGCTGTAGGCGGTTCTCTATCTTACTCCGGGCCACCGCAAACGTCGTCAGGGCCAGGGAACTTATAAAGCACTGAAACAAAGAAATATCAAATGTCGTCAGGGCCAGAGAACTTATAAAGCACTGAAACAAAGAAATATCAGATGTCGTCAGAGCCATAGAACTTATAAAGCACTGAAACAAAGAAATATCAAATGTCGTCAGAGCCATAGAACTTAAAAATCACTGAAACAAAGAAATATCAAACGTCGCCAGGGCCAGCTAGGGAACTTATAATGCACTGAAACAGAAATATCAAACGTCGTCAGGGCTAGAGAACTTATAATTAATGTACTAAAACAAAGAAACTTTAGATCTTTTTATTTCACTATATTTTTGTCCAACAGCGTAGCACAACAGGCTAAGGCGTTATCTACCCATAATATGATTATGCAGATTTTTGAGGTCAACAATTTTTACTTTTGTAATAATTATTAAAATTCATTTTATTGTCAAACATTCTGCAACAATTGAAAAAAGGCGATTTTATTTCGAAATGAATCAGATGTATTTTCATTGATATATCGATATATCATAGATATATCTCATGCATATGGTGTCCCATTAGGCATACCTTCTTTCGATTAGTAAGGAAACCATGGAAACCAATAGAGATCTTTTCGATTTTATTCCTCTCATACCTAAAAGTGTAAAAGCGTGCTTACCATTAGAACAATGACATTCCACATAAAGAACCCCGGCTTCCTGGCCGCACTACAGAAGACGTACATGCCGGGTTTTTTGAATTTATTGTTGGCATATTCTTGAGTTAAAACTTTTGGCGTAAAATGAACAAATTCGTAAATCTGCCATTCCTGTTTCTTTGCAAATGTTTCTGTGTGAACACTTGATATTTCTCTATCATCTTCATAAAACCCAACTTCTGCCTCCGAAAGTGTCGTCGTAATAAAAATGTTCAAATCCTATATAACAGTGATATCAAAATATAAACGAATTAGAAATAATTTGTGTTACAAAAAAACAAACAAAAAAACAAAAACAAAAACCAAACCCTATTTTAATCAATGAATGTTGAATGTACATTTGTTATCAAAGAACCCAAACCTGGATGTCAAAAGGAAACAGCGCCAGTTCCATGCTCTCGGTAAAGGTGGCCACCATGCGGTTTTTCTCCACGATATGGGTTTCTCCAGTCTCATCAGTTTGCAGCACAAACCACGTGGCATGGTCCTTTTGAGCAATGGCGTTTGATAGGAAAACCTTCGGATTCCAGTAAGTTGTCCAGTCTATGTTATCTCTACCCTTTAAAGATAACCCGTTTTTTCTACATCATATATTGATAACTGTTTTCACTTTCTTCCATGTATAAGAATAATTATAGTGTTTTTTCTCGATTTGCAAATGAAAAAAAATGAAAAAGACTAACATTAAACAATAAAATGCTTTCTTTGGTGATTCATGCGGGTATGAAGGTAGCGACATTGCAGAAAAAATACATAACCTGCGTTAGCGGGTTATGTTTATTTTTTCTGCAATGATCTCTAACTATGAGTATGAATCACAATCGTTTTTGAAAGAAATACTAGTAGAGGAGAAAATAGTTGGTAGATGTAAATATAAAGAGATATACGCACATAATTTCTTTGGAAAAAGCACCACAAAAGACTAAAGTTTAATAGACTTTCTTGAAATGTTAAAACAAATCAAATTTTACCTTGTTACCGTCAAGTTTCGGTTCTCTCCATCTTGCCTGGTAGAAAACATCCGCCGTAAAACTCTCCTTCAGTGTGTCGACTTCAATGATGTTAAGAATAGAAACCTTAAGGTACACCTCCCTTCTGTGGGCTTCCACGACATCTTTTACATGGATCTGTTTGGAAAAAATATAATACTATATGTGTAGGCAGAGACTATCTGAAGAAAGAAATACAATATACTGCCCCCGGTTAATTGTAAACAACCCAAGAATATCAGAATTCCCTTTTGATTTTGCGTGTTCTTGATTGCTGATACTTGTACCCTCATATCATACCTTTTTTTTCCACAATAAAGCGATCACACTGAAGATATACACCTTTATTTATTATATTCACACTATTTCCATAACCATTTAGCTCCATCAAAAATTAAAAAAGCCCTTAAAATACACGGGCGCAATAAAGTTCATTTTGAGTTCTCCTTCGCTTGGTCTTTGTAGGTACTTTATTAAAATCTATTAAATATGAAAATTATGCTATTCCACTACGCTTATGAAATTTTTTAGGAGTTGCAAAATTTCGACGATGTTCGACGTTTACATGGTTTATGTGCCATTTTGTAAGTATGTGGTATCCTCAACGGGTGTTTTTCCTGACTGTTGAGTTTTTTCTCGACTGTTATGATTTTGGAGACTTGTCGGTGATACAAAAACAGAATTCAGCCGAAAGAAATTATTTTTTTGCATTACGTATCACTATGTAATTATGCAATTAACAAAAGTATTCTACATGTATTTGTTGTGTTTTAATACTTACTTTATTCTTATTTTTCCACTAAATATTTATCTTTTTTTCCAAAACATTAGCTGTATGATCCTATAATCTTTTATACACGTATAATGAGATATGCATGTATATAATATGCTGGTGTGTACAATTAAGTCTATATGTGTGAGTGTATTTTTTATCGATCTTTTTCATTTCAAATATCTTTTTTTTGTACAGAAAAAACACATGTTTTGTGACCGTCTGTTTTTTCTTGTTCACTATTGTTTGAAAATTATGAAAAAGAGTATGGCCTTTTACACTTATGAAGGAGCCAATCGGAAAAGAGAATACAGTATTCATAAGAACTTGGATTTCCGACGAGTGGATCCACTTTTAGTGCATAATTCTGCAAGAAACATTTTAAAGCATTAAGGGGTTTTCTGTTCAAGTAAGGTCGCTTTTTATATTAAAAATAAATGACTTATCATTGTTGACAGGTGTCATAGATATATTATTAAAGAAATTGAATGAAAGGAGAGATTTGCCAAATATTCTTTAACTGTTTTAACTAGTTTTGTACGAAAAAAGTGTAAATTTCATTTCCTGTAGGTGTAAATTTCTGGTTTTTATTACATTATTTAAACGAATCAAGTTTGTACTTATACAGTTTTTTTTTAAAATAAATAAGCTTAAAATTATGGAAACATATTATTAAAGTAATGCAGGTTTATATATTTATTGTTGAGCACTGACGATAATTTTGGCTGGTAACATATTTTTTTTTTCAAACAGTATTCCGTTTAAACCTCACTTAGATATTTACATTTACAAAAGTCAATTTATGAATCAAACATTTATTTATTTGAGTATTTCCCCACCATTTAAAGTTGAAAACAACACTAGTATTATATATCAAAAACTGTCCATTCTGTCGGATATTGGACGGTCCGGGGCGCGTGAACTATAAATGAAAAAACCAAAACCGACAAACATATGAAGCCTTCCTTGCTAGAGGTACGTTACTGAGAAACAAGTTTACATCATATGTCCTTATTATTTCGTACCTTGTTGTCCTTTTTCAAGGCTCGAATCAAAATCTGGTTTTTGGGAGGGTCCATGGCGCGAGACTAAAGCGCCAACAAAATCCCAACAAACGTTGGGTATCAATACATCAATTTCACACACTTAATAGATACAAGTGCACTTGCTTCAAAAGTACAGAGACTTCTCAATCTCTTAATCTGTACTCTTATTTCTCGACCTCCGTAATACCTTAATACATGTATATTTTATATTTTATAGTGCACTAATTCAGGTCTAGCGGATTTAACTTCATTGTGTATTTAAATTGATCATGTAGTTACTCTTATAGTACCCCACTAATATGCCATCGATATCGTCTCCAGGGGAAACTTGAAGACCCACAGTGAAAACGTTTAGTGTTAAAACTGAAAAGATTTAGTCACCACACTCTGAGTAGATGAAGGACAAATTTTTAAACAATATTTCCTGCTGCTGAAAAAAAATTAAATTAAAAAAAACCTCATTTAACTTTTTTCTAAAAGGGGCCAACATGAATGTAGTAGACACCAAAGGATAAAACAAGAAAATTTGGATATTGTCTTCTATTGTTGCTTGGAAGAAATATTCGGTAAAAATCTGTAAAAAAAAGAAAAAATCATAGAATTTGTGTAAATGTTAAGGTAAAGTTATTATTTCAAGACTATTGTTGAAACACGGTTAAGTCTCAATATTAAATAGTCTTTGGAAAAATAAAATCAGAAAATTTGAGTGCTAACCTAACAACTGGTTCTGACTTCATCAGTTAACTATGAACTTTTTTTCTAGATAGTAAAGTATATTTTCGGAAAAGATAAATCTACGTCACATATTCAGAGAAGAAGAACTGTTGACACGATAAATGTGCGATTACCATAGTCGACAAGACGAACCTAAACATTCTTCTATTTTCTACAAGTTTATTAAAATCCTTATGTATAAGAAAAATGTACCACACAATAAAAATTCATATATTTATTTATTTTATGAATTGTGTAATTTTATAGATATAGACTCTTTTAAATTACGACGTTCTTAAAAGTATGATCCAATCATTTTGTTTATTAGCATAGCATGGTAAAACTTGTTTGTTTTCAGAAATCATTTTTACATGAAATTGTAAAAGAAGCTTACATATCGTACAATTAAAAAGTAAAAAATGTTTTTAAAATATCTTTTAGAGGTATATGTCAATTTTCAATAATTTCTCCTTCAAAATCTTAGAAGCAGACACTTTATAAAAATTCAAACTGTAGTTATCACGTATTCGGAGAAAAATTACAATATCACAAACTATTGTAAACATGTCTGTATAATGATTTTTATTTCACTCACAAAAGTTAATTTGTTTTGTTTCGTTGTATATAGATTTTTTTTCTCTCGTCATATCAACATCATTCATAAAATAGAAATGATTTTAAACGGCGGTTTCCCTCCACCCTCAATTATATGTTTCGTGGCTTTGAATGAGGTCCACCTCTCCTGTGTCTTCCTCTCAACACACTCTTATATCATCTGGAATTTTTCCTTCTGATTTCGTGTCTCTCCTTGGATTCTGTGTTGATCTGTATCATCTTTGATGCTACTACTCTGAAACTAATGAATCAGTAAACCGATATTTTACTATTATGGATATTTTCAAAATCAAATTTTTGGAATTTGTTCACATGAATTAAATTAAAGCTTCGATATATCAATTTTACCCAACAGATTTGTTCTTACATTTGTTCGTTGTATTCAACCACAACTGAAGCAGTAGGGCGTTGCATGAGCCTCTGGTTAATTTGGCTGTTAACGCTTTCTGGATAGTCAATCCAAGCACCATTGATATCCAGCCACTGCCAGCTGTGATTAAGATTAACTGAAAAATGTTGTGAACGTACAGAACGAGATACTGTATCATCTGTCGACCTTTCTTCTGCGGTCTTTTGAAAATCACCGTGTATCAAGTCCATGGCGTCATGTTGAGGACAAGACGTCACAATGTTGTCAGAAACTGTGGATTTTCTTTCAACGGGAATACATTTTCCTTTCGGCGATAATACATTAAGAAATTCGTCTGGATTATCTAAAGCTTCTTCAACATCTAAACAAAAACCAGCATGCTCAGGTGCAGCTTTAAGATCGGATTTTGAGGTATCCGTCCCATTAACGAAAAGACCTTTTGGTGAGAAGTCATGTGGGTTTTCAGAAACAGAGTCTGTCTGAATGTCATTATCATCAGTTTCGGTAAAATGGTCCTCGGCTCTAACATTTATCACGCTTTTTCTTTTACCACGCGAGTTTTGTTTAAGTATACTTGACTTATCCACATATGAAGTTCCGGTTGAGTTGGCTTCAGTTCCCTTCAATTTTCTGGAATCGGATGGCAAATAAGATTTTTGAGTAGATCCTCTTAACTCCGAGTATTTCGGTCCAGTTTCTTCCACGTTGTTTTTCCCTATGAACAGGAAATTTTTATAATTAAACAAAACAGAAATGAGCAATGCCAAAACTTGATCTCCAATGCTTATGAAGTAAAATTACATGTATATACAAGCAAAAATTTGGAAAAGGTTCTGAGTTCTTTTGACTAAAACTTAAACAAGAGGCCCAGGGGCCACATCGCTCACCTGAGCAACAATAGCCTTAACTCTGATCAAATTATCATAACAGTAACAAAATCAAAATATCTTGACAACTAAGTACGGTAGATCTTGCTAAAAAAATTTAAAATATCTGCCGATTTTTATCCACATATTTTTATGGTAAATACCAAGCCCCTTTTGTTGTATCTGCAAGAAGATTTTTCTCTATTCCTATATACCCCCCCCCCCCCACCTTTGTGGCCCCCATTGTGGCCCCACCCTATCCCAGGGGACCATGATTTAAACAAACCTGAATCTGCACTATCTGAGGATGCTTCCACTCAAATTGGAGCATTATTGAGAAGATTTTTAAAAAAAGATTTTCTCTATATATTCCTATGTAAAAATTCACCCCCCCATTGTGGCCCCACCCTACTTCCGGGGACCATGATTTGAACAAACTTGAATCTACACTACCGTAGGATGCATCCATACAAGTTACAGCTTTCCTGGCCTAACACTTTTTGAGAACAAGATTTTTAAAGATTTTCTCTTGTATTCCTAGGTAAAAATTCATCCCCCATTGGGGCCCCCGTCCTACCCCGGGGAGCATGATTGAAACAAACTTGAATCTTCACTATCTGAGAATGCTTCCACTCCCAATTTGAGCTTTCCTGGCCTAATAGTTTTTGAGAAGAAGATTTTAAAAGATTTTCTCTATATATTCCTATGTAAAAATTCATCCCCCCATTGTGGCCCCACCCTACCCCCGGGGACCATGATTTGAACAAACTTGAATCTACACTACCTGAGGATGCTTCCATACAAGTTACAGCTTTTCTGGCCTAATAGTTTTTGAGAAGAAGATTTTTGAAAAATACCTACAATTTTTTAATAATTCTAAATTATCTCCCCTTTAAAGAGGGCGTGACCCTTCATTTGAACAAACTTGAATCCCCTTCACCCAGTTATGCTTTGTGCCAAGTTTGGTTGAAAGCTGCCCAGTGGTTTTGGAGAAGAAGATGAAAATGTGAAAAGTTTACAACGACAACGCCAACGCCGACAACGCCAACGACGACAGACAACGGACAAATTTTGATCAGAAAAGCTCACTTGAGCTTTCAGCTCAGGTGAGCTAAAAAGCTAGATTTCAACCCACTCATTAAAAAACCAAAAACACAAACCCTTCAAATCATTACATCTCTTTTCATCAGAATCGGAACACTGCACCCCTCTTTCTTGGTCTCTTACAGCTTTTATAACCTCTGCAGAAAAAGGATCACTGTGGAAGAAACCAACAATTTATCATTTAATTAGTAAGCTCGTAAAGAACTTGGAGTATTACTTCACGGAAAGAAGGTATTAAGAGTAGCAACTGACCACACTTCAATGTCGAATTTTCCGTCGTATCCAAATCTATAATTGCTTCTCCTCCCACAAGGCCACCGCACCTGTCCAATGCATCAATATGTAGAATGACTTTAGGAATATTTTAATTAAAATCTTCCTCGTAATTTTTAATTTACATGAAAAAAGCTTTGTTTAATTGTGTCACAATTTTGTGAGTAACTTTTTTTGATGGTTTATCAATAACTTTTTTTTGTAAGCATTTATAAGCTTTATATAGTAAGCATATATGTATAACAAATATTCTTCAAAAGAGCTATAATGATTTGATTAGAGAACAATTTACTTGTTAAAAAATTGCTTTATGCAGATGACCATTTTCGCTAGCCAAGGGTTTCTGATCCGCGCCGCTTCTCCCGTGAGAAGCGATGCGCATCAGAAATCCTTGGCTAGCGAAGATGGCAGAAGACCATCTTTTTGTCAAACCCAGCTTTTGATAGCAGTAAGCATTTGATGAAATTTTATACTGAAAAACCTGTAATCCTATGGTGACATGAAAAAAAAAAAAATAGAAACTTTTGTGTTGTCAATCTCAATAACCTTTGTTTAATACTACTAGGATAAGGGTACTTCTTTTATCTTTATATATTCATTCAGATTTATTTGATATAATGTTGGTTCATCAATTTGGGGATCTGAAAACATGGATGTGTCTGTGCGTTTTCTTAATGTCGTTTGATTTGAAAAGCAGTAAAAAAGATAATGCAAAGTTTTGATTATTTAGTCTCTTGAATTCTTGAGAAGATTGTCGATGTTACCAAAATTTCTAATTATCTCAAAATATTGTGAAGCCCTTTATTTTAACAATCTTGAAAACCAAACACTCTTCTAAAGAAAGTTTGGTTTACTCTGTTGTTTTGCAGTTAATGTCGATTGAAAAACAGATGGTAGACAACAGATGATCAGAAATGCATATCCAAACCTTCGGTTCAGATAAACTGTTATTTTCTTTCCACGACTAAAATAAATCATTTTGACTGCAGACATATCTTACGTAAACAGTTGCATCATCCTTTATTCTGTAAACAGACCCAATTGATCCTATTCCGCCATCTTGATCTTCCCATTTCCAGTCTGGACCTTAAATAATGACACGAAAGAACAAACCCGGCATTTCGTTACAATGTCTAAAACAATAATGTTCCTTTTTTAAAAAAAATATTATATGACACTGGTAATTCTTTTCACATTGATCACTAACCTCGCTTTACAAAACAACCAACAGCTGGAAACCCGTCTTCAGGTATTCTCGGTTCATCACAAGCAACAATATTGTATATACCACCTTGTCCATGACTATATTGACAACGAATTCCAGTATCCCATTCTACATAAACCTTTCCAGCTATTCAATTAAATACCAGTGTACCGTTAAATAAATGTTTATGTATCCGCCGATTTTCAGTACAAAATATGAACGTCATTTATCTTACAAGTACCTAAATCTCCATGTCCTACAACTGTCCCGACACCCTCACTATCCTGGTTCTCAAACGTCCAGTGGGGACCACGCTGTACCCTTGTACCAAGCTTGGGAACCATGGCATATTTCTCTTTGTAATACTCATCTTCTGGGTCTTCATCTTTCTCCTGATCCAGCATGATCTTAGCTCTGTTGTTCAGTAACTCACGTATTGTATCCTTGTATAAAATCTCCACATGTTATATCAGTATACTTTTTGAGAGACCACTCAACTGGACATATGATATATACACTTTCATTTATATAGTCTACAACACATCCCTTCTTTTAAAGTTATGTTCTTATTTTGAAAAATATGTAATAAATATATGCAACATAAAATACCAACCAAACTGTACATCAGAAAAGTGTATTAATTGGATAAACGTACGTGTTATTCAGTATATAATTATTTGTTAACTGTAATATACCAGAAATATGAAGGATACGAAATTGTAGTAATTTTTTCCAAATTCATGCAGATTTGAAATTAATTTTTTTCCAAGTTTTCAGAAGGCGACTAATGCGGCAGTGGCGATAAGAACTATGGGTTAATCAATTAATATTCACTGAATATCAGTTTTCTTAGATTTTGTTTATGAATTAATCCACAAAATCAAATTTTCATTGAAACGCGATATCATATAATATAATATATAAACATATAATCAGGATTATTGGCAACAAATTTACGTATCAATTTGACGTACTTCAAGAAAACTGATACCCATGAATATAAATAAAAACACAGTATCGCAATTGGTAAACTGCATATTCTTAGCAAATGTTCCAAAATATCTACGTACTAAGTCCTCCTCCTCATATGAATCCCATGACATTATTGAACCAGCGACAACTTGCAAGATTTCTCTATCAACCATGGTTTTATTTGTCATTCTGAAAACGATGTCCGCTCCTCTCTGAGTAAATTTATACATGTACATGGAAATGAAAAGTGCGGTAAGTTTTAGAAGAAATAACAAAGAATTGCATTGATTATAAATTACATAATGCAGCGAATATTTTCCAAACCATCTCGCTCTGTGAATTTCCAAAACTTTACCACCTTTCGATCTCATTGATATTGTGTGTAGCAAACTCTACAATAAAAATGTATTATTATTGAATTCATTAAAAATGAATTTAAGGAAGCCACATTGCCTAATTAATATTTTTGTGTGGTTTATTTATAACTTCTATCTTTTAATCGCTTTCTTTTATTAAACTGTTATTTTACACATCGCTCATATTAACAAGAACGATAATCACTACAATACATAGTAGTATCCCCACAAAAGTTTAATGCACGCAAACTCAAAGATTGTTTTAGAGTTACACAAGTTTTATCAAACCGATCTGGAACAAACTTAACACATTACTTCAGTTTTTTGGCAATGATGTTTGTAATATTAAGTATAGTACTCACGTAATTAGGGTTATTTCCGACCGGAAAACAAAATATTGGATGATGTCTCCCAATTCGTTGTACTGTATGGAACAGTTGCTCTAGCATCTGAAAAAGGTGACATAGACTCTGCGTTTTTTTCATATATATATATATATATATATATAGATAGATAGATAGATAGATAGATAGAGAGAGAGAGAGAGAGAGAAGCAAGATGAAATACATGATCGTTAAGTTTCATTTTCATGGAATCATATTTTTCGCCGTAAACAAATTGAGAAAACGTGGATATCTTGACTTGTTATCGTGAACATAGTTATCCGTTATTTAAGTATGAATTTTGAAAAAAAGCTTCGATATGTTTTCCCAGTCTTTTTCAATACCGTGCAAAGACGATTTTTATATTGAGCACGCACAGACCGATGCTGACCTTCAATGGCAGCATATATTGCTTTAGTTTCTTACAAAATGTAAGGTATTATTTACTACATTGGCCATAGTTTTTTTTTCATATCAGATTTTGCATCAGTAGGAACTTAATCTAAAAAGGATTTTCAGAAATATGAGTAACTAAAATTTGCAAACTAATTTATTTCCGGACTATTAAAAAGTACATAAAGTTTTTAAAAAAAAATAAAAAAAAAGAAGTCGACTTGTTGGATTTTTGAAACTGGTAAACCATTACACCAGTGATTTTTTTCTCACAACTTTAAACGTGATGAATCCATTAATCTCTCTTTGATTGTTTTTACATGTACTTGCAAAATATCCTAATCTCTTTTCTGTAGCAATGCATAAAAATACATATTAAAGTCATTGCGGTATAGTACCAAAAACTTATAACTTTTCTTTTATTACCAGTGTTTTTTGTGTGAATCTACACTAACTAACGCATTTAAGGTATCCGATCCATAATAGCCTATGTTCAATGAATCGGGATGCATGACAGATATGTATAGGACTTAATACTCAATATACTTGGACATACTTTTCATGTTTAAGTATCAGTATGTAAGAGTGGAATGTGTCCTAATAATTGACCTTTTCCTGTTATCGAAGAGTTGCCCCCCTTTGCTTTTAATCTATAAAATTCAATTCTAAAAATATCTATACAGTATAAAATTTGTTTTAAATAGTTTTCCTATTCCTAATGATTAAATGCATCTTTCCACCAGAGCATTTATTGATATTCTTAGTATTTACTTTTTTATTTCAAAAAATGTGCTTGTCCCCATAGACCTCAATGCAATCTTCATTAATTAATTACTGCTTAGTTAATGATATTTTTGAAAATTTCTCTCGGTTAATCTTTTTCTACTGTAAAATGCTTTGAGTTAATATAAGAGTATTTAATACATGATTGATATTTAAGGTTAGAATAATTAGGTCCTAATATGGGTCGGATACCTTAATATCTAATAAACATACATTCAAGCTAACATCTTTCTTTTCTTATAAAACCCAACTTGTCAGTGGATGTAAATACATACTGAATCACTAGGGTGTCGTTCTGCTTCGTCTTCCCTCGCTCCTTCCTTTGCAAAATTTGTGAATCGACCGTCTGTAAACACAACCACCCTTGGCGGTACAAGATATTCTCCTATTTTCTGCGTGTGAGCTAAAAAAACCCGCAACATTTTTACGTTAGTCTCTACAAAATTCTAGCATACAATGACATACATGATATTTCTATGTAAAGTGCTTGATAAGTTTAGATCGAGTTTATAATTTATCACCTTTATCAGTAATTAGATACTAATTATTTAATTAACTCATAGTAACTCGCAAGTGCAGAATACCCGATCCTTCAAACAGACCGCCAAGTGAAAGAAAAAATGCTGCTGTGAGTGGAGAAGGTCCATCAGGCTCAATATTCTCTAAATTAAATTTAAATGTACAAATTGTTCATTAAATCCATGCAGTTAATCAAACGTTTTCCATATACGATATTTTAGATGACAAAATCATATGTAAGCATTTGTCACACATAAGGAAAGGAAGCTATACACACCAATACTTTGTTTTATGGCAGCATACCGGTTGGAGTAATAATGAAGAAATTTGGTTTCTTCTCCAAAAACAATGACAGCTACGTTTTCATCCAACTCTGGATGGCTTAAAAATTCTGAAAATAAATTTGGTGTTTTGTTCAACTGTATACGTAAAATTAAATATAAAACATGATATTTACTATTGATATATCAGTGACAAACCATTTAAAATATCCGATACTCCTTGCTTCAAACTTGTGATTCCTTCTCCTCGCATACTTTCAGAAAAGTCTAGGATAAAGAGAACACACGAACCGCGTCCTTGCTGATACCTCATAGATATGTCTGCAATGAGAATTTTCAGTGCCAATTCAATTTTGAAATAGAGATTTTTAAAAACAAATGTTGAGATAAAAAAGGAAGTTTTTACGTCATTTTTATAGCTTTAGGAGGCTCGGTGGTCAACAAATTAGCCATCAGATCTACCTTACAATTTTCAAGATATGATTGGTTTAGCTATAAACTATTATTTAGTAAAGAAGAAATCCACATATATGGGTATTTTCCTATATTTTTATATAGAGCTCTTCTTTCAAAGGAGATCAATACAGTCTAGAAATGGCCACGACCATCAAGCCCTCTTAAATTGAATATGAAATAACTGAGGAAGTTTTAATGTATTAGTCGTTATCTTTGTTAAATAGTTAACACCCAATTCTATTAATATAAATGACCTATTGAGGATATCGATATATATTGTGTGATTTTATATTTGCTTTATCCAACGAGTTGAAAAGGTGTAATATTCGCGAGGCTTGCCGAGCGAATATCACTGTGTAGAAACGGACTAGGGTAACGCACTTTACCCTAGTCCAAGATGGCGATAGGGAATCACGCTTTGATTATTTTACACTAAATATACGCATTTGTCGGGGTAGTATGAAGAAATAAATAAACTAATTTACACGATCTGAAGTGTATAAACGTAACAATTGTAAAACTTTTGCAGAATCTTTCCTTATTATAGAGAAAAAGCAAGGAAAATTTTCGACTATGATTAGGGTAAAGCAAATTCATGACTAGGGTAAAGATTTTTAAAACTTTAAACGTGATTAGGGTAAGGCTTCAAGAAATTTCTTATAGAGAGCATAAATGTCTTCTTAAATACTTTTCAGGGTCTATCTTAAGGGGCTATTTTTTGTAGATCAGAAACGCACTCTTCTAGCAAATCAACAACCCATTGCGTAAGCACCTCAACACTGAAAAATACACTATTTATCACACGTATTGCTATTTGACGTCTGACGAGGACATATTTAATAGATATAAATTGTCAACATTTTTCAATAATAATAATGTTATGAACAGTTGTGTTCTACAATGACCATGTCGACGTCACGCGATTTTAATCCCCTTCCTCGCAATCACATGTACTTTAACGCATATTCCCCGTTTCCCTGTAATTTGATTTTTGTCTATTACTTTACGATTGAGAACTTGTAATTTGAGAAAACTTTTAAAAATTGTAAGCTTTTATATTCAGCAAAATGTCTGCACGAAGAAGTATTTGTACCATTACAGCGAAGCAGTGAATTGCGGGTCACATCAGGCGCGTAAAGCCTTACGAGGAAAGCATGCGAGAACTGTGTAAAATGTTTCATCAAGTTAATGAGAATTTATTAAAAACATTTAACTCATAGATAACAATGAACACTGTCCTCATCTTTTAATCAAATTTGTATTCTTTTGTAACAAACAAAAGAATAAGACAGATTTGAAACGGAGGCTGCCTATTAAGAATGTCTATATAACGTTTCCGTATCGGTGTAATATTCAAATACGCAATCCGTCAACATGTTTTATACGGCTAACAATTTATGACTTTCATACATGTAGGCAATCAAAATCCAAATCAAATATAAGTGACACTGTCATGTTGTTAAACGCATGTATGTTTTAACACCATGATTGTGTACAGTTATCACACATAACCTCGGACATCGGCAAACGGACTGAACCTGTTTATCTGCTGGGTATTTGATTTCATTGGGCGGTCACGCGTTTCTGTTATGTCAACGGCCAATAGATATTAATCTATTTTAAAGCTGTATAGTGCAATTTTGAATGATAAGAAATTCAGCAACAAAATATTCTATGAAATGCGAGAGAAGAAAAAATTTTGATTTTACATGTAATTATTTAATCTTGTCAACCCTCTTTACGGAAAATAACAAGATTTTTAATCACAATGATTACAATTAATTTATCCATGCAATTAAGCTAGGAAATATACGCCGTTATACAGATGTTGGGTATGAAATCTAAATCATTTATTTCGTTCTTTCCAATGTTTTGAATTTTAAAAAAGGAAATCATAAAACAGTGGTACACTGCGGAAACTTTGTTTTTATTTCGTTAGGCGTATCTTCTAGTAGTTTTGATTTTTTTCTGGTTTTATTAACGGAAAATATTCTTCTATGCAGTTAGTATGATCAAAGAAAAAAAATAATAATCATTTGATTGCATAGCATCCCCCGTCATGTTGTAAATTTTGAATTTTATTCTATGTGGTTGTAAATACAAAATTAATAACGTATTTACACCTCCCAGTAAATTCAAAATTTGCAACATGACACCCTTATAAATTCTGTGAATAATTAAATTTCAAAATCGGTTTACAAACCCTTTAGCGTCGGGCAAAACGTGCAGCGTTTCGTGAAAACTGTTATAATTAAGCGCTTTGGTTGAACCGCCGTTTAGCGAGCGTGTGGTGAAGTAGTGCATGCATTTTAGGGTCTGTAGTTTTAAAAAAATATATATATGAAATCATGTTTTATATTCCCAAAACTAAAACACGATGTAATGTGTTTCTTGCATGCAAAGAAATTTAACAAACGAACGAATAACACTTCATATGTTTAATATAATAAATGTAAATGAAAAATAAAGTTGTAATATCATTATGTATGTTTAATTTGTTTGAATGCACGTTGATGAAAACAAAAAAAATGAAATCATTAAATAAGGTCATGCAACCGCTCGAATATAGAAAATTCAAATTATGCACAGCAACAAAATCTACGAAATCAATGATTAAAGACGACCTATATTACGTTTGAATACGTTACACACGCACTGCAAACTTTACTCTATATAAAGTAGGTGTTTTTTTCTTCACGTTATCGAAAATGCGCCGTGGAAAAAAGAATAACGCCATTCAACGACAAATGACGTTATTGCTTTACTTTATACATTGATTGCCCGTGTGTAGAAGTTCCAAGTCAGACTTGGAATTTCCGAATAATTATTTGGAAATCATGATTTGGAATTTCCGAATAACTATTCGGAGTATTGGAACACTATTCCGAATGATTCCGAATAAATTCCAAATACCAAACAGCTAAATACATTCTCAAAACCTCAGTATAATTTCCAAGTCACTTCCGAATTACTTCCAAGTCACCTCCGAATGGTTTCCAAATTCACCTCCAATTGGCTTCCGAATCACTTCCAAATGAAAATAAAACACACTAACCCGGTCTCACAGTAATCCAAATATGGAGAATTATTATTAAACTCATGACAGATTATACATACAAAAAATAATGACATGCAAATGCATATCCTGAGTTTGTGTATACAACAAATGAAAAATCACATTAAAATTCCTAGTGTCTGAAACTTTCCATTTCCTCAAATCAAAATGATCATATGATAAGATATGTCAAACATCCATTAATGGGGTAGTTTAAATCCTGCTGCCAGTTTATTTCTTACTGTTTATTATGTTAAATAAAAATATTTCGACATTTTGAAAATTTATTCCAATCTCCGTAATATACCTAGATCATAACGGAAAATCCTGAGGCCTCAGTCTCAATTGTACATCCGATACCATAAAAATATCTTCAATCGGTGTGACGTCTTACGACAGTAGCAGCGAAAAAAGGTGTATTTCAATTTTATAAATTGTTTAAAGTAGTTAAAAAGGAAAACTATGTAAATATTTTCATGTTAAACAAGTAACTTTACCCTAGTCACGAAAAAAATTTACCCTAGTCACAAAATATCGCTTCATCAACTTTACCCTAGTTTGGAGCAAATCTTCGGGACGCGTTATCTCTATAAATACGAGCAATTTAAGACAGATTTACGAGTGGACATTGAAAACTAACACCGCCCAACATAAACTGCGCAATAGTTTTTAAAATCAACCATTAAAAAGGTGAATATTTGTGCGAAAAAATCTGAAGCGTGCTTCTCTTTCGCCATCTTGGACTAGGGTAAAGTGCGTTACCCTAGTCCGTTTCTACACAGTGAATATAACCATTTCAGCGAGTTAGATAAAGTAAATATAAAATCACAGAATTATAGATGTTCTATTTATCTCATACAATTTGATTTATATTATAAAGCTTTGAAAGCCCCTTAAATGATACAAATTAATTTTTTTACCTTATCGATGAAGGAACGTTGTGTTATGCGGTTATTGTGACCGTTCGCAATACAATTAAGTACGTCATTTCGGAGAGAAATATAGCTGTTTTAATGTAAAGTTTCAATGAAATAGACTTTGAAATAATTTTTTATCTCTAAATATTTTTTTTTTTAGAGTTTTATCACTTAAATGGAAATACTGAAGACTTGAATACTAAAGTTTGTTGACATGCACAAAGTAGCGAATGCTCCTTAGTTTGAATTGACTCGAACGAGGAACAGTTGTGAATGTTTTATAAAAAACAATCATACTAATGATTCGAAGTTAAAAATATTGATTAAGGATGCTTCCTGGTGGTAAAATAAAAGGATTGGGGAAGGCATAAATTCGGTAAGTTCTTGTGTATAAAAACACAACAAAACCGTTCTGGTTGTGATTTGTAGTTTTATTAACTACACACCTATGTGTTTTCCCAGATTTTTTAAAATTTAAATCTTCGACAAAATCCATTTTAAATCAATTTTTGGTAGTAGAAAAAGTGATGTGGAATATACCGGAAAATCTACAAAAACTAGGTCACTGAGGCGTAGAAGCGAAGGGCTGGGTCAAAAATAGTTCTGACCGGAAGTATTTAATAAAGCATCACCCGTTTGATAAAGCAAAGGTTTATCACAAGGGTAGTATACACCACACATATGAGATAATTAGGAATAAGTAATCAATCAATCGATCGATCAATCAATCAAATCACTAACAATGTATGATATTTAGATATTTAAAATTTAAAAAAAACCCCGAGAAATCAGTTATAAAATATATCTTATATAATTAAAAAAAAACCCTGCAATAATTGCATACTAGTATTTACTTTGTTTGTTACATACTTTTTCCGGCGTCGAACTTCGCCTGAGATAACCATCTTGATCTGCATTCATTTTCCAAAATATTCTAGAATAATAACAAAATGCTCTTTTTAAGTAAAAAATATAAATTAAAAAGATATGTACAAAAATATATATTCTAGGCAACAACTGGTGGAGTGACATTACAGAGAATTCCATCATCGATATGACTGCGGATCTATGCGCCTTTTTCTGGAGATGAACTGTTCCTCGTCCTCTTGAATTGGCACCTAAACACTGAACTTGTCACTTATATAAAACTAAAAGAGGTTCTTTTTAGGAACTTGAACTGATAGTTTTACAAGAGCCCAGTAAAATTGCTTCATGCGCCGTCATGATGATTAATCAGATAAGGTTAATTAAATGCCCATCTGTCATGACCTGCTGTATACATGTATACTTACTCAAAATTCGTTTACCTTTAATTTGCTTGTTGGTGTTTATATTTTTTTCGGTTGATTTTTTTAATTTTTCTTTTGCATGCTGATTTGCATAATTACAAAATATAAAATAACATTCTTTTTAAATAGTATCTCCCACGAAGAAAGGAGAGTATGGATGAATAAATAAAGTCGAAGCTTCACGGTTCAGTGACACACCATTGCATCTAAATTTATTACGGTCATAATTGGCAATCATTGTCGCATCTTTTGTAGAAAGAAAAAATACCACTGGTACCTATTTGAATGGATTTCAGGTTCCAAACAAAAAGAGAAACATTGATATTGTGATCATTAGAACAATGAATAAAGATAACTTTGCGTTTGAAAAATGTACTTAGTATGTTGTTAATAATTTCCTTCGTCATTAAGTTTGACCCCTCGCTTCGCTCGGTGCCAAATCTAATGGTACTTGGAAAACGTTTACAAACATATACTTGATAATCACTTATCATATTACATGTATGAACATAGTTCCTTCTCAAAGTGAATCAGAGGGCTTCAAATTAGATTGACTTTTCAATGCACTTTATTGCATCTCAGCCTTGTTCGTCTCTCTACAATGTTAGGTCACTTTTAAATCTAGGGACAATTTATTGGCTCGTAATAATTGTTTTTTTAAACTGTAACGTCAATGGCCTAGTGTGCCAACAAGCCGAGTACACATATCTAAGGGACACCAACGAGAATGAAGGAGAGGTACATTCATGGTCACATACCGCCTGGACGTTGATTCTATAGTTTCCTTTCCTGTCAACAAATGCTCCATCTTCAAATTATGAGACTTATTGAATTAATTGTTAAATCTTTGAAAAAGGGTTCTTTTACGATTTTTTGTGTTTGTTAGTGGCAATTATTAATCATGTTGTGAGTTTTAACCGAGGAACAGAGGGTGAAATAAAGTAAAAAGTGAACTCTTTAAAACATTTTATCGTGATTCATTTTAACACAGAGATATCATCTATACTACCATATTAAAATAATAGACTCTAATTTTTGACCTTTAATACTAATAAATCGGAAGAGTACTGTCTTTTGTTTTATATATTTTAAACATCATTGGTGCTTGAAGATAACCAATTTGTTTATATTTTTTCTCAATCAAGCTTCGCTAATTAATAATCAACGAAAATTGCTTAAAAAATTCCGGAAATCATCTGGATTTTTTTGATTTTACAATCTTGCGCATGCGCATTGCATTCACGCTAAATCATGGGAGGCTTTTTAGTTTGTTTCCACAATATCACATTTGCATAGATAAACTCAGAAACGATAATACAAATACGTGTAAATTTTCATTGGAAATTTGCTATATATTCTGTTCATCAAAGAAAATACGGGAGATAACGTTAACTCTAACACATTTCATTTACTAAGAAAAATCCCGAGAGTTCCGAATGTCACTATGGTGTGTTAATTTGAAGCGAGCAAAAAACGTTCGTGAAAAAGTGTTGACTCAATAATATGAATTAAATTTTTAGATGAAAGGTATTTACAGCCTCAAAATGGTTTGTTATAGATAAATTGACTGTTATTTTCAATGCAAATTCATTAATATTCTCCAATATCGTTTCGGAGCGATTCTGTAATTTTCTGCTACATTACGGGTATATGGGATACATTTTGACTGTGGTGAAGGCCTGTCCCGAGACACAGTTAGATTATTCTAACTAAGCAGAGTGTAGTGAAATTAATAGCATTATTGTAGGCTTAAAGCTTAGTTATGTAAATGTAAACAATACGGTGTGTCGATGTATCCATTTCGTAAATGTCTGATATCATATGCAATGTCAACCCGTGCACGCACGGGTCAAAGTCTAGTGGTGTTTAAGTTATCCATCTTTCGAAAATCCTGGCCAGCAGATGTTTAGATTCGGAAATTAAACAATAAAAGATGCATTTTTTTTAAATGTGTGGCATAAAATTTAATAGCGTTGACAATATTTAAGTATTGAATCATTATTTTTTGAAAGATGTGGTCTCATAACTGCAACGGTGTGTGCA
>WFKH01006014.1:8570656-8580968 GCA_016163765.1 Magallana hongkongensis | reverse complement strand
ACCATTAACAGGCTAAGCTAGCCTGGCCAAAGTACGAAATTTCGTATAATACAGTTATAATGGGATATCTTTCAAGGGGCTGGCTTACACCCTATATCCCATATATGGGCCTTTATTTTTGGTGAGAACAGGGCCCGGGGGAAGCCCAGTCGACCCTCAAAAGGAATTGGGTTTACACGACCATTAACAGTCTAAGCTAGCCTGTCCAAAATAGGAAATTTCGAATAATTCAGTTATAATAGGATATCTTTCAAGGGGCTGGGTTACACCATATATCCCATATTTGGGCCTTCATTTCTGGTGAGAATGGGGCCCGGGGAAAGCCCAGTCTACTCTAAAAAAGAATTGGGTTTACACGACCATTAACAGGCTAAGCTAGCCTGGCCAAAGTATGAAATTTCGAATAATACAGTTATAATGGGATATTTTTGAAGAGACTGGCTAACACCCTGTATCCCATATTTGGGCTTTCCCCGGGCCCCATCCTCATTAAATATGAAAGCCCAAATATAGGATACAGGGTGTTAGCCAGCCCCTTGAAAGATATCCCATTATAACTGTATTATTCGAAATTTCCTACTTTGGCCAGGCTAGCTAAGATTGTTAATGGTCGTGTAAATCCAATTTCTTTTGACGGTCGACTGTGCTTGCCTTGGGCCACATCCTCACTAAATATGAAGGCCCAAATATGGGATTCAGGGTGTTAGCCAGCCCCTTGAAAGATATCACATTATAACTGTATTTTACGAAATTTCCGATTTTGACCAGGCTAACTAAGCCTGTTAATTGCCGTGTAAACCCAATTCCTTTTGAGGGTCGATTGGACATTCCCGAGGCCCTACCCTCTCCAAATATGAAGGCCCAAATATGGGATATAGGGTGTTAGCCAGCCCCTTGAAAGCTATTCCCATTATAACTGTATTATACGAAATTTCAGATATTGACCAACCAGGCTAGCTAAGCCTGTTATTGGCCGTGTAAACCCAATTCCTTTTGAGGGTGGACTGGAAATTCCCGGGGCCCTACCCCCTCCAAAAATGAAGGTCCAAATATGGGATATAGGGTGTTAGCCAGCCCCTTGAAAGCTATTCCCATTATAACTGTATTATACGAAATTTCCGATTTTGACCAGGCTAGCTTAGCCTGTTAATGGCCGCGTAAACCCAATTCCTTTTGAGGGTCGACTGGATATTCCCGGTGCCCTACCCCGTCCAAAAATGAAGGCCCAAAGATGGGATACAGGGTGTTAGCCAGCCCCTTGAAATCTATTCCCATTGAAACCGAATATGATGAATTTCTTACCTTCTTTTAAGGCTAGCTAAGTATGTCAGTGCTCAGGTCATGTCAGCAAGTAATAGTGAAGTGAAGTGATTTGACTTGAATTTCAAAATTTGGAACTTTTAGTCCACAATCAGCCAACCTTTGACAGCTAATAGTGTATTTTATTTTAGGGATCTCTGAATTCCATATAAATTCATTTATTTCTTTTTGTACTATATTAATTATGTTTTCTGGTATTGTAATGACAGAGGCTAGGAATACAAGTTTTGACAACGCTAATGTTTTGACGATTAAAATTTTTCCTAAAAGTGATAGATTGTGCATTTTCCAGAGATTAAGGGTTATTTTTAAATCCTCTTACTTGGTTTTCAAATTTCTGTCGACAGCATTATTTTCATTTTTTACTATTGAACCAAACACCTAAAGTAAAAAATTCCCCTCTGGACCATTTTACTAGCAGAGTGCCTGGTTTATAATTTCTTTTTTATCTTATCCAGATTGCTTCTGTTTTATTCAACTTTATTTTTTGTCCAGATAATTTATAAAACCTTTGCATAATGTTGAGAACTTCATATCCCGACTCTTCATCACTAAGGAAACAAGTTGTGTCATCAGCAAGTTGACTGATTTTAAATTCAGTTTCACCAATTTTGATACCTCTTATGTTTTTGTTTCGTCTTATTGTTATTGCTAGAATTTCTACACATAATACAAATAGGTATGGTGATAGAAGGCAGCCTTGTCTTACTCCTCTACTTATATTGAAAAAAATTTGAGGTGTATCCATCATTAATTATACAGCTAGAAATATAAGTATATAAAATTTTCATTTCCCAACCCAAATATACTCAGAACTTTTTCTAAGTAAGACCACTCAACTGTATCAAAAGCTTTTTCAAAATCTACTAGTAAAATCAAGCCTGGGATATTTTTTCAGATTTGTATATGCGATAAGGTCTGAAATAGTTCTGATATTTTCACCAGTAAACCTTTCTTTTATATAACCTGTTTGATCAGGATCAATTAATTTTGGTAAAATGTCAATGATTCGGTTAGCTAACACCTTTGCCACTAATTTATAGTCAAAATTTTGAAGGGATATAGGCCTCCAGTTTTTTTAAATTTCTTCTGTCTTTATCCTTTTTGGGTACTAGAGTGATGGCACCCTTTCTTTGATCATATGACATGCACCTTTTTTTAATGAAAAAATTTATACTTTCAAGAACTAAGTCTTTAATATCACACCAAAAATACTTATAAAAGTCTACCTGAAAGCCATCGGTTCCTGGGGTTTTATTAAGTTTGAAGTCGGAGAGAATTTTAAGACACTCTGATTCCCTAATTTCACCTTCACATTTCTTTGTCTCTTGGTCAGATATTCTAAGGATATTTAAATTATTGAAAAAATTTAATTCATTTTTAGTAACATTTATTTTAGACGATTTATATAAATTCTCATAATATGTTTTTTCTTCTTCTAGTATAACTTTTATTTCTGTCAGAATTGTGTTGTTTACTACAAGTTTATCTATACGCTTATTTTTATAATTCCTTTTTTCAAGGGATAGGAAATATTTTGTTGATTTTTCTCCTTCTTCGCACCATTTTGCATGAGATCTTAACATGATACCTTTAGTTTTACTGTTATATATCTCTTCTAATTCATTTTTACATTTTTGGTACTGATTGAGATTTTTTAGAAGAGGATTTTAAGGCAATCAACTGCGTTTGTGATTCAAGTTTTTATTTAGTTGTTTTCCCCTTTCTCTTTCTTTCCCAGCTTTAATTTTTGAGTATTTAATTATAATTCCTCGGAGTTCACATTTTATAGAATCCCATTTAAGATGTTTATCTTCCATGTCTTTATATTTTTGCTTTAGAGTATTTATATTTTCATGGATGTGATTTACAAAAACATTATCTTCAAGTAAGGAGGCATTAAATTTCCAAAAACCTGACCCTCTCTTAGAATTTGAAGCACTATTAATTTGCAATAAGATAAGACTATGATCTGATCTAATTGAGTGTTTGATATCTGCTTTTATAAAGGGAGGATAAGAAAGATGGAACTAGCCAAAAATCTATTCTTGATAAAATAATTGGTTTCTTTTGAAAATAGGTAAATAACTTAGCATCATGATGCTGGCTTCTCCAGATATCTACTAAATCATGCGTGTCCATAGAACCTTTTAGATTTTCTGTATAGGTAGAATGTGATTCACTGGTACCTCCTTTTTTGTCTAATTCTGGGTTTAAAGTGATATTGAAGTCTCCTCCTATTAAAACATTTTCATCACAAATTTCAGACGAATGATTCAACATGAAATCAAGAAACTGATTTTGTTTCGTTTTATGATCTTTAGTTGGTGCATATATATTGATAAAATAGAAGAGGGTCTCATTGATGTTTATAGTTAATTTTAAAAATCGTCCATCTCATCAGTGATTGTATCCGTAACTGTAAAATCTAAATTTTGAGGTGTTAAGATTGCTACTCCACATTTATTTGATAAACCATGTGAGAAAAATATTTTGAAACCCCACTCTTTTTCCCACGTGGGAACAACACTTGGTGTGGTATGGGTTTCTTGTAAAAAAACAAAGTAATTTTTGTAGTTTAACTTTAACCACTTGAAAACACAGTTTCTTTTTAAAATAGCTCCTAGACCATTAACATTTAAAGATAGTAGAGAGAAATTAAGATTCTGATTCATAGATATTGTTGTGTGTTTTCTTTACAAACAAATATTGAATAAATGCATAGATGTTGGGGATAATACGTCTACATACCAGACATTAAGCCAATACAAACAAAAACAGAAAGGGGGTGCAAAGAGAAATAGAAAAGAAAATTAACAAGAAGAAAATATTTACAACAAAATGTCTATGACACATTTTAAATGTAGCTCTGCGACTTACTTAAGCATTGAATCATTTTTTTTTGAAAGATGTGGTCTCATAACTGCAACGGTGTGTGCATACAAATTGAAAATTAAGTTGAAAATTTGTTTGCACACACCGTTGCAGTTATGAGACCACATCTTTCAAAAAATAATGATTCAATGCTTATATTTACGTTTTTTAACATTTATTCCCTTTCCGCAATCATGATTTATTTTTAAAAATCTCTGCCTAATTCAACGAGTAATGCGCAATTAACGGAAGAGCCAGTGGAACAGCCGAATTATGCTGACAAAAATAGTGCACAGTGCTTTAAATTCTAATAACACAGTTTTATTTTTCGTTCTGTAATTTGATGAATTTACTTTTGGTATACTATGAAATTAATCAATTGAATTCATTTAACTGTTAAAAAACATTTAAATCAATGAAATATTAATCAGCGAAAGTATAATATCAGGTCGTGATCCGGTTTGAAGTCGCGTGGAGAGTCAGTCATGTTCTCCGAGAAATACTGAAGGAAGATTGATTGTATTCATACGCACCAGATTTGGTGATTGGGTCTTCTGTGTTATGCGTAAATATCACTCAAATCAATCAATGTAATTTAATAGGGGGAAAGAAAGTGAATGTAAATATTTGATAATGTCGTGTTGAATATTTATTTGAGCTTTACCAATTCAATATTCCTAATAAATTTGTATACCGTTACAGAAAACAAACATGTGTATAATTACATACTTAAATATCGGAATCGTCAACATGACTATAAAAATAAAACCAAAAATAGAAAGGCTCGGATATCCGAAAAGGCAGACCGAGTAGCTTTAGATAGGGAACTAAAAATCCCGGATTAGTGATAAACTTCTTAAGAAAAAAAAATCGTACAAAGTTAAGTGACCGATTAATTAAATGATACCTGTATCAATATTAAAAAATTTCAGAGTACCCAAAAAAATACATAAATAATATAAATAAATAAATTAATTAAAAAAAATGTATATGATTTAGATATTGATCAGCAAAAGGCATTCGAAGTCTGGTTTGTGCAGTAGATATGCATGTGAATACAAGCAGATATGTATAAAGTTATAGGTTTGTCAGTATCTCACCCAAGTAAAATATACCAATTAATCACTCAGTTTGCGCAGTGCACTAATCGCTACATCTTCCATAATGGAGAATCGCCGAAATCCAACGTGTTTTGCAAAGACTCTGGTGACAACGACGGCCGCGTTCTCTATGTTGTTGTCGCGCAAGGCACCGAGTATTTTGCGACCAGCGCCGTATTCGCCATCATCCTGGTAGTCCTCGTGGATCAGGCCAGAAATGTCGCGAAATCGGTATACAAGAATGTTATGGTCCGCTCTGGCGCAGTCTGGGACGCTCACTGTAATAGACTTTTTTGATATTTATAAATTTGTTATAATAATATTTTACTCATATGTTGAATTATTAGAATAGCAATTTATTTGGACGAACAGGACAAGGATATCAATGGTGTGAACAATACAAAAAGATAGTTTGACAGATATTATACTATGAACATATTACTAAGATAATGATATACACATATATGCACAAACCCTTTAAATTATTTAAACTTATTCCATCGGAATTCTGTGCTCCTAGTTGCTGGTCTTTTACAACTTTAATAACTTCCGGAGAGAAAGGGTTGCTGAAAAATTGAAGTACCTTATTAATTACCACATAATTTTGATGCGTAATATACATCCGCTTACAGCCATTTTTTTTGAAAATAAGTAATATAATTCAACAGTGGGAATAAATTACCAAAATTCAACGTCGAATTTTCCATCGTATCCAAACCTATAATTGTTTTTTTCTCCCGAAAGACCATCGCACCTAATCCAAAACATCCAAATTATGAATAAAGAAAAAGTTAGTATTCATTGACACAGTTAAAGGGGTAAATATATTTGGTTTCAGAAACTTATATTATGATTAAAAGAAGCCTCCTAATACACGATAGACTCTTTATTTTAGAGGTTACCCTTGGTGTTCAGAAAAGGGCAAAAATGAAATGTCAAACTTCAGACAGACTTTTTAAAAGTAAGTTTTAAAAATATAGAAGTTTTACAATTCTTTATACCGTGACTAGAGAAGAATATTGTCCTTGTCTTTTGTTAAACATTTAACTATGGTTACACGTGAACAAATCAAGTAGAAAAGTCACTGAAAAAGCAGACAGACAGAAAAAATCTCTTTCGTTTCTTAGGAGAAACACGTTTTCATATCTAGGAACATAAAATTACATATAAAGGCCCACTACGAATTTCGTGGGAATTATTACACTTGATCATATTATGTTAAATGGTATGTTATATTGTATTAAAAATGAAAAAAATAAGTCGACATTTTTAAAGGGAATGTTTAAACGCAGAGCTCACGTAAACAGTAGCGTCATTCTTTAATGTGCAAACCGTCCCAATGCATCCCACTCCCCCATCTTGATCCTCCCATTTCCAGTCTGGACCTAAAAGAACAAATCACGTGTTTCTTCATATTTGCAAGTTCCTCAAAAGAAATGTAAACAATGTGATAAATAATACGATACTCATATGCTTGCAAATGCAAGTAGCCTATTTGACTACTTACCTCGCTTTACAAAACAACCAGCAGCTGCGAATCCGTCTTCGGGTATTCTTGGTTCATCGCAAACAACAACATTATATATACCTCCATACCCATGGTTGTAATTACAACGAATCCCAGTATCCCATTCTATATTGACCATTCCAACAAGAAACATAGGAAAAATATATTTATATTTTACATATACTTTATCTTTAAAAACCGCTGTCGGACAAACACTGCAGTAGGCTTCACTTGGGTAAATTTTCATCAGTTTAATGAATAAAAATACTCCCTAAAAATTGCTTTAATAAACGGATTTCAAAAAGAGAAAATCGACTACCTAGTAGTCTTTTTCCTTTTTATATTCAGCTCTCATTAGAAATTAAACTTTTATAAGAAAAGCTTCAGTATAGTTTTTGTTTACATAGCCTATCCATAAATAAATCTTATCTAATTCCTATTGCTTGTGATTTGCAAGTTTACTATGAAACAATTATAGATTTTTTAAATATTCAGTTGTCATTTTTTTTTTAAATCTGGAATTTTCTTTTCAGAAATTTAAAAGTTTACAGAACACAAAACTTTAACCTTGTTCGTATAAGGAAGACTTGTGAGTTCTGATATTGTCTTTTTAATCGGCAACTGATATCAAAAAAATATTCCTACATTAAGCTATGAACATTTTGAAGGCAGTTTATCGATTAAGCTTTAAGATTGATCATGTCCTTCTATTTATCCCCTTTTTCCTTTTCATATCAGATAAAATGATGCATAAAGATATTTGAATTCACTTTTTTGATATCTAGAAATTTTAAAGTAAATTTATGATTTTTTCTATTCGAGAGAAGCTTTTTTATGAATTGACCTTTAATGGATGAAATAATATCGTAACATAAAAAAACAAAACAAAGGGAAACATCTACTTTTGGAGAGGGAGAAGCTTATACCTAACATAAATTATGAAACATTTAACTAGGAAAAAGACACAAACAGTATATTTTACAGGGCCCGGTTTTTCGAAAGGTGGTTAACTCTAACACCGTGTTAACTCTGTGTTAAACTCAGTGTTAAAGTTAAAGAAATGGTTAAGTGTTTTTCAAAAATGTGTTAGAGTTTAACTATTTGTTATCTCTGTGTTAACTTTAATCCACCCCCAGTACCCAGGTTAAGATTCAACACAGTGATTAAATATGGCACCGGAGTAATTATTTTGCCACTTCAACTCAAAAAATTGGAAAAAGAAGCATTTTCCAGAAATTTTGAAGTTTAAAAAATCTTACATATGATATAAAATACGGAAAAGCAACCGGCTTAAATGTACACATCAAATCATCAGATCTATACACGTCAGGTAATCTTGTCCATCTACGGAATTTAAGATGACACAATCTTATATACACCTATGTCACACAATGGCGTTTGATAGGAAAACCTTCGGATTCCAGTAAGTTGTCCAATCTATGTTATCTCTACCCTTTAAAGATAACCCGTTTTTTCTACATCATATATTGATAACTGTTTTCACTTTCTTCCATTTATAAGAATAATAGTGGGGTTTTTTTTCACGATTTGCACTCTAATAAAAATGAAAAAGACTTAGTACTACAAAAGTGATTAAAAATGGCAAAATACTAGACTTTATAGAAACTACTTTTAAACAATAAAATGCTTTCATTGGTGATTCATGCGGGTATGAAGGTAGCGACTTGCAGAAAAAATACATAACCTACGTTAGCGGGTTATGTTTATTGTTTCTGCAATGATCTCTAACTATGAGTATGAATCACAATCGTTTTTGAAAGAAATACTAGTAGAGGAGAAAATACTTGGTAGATGTAAATATAAAGAGATATACGCACATAATTTCTTTGGAAAAAGCACCACAAAAAACTAAAGTTTAATAGACCTCCTTGAAATGTTAAAACAAATCATATTTTACCTTCTTACCGTCAAGTTTCGGTTCCCTCCATCTTGCCTGGTAGAAAACATCCGCCGTAAAACTCTCCTTCAGTGTGTCGACTTCAATGATGTTAAGAATAGAAACCTAAATGTACACCTCCCTTCTGTGGGCTTCCCCGGTTAAATGTAAACAACCCAAGAATATATCAGAATTCCCTTTTGATTTTGCGTGTTCTTGATTGCTGATACTTGTACCCTAATATAATACCTCCCCCCCCAAAAAAAAAAAGCGATCACATGGAAGATATATACCTTTATTTATTGTAGTGGTACACTGTATACACACATTTCCATAACCATTTAGCTCCATCAAAAGTTAAAAAGCTCGTAAAATACATGGGCGCAATAGAGTAAATTTTGATTTCTCCTTCGCTTGGTCTTTGTAGGTATTTTATCAAAATCTATTAAATATGAAAATTGTGCTATTCCACTACGTTTATGAATTTTTTTAAGAGTTGCAAAATTTCGACGATGTTCGACGTTTAAATGGTTTATGTGCCATTTTGTAAGTAAGTGGTATCTTCAACGGGTGTTTTTCCTGACTGTTGAGTTTTTTCTCGACTGTTATGATTTTGGAGACTTGTCGGTGATAGGAAAAAACAGAATTCAGCCGAAAGAAATTATTTTTTTGCATTACGTATCACTATGTAATTATGCAATTAACAAAAGTATTCTACATGTATTTGTTGTGTTTTAATACTTACTTTATTCTTATTTTCCACTAAATATTTATCTTTTTTCCAAAACATTAGCTGTATGATCCTATAATCTTTTATACACGTACATGTATAATGAGATATGCATGTACATAAATGCTGATGTGTACAACTAAGTCTATATGTCTGAGTGTATTTTTATCGATCTTTTTCATTTCAAGTATCTTTTTTTGTTCAGAAGAAACAAATGTTTCTGACGCATCCGTCTGTTTTTTCTTGTTCACTATTGTTTGAAAATTATGAAAAACAGTATGGCTTTTTACACTTATGAAGGAGCCAATCGGAAAAGAGAATACATTATTCATAAGAACTTGGATTTTTGACGAGAGGTTTTCTGTTCAAGTAAGGTCGCTTTTTCTATTGAAAATATATGACTTATCATTGTTGACAGGTGTCATAGATATATTATTAAAGAAATTGAATGAAAGGAGAGATTTGCCAAATATTCTTTAACTGTTTTAACTAGTTTTGTACGAAAAAAGTGTAAATTTCATTTCTTGTAGGTGTAAATTTATGTTTTTTATTACATTATTTAAACGAATCAAGTTTTTTTAAATAAATAAGCTATAAATTATAGAAACATATTATTAAAGTAATGCAGGTTTATATATTTACTGTTGAGCACCGACGATAATTTTGGCTAGTAGCATTTTTTTTTCAAACAGTATTCCGTTTTAACCTCACTTAGATATTTACATTTACGAAAGTCAATTTATAAATCAAGCATTTATTTATTTGAGTATTTCCCCACCATTTAAAGTTGAAAACAATACTAGTATTATATACCAAAAACTGTCCATTCTGTCGGATATTGGACGGTCCGGGGCGCGTGAACTATAAATGAAAAAACCAAAACC
>WFKH01006014.1:8541411-8558796 GCA_016163765.1 Magallana hongkongensis | reverse complement strand
ATACTATTATTTGCGGTTATTATCATCGTATTTTGATTAATATGTAGATAATCCTACGTATACGACGATATGAATCTAAGAAATAGAAACCACACGAAAGAAATTGATGAAAAATTTTAGTACTCTCAATCGCCACATTTCTTGCGAATATATGTACTTCAATTTAAAAAAAATCAAAAATTAAAGATATTTTTAAATTTCACTTATTTATCGCTTAACATTCTAGGGAATTTTCGATATTTTTTTTTTACTTGGTCTTATATTAAAAATGAATTTAATACACAAATTCTAATATTAGTTCGGAATATTTATGCATATCGCAATTTATTATAATTTTACTAGAATTAAAATTTAAACAATTCAACTAACGACACAAAAAATAATATGTATATTCAATCAAAAAAAAGATACTGTTTGAAATTCAACGGTTGTCATTGAATGTCTTGAATGATTTATTGCTTGTAATTTTAAAATTGATTATGATTTTGTAAGACAGAATATATACATCAAGTGTTCTGTGTAATGGGTTTTATTGTTCATATTAATATATTTACATTCAGTGTATATTTCCCCTTGTTTGCATTGGAAATAGCGAGGTTCAATTTTCTATGAATACAATTTGCTAATTCATGCGCCATGAGCACAAATATAAACGTCACCACGTGTTTTAAGTATATTTGTTTTGTAAGATTAAATGAAACGTTCAACCTTACATAACCAATTTGATATGTACTTTTGAAAAATAATCATTAAACGCTAACGCGCGGTATTCAATTTGTCTGCACCGCATTGGTGTGTCATAGGACCGACGACATCCAAAAATAAGCATTCAATGCTTAAATAGACGCGAATTCAATGCAATATTGTTTTCAACATTTTAAATCTTTTAATAGGTAGTGACCGAAATATCAGAGGTCAACTTATTTATATATTTATGTGAGTGTTCACTTGACCCCCTCTTGTTGTTAAACAGAAAAAAAACAACGATTTGCTTAACAGGGAAAAGCATATGTGAATAGTCTTTATATATCAAGATTTGAATATAAGGTGACATGGAATAGTTTCTCACAAAAAACACGGTCAACATTTTGAAATTAAGGGAGAATCTAAGATTTTAATGGTTATTTGAGGGGTATAAATTGCTAAAATATTTATTGCATTCATTTAGTGGATAGTTGAGCACTATCCAATTCAGTGATATATGACACTTCAGTACTCGTAGCACTTACTCAGATATGAAGTAAAAATAAATGCAATATATGGTCAACGTTTTCACTTTTGGTGTTGTGCTTGAAAAATGGGACTGTGTTCAGAACACGAAATGTCACTCGAAAGGTAAAATTATTGACCCTCCATCAATTGGTGATTATTGCATTAGTAGACATTCATCTACAATTGTCATGATAGGTTATGACTGGTGTGAGACCCGTGCAAAGGTGAAAAAGGGCAATCTTTTTCAACATTTTTGCGATCGTCTCTGGCTCCTCTATGTAGTGTAATAATAATAATAATAATCTTTACGATGACTACAGTTCTTTAGAATGTGATACCCATTTAACAAAGCTTCATAACATGTCGAGAGTTTGCATTTTAAAAAATATAACATCATCACCCATTTAAATTATTTTATGTATTTTAAACGTTCTTAAATCTATTGATATATGACTATATACATTAAGTACCGTACCGTATGGATGCTAGTAAATTAAAGCGTTCGCTATGACCCCCTTTTTAATAAAAGTTTGGAATCATGTTAATAATGTAGAAGAATTCATTTCAATGCTTAACTATACTATTAATTGCATTTATTATTAGATAATGTTCGTGCAACAAAAGAAGTCTTCCTGAGTAAAAATGCTATAGTAGAATTCTACCTATTTTTAGAACGACTCAAATGTTGAAAATCAACCCGATTTACTTAACATTTGTCATTAATGTATGTAAGAAATTTCTTAAGATTACTTGCATGTCATTTTATATATGCGTAAACCGTGTAGTTTAAAGAAAACAGTCTTCTTAATGCTTACCAAAGTTGAATTTAGTTTTCTCGATTTAACGCACTGTATATTCATAATATACATAGCAATTATGTTATTCAAAGCTCAACAAAATGAATGAATTAGCATATCTTGATTTATTGACAGTAAGTCGGACTGGAGGATCAAACTGATAAAATGAACAACCACGAAATTTTTATCAAAGTATCTATGAACCTTAAATAGCATTTGATAAACAATATTGTTTGATTAACTTAATTAACATAAGGTAACAAAACATTGAAGAGCATACAAATAAGGACTATTCCACAAGACAATTGATCCACATCGAAGATTCAACAAACCAAAATTGTTTGTTTGTATTTAAACGTTTTATTTTTGACTTTGTCGTTTGCTTCGATACATCGATTTGTTGATTCACATCTGATCGTTATCGAATCATATTCGTCTTATCCAATAACCAGTTTCATTTCAGAAGGTTTCAAGCACAGCTTTTTATTTCTTTCGTTGGTTTTGATGAATTTGTGACCGTCCATCTAATCCAATCATTTGTTATATTGAATTTTTCCACCGTATTTTTGTTCTTTCCTTTGACTCTATATTGATTTGTATCATCTTGGATACCACGACTCTAAAACTAATAAATAAATAAAAAGACATTAATGTTATTTCAAAAAACTGAAATTAAATTCCATATACAAGTTTCAATTAATCACTATGTTTCTTACCTTTTCTCCTTGAATTTTACCAAAACTGACGCCTTTGGGTGTTGTTGGAGCCTGTAGTTTATTTGGTTATTCACGTAATCTGGATAGTCTACCCAAACACCACTGCTGTCCAACCACTGCCAGCTGCGTTTTAGAGCATTACCCAAATTACATTCTGAATCATCAGCTTTTTGCAAAATTTTATTGAACGAGTTGTTATCCATTGACTTTTTAATACAACCGTGATTCGAATCCAGAATATCATTTGGAGAATATGACGTCACTTCCTTATTAGAAACTTTTAACTTTCTTTCAAAGGAATCGTGTTTTTCTTTTGTTGATAAGTCATTGAGATATTCATGTTGCTCGCCTAATGTTTTCACATTTAAAGAGGACCCAATATATTCATGTTTAGACCGTCTTGACACATCTGTGTCATGAAATTGTGTAATTTTATTTAAACAGTCACGAGGTCGTTTGCAAATAGAGTCTGTCTGTATGTCACTATCATTAGTAACTTTAAAATTGTTTCCTGATTCAGCATCAGTCGTCGCAAGGCTTCCCTCACAGGAAATGTTTCTTCTCTGTACCATTGATTTATCCAGAGATTTAATTCTAGTTGAGTTGCCATTATGTTTTTCCTGATCTCTAAATTCTGATAGCAATTTCTGGTCTTGAGTAGATTCTCCCATCTCTCTTTCTTTCATTTTACTTTCCGTACTTTCAACTTTATTTATTTTTCCTATGAGCAAGAACATTATTTGTATTAAAATGGGTATATTGTTATCAATTGTATTTTCATAAACTGCATATTCAATGCCAGGTAAAATTTCAAAATAGAATTATACTTTTCAGTATTATATAAATAAGTACAAAAAAGAGTTCATCAGAATGAAAGAAAACAAATTCTAACGTGAATATATCGATACATTATATCTGCTTATTCGTATAAGATTAATAAACCTACCTTTTAAATCATTAAAACTTTTTTCATCGTGATCGGGACATTTCGCCCCACTTTGCTGTTCTCTGAGAGCTTTTATCACGTCTGGAGAGAAGGGATCACTGTAAAATTGGATATTTATGTAGACCTTTTGGAAGATGGTATTTCAACAGCTTTGAACAAAGTTGTTGACATAAAAAAGTACAAAAATATTAATGGATTGTTATAGAAAATAAAGTGTAAAAAGTATAAATGAATTACCAAACTTCAATGTCGAATTTTCCGTCGTATCCAAATCTGTAATTACCACGTCTTCCAAAAGGCCACCGCACCTAATCCATTACACAAATATGTTCAATAACAGTAATAATGATTATAATGGTCTTCAGAAACTAAATATTAAAAAAGCCATGAAGAGACAAATAACCTTGTTAAAACAGTTTAAAATCTTATTTGGAAATAGGTTCCATTGTTAAAACGTATCTAATCAAAAAAATGTCAAAAGTTGAAATGATATACTGCATTAAAAATGCTAGCAATCTTCAGCATTGCTGTTGAAAGACATGCATTTTATATTCAACACATTTCAGCGTAATGTGCGCAAAATATTGATTTAGAAGGTAATACCATTATTCCTGAAATCTCTATTTTTGTTTAATTAATTATCAACTAATGAGCAGAAGTTTTCGTTTTACTATAACACCAGTTTAACCGATACTCTAGTATATTGCCTGTTCAAGAAACAGGAAAAAAATACAGTGGTTTATCAAAAACAATTTTGGTCAGGTTCAATATTCTGAGTCAAAAAGAGATACAAATATATCAATACTACATAATTCAAGTTCAGATATTTCATTGACTTAATTAAAAAGTTATCAATTGTATAAAGTTTCTTTGCTAATGTCACAATTGCCTACACCAAAAGTAATATTCAAAAAGTCTTAATATTTGTTATATATTCATTAAAAATAAAACTAGGTCGTAGTATAAAGGCGATTTCGATTAATATCCAATGGTCACTGGCAAGAAAATCGGTTAAACCAATTTACTTTATTTCCTACTAATTAGTTTCGATAGTTTTTTGATTTACACAGAAAAACAAATACCATTCGTCTTAAGAGGTTGAATAATTAAGACTCAGATCATCAGAATATGAAGATGAAGTGCCATTTATACACAAATACTAGAAACCTGAGCATTTAGGCTCTAGCTTACGTAAACAGTTGCATCATCCTTTACTCTGTAGACTGTCCCAATAGATCCCTCTCCGCCATCTTGATCTTCCCATTTCCAGTCTGGGCCTTAACAATTAAAACAGAAGTAAGCAGGGAAATAATTTCCCATTACAATATTTCTTAAATACAAGTTTAAAAACAATACTTATTAAATATTTTCACACGCACTGATTGTATTTGAATACTTGCCTCGCTTGACAAAACAACCAACAGCTACAAAGCCATCTTCAGGTATTCTTGGCTCATCGCAAACAACAACATTGTATATACCCCCTTGTCCATGAATATAGTTACAACGAACCCCAGTATCCCATTCAACATAAACCATTCCAGCTATAAAAAAATAAATATCTTGATTTGCTATCGACATTTTTTAACTTCTATTGCAGTCAAGTATTTCACGGCTGTCATAACTTTCAAAAAACTACCTAAATCTCCGTGTCCTACAACTGTTCCGGCGCCCTCGCTATCCTGGTTTTGAAACGTCCAATGGGGACCACGCCGTACCCTGGTCCCAAGCGTAGGGGCAGAAGAGTGTTTTTCAATGAAAAATATTTCTTCCGCGTCTTCCCGATTCACAACCGGATCCTTCGTGGTTTTTGAACTATTGTTTAATAGTTCGCGAATTCTATCCTTAAAATGTAATAAAATTATATAACAAAATGGGTGCTGCATTACTAGTGTTGTGTACCAAAAGTAATTCACAGTCAAACAAAACAAATGTTAAGGTTTGACTTCGTGATTTTTAATGATTAAAGAATGCACCCTCCCACCAAAATAGATAGTAAATTAAAAAGGAACATTGTTTCTGAATTCAAAGGTTTTATGTTTTAGATATTGTTCTTTTTATTTGTAAAAAAAACCTGGGAAACAAAATAAACAAGAAAAATTTAATAATTAACAACATGTAATTCATATCTTTTACATTTCATCTCCCCCAAGGTAATGACTTTTATTCCAGATGCTACTTGAAGAAGTTTCTCTTTAACCAAAATCGATGTCTTTGACATAAATGTAGATAGATAAATACGTTTGAATAGCTAAAGCCTCTTAAAATTGGAATTTTTTTTATTAATATAAAATATTAATAGTTTCTGCTTTGTAGATTTTTTTGAAAAGACAAAATTTAAGGAATCCGATTTAACAAGGATCCTATCTTGGTTGACGTCAAAATAGATTTAAAATCTTACGGTATACCATTGTTTCTATGCAGTTTTTATGGGTGGTTCGTACATGTAGCCAGTATACAATATATATACCAATATTTTATCTTTAATGAAGTATTTATTATCTTATTAAGTTTCGAATATCTAACGGCTTGAATAAAAAATTGAACGAAAGGTTATTTTTTTTGCCTTAATTATTTTTATTCAATACTATTATTTGCGGTTATTATCATCGTATTTTGATTAATATGTAGTTATTATACAATGGAATACCAAAAAATATGAACCTTCAAACCCATGTTTTTAGCAGTGAACCCTCGTTAGGCTGTAATATATGATCCAAATTTATAGAAAGAAGCAACTATATTTGAAAAACTTACTAAATCGTCATCCTCGCATGATTGCTCAGGCATTCCTGAACCGACTAAATTTCGTAATTCATTCTTCTCAATCCTTGTTCTATTTGTCATTCTGTACACGGTGTTTGCAACTACCTATATAGACTTTATAAATTTTAGACTCACTGCTAGTAGTTGCCAGAAATTGAATTAAAATAATAAATAAAGACTTAATTACATAATGTTGTGAAAATCTTCCAAACCATCCTGCTTTGTTGATATCCAATACTTTTCCACCGTTAGATGTCATTGAAATTGTAAAAAGTAAGCCCTGTAATATAATATATATAATATCTCAAAATTAAATAAATTATATTAATGTTACAAAAATTTTATATATATATTAAAATTTTTACTTAAAAAGTATTTTTTTAATCGTATCTCTCGAAACTTGACATTATATATCAATTTATCATAGGAAATATCATAGTAAAGAGCTGTAAAGAAATGAATGGAAAACATTGACTTTAAAAACTACAATTTTTTTATTTTTATAATCATATTTCTTAAAACACGAAAGGATGAAAAGATATAAATCAATCACTTGTATATACCTTAACAGTAAACGAAGATTAAAACTATGACAAAATGACAACCTTTTTTCAATTTCAATAGGATTGACATATCTAACTTTTAGCTCACCAGAGCCGTAGGCTTAAGTGAGCTTTTCTGATCAAAATTTGTTCGTTGTCTGTCGTCATCATCGTCGTATCGCTGTCGTAAATTTTTAACATTTTCATCTTCTTCTCCAAACCCACTGGGCGAATTTCAACCATATTTGGCCCAAATCAATACTAGGTGAAGGCGTATCAAGTTTGTTCAAATGATGAGCCACGCCCTCTGAAAATTTATTGCTATTTGTACGGAGGAATATAAAGAGAAAATCTTTAAAAATCTTCATTTGGCAAGAAAAGCCGTAACTTTGGTGGAAGCATTCTCAGGTAGTGTAGATTCAACTTTGTGCAAATCATCATCCCCGGGGGTAGGGTAGGACCACAATGGGGGTCAAGTTTTTTCTACATAATAATATATAGAGAACGATCTTTGAAAATCTTCTTCTCAAAAACCAATTGGCCAGAAAGCTGAAACATGTGGAAGCATCCTCTGGTAGTATAGATTTAAGTTTGTTCAAATCATGATCCTCAGGGGTAGGATTTCGCTACAATGGGGGTGAATTAATAGAAAAAAACCTTTAAAAATCTTTTTCTTAAAAAAAAAACTGAAACAAATTCTTTAACTTAAGAATATGTGAAAATTTTAAAAGTTTGAAAATCAAGATATATACGCTACTAAGTTGTCTAGATATTTTGTATTTGATACTCTAAAGACTCTAAAGACGGTCTAAAGCTTTTGTTGGCTACTGTTACTTAAATGAGCTATATGGCCCCTGGGATTTTTGTTATTGCATACGAAAGTGAATCGAATATTTCTGTTTAGTGTTTACTGAAATAATAGATGCTCATAAATTTATGAATGCATTTCTAGGGGTACAAAATTAAGAATCATCTGACTTTTTATGATATCTGAAAGAATAGCTGCACTGTATAAAAGAATATAAATTTTTTCTCCCCGTTGTTTTCTTATTGGAAAATCCTTGCGGTCTGATTAAGGACTCGGTAGGTCATTATAACAGTGAAATATTTGAAATGGATCTGCTAAAAAAATTGCGATAATAGATTTCTAAGAGTATATAATTAAGAATTTGCTGACTTTATAACGTTACTACATTTAAATTTTTATCAGGACGAGTGATAAAACTTACAGTAATTATTATAGAGAAATACCTACTTTCATATATAGATACCCCCGTAGAGTTCCATCGGCTGACAATTAGATAGAAAAAAGCATGCGAAATAAAACTGTTATTAATCTAAACAAGACAATTCTTTATCAAAGATAAAGGTTGGATAGATGAAAAAGACAGATTGTATGAAAAAAGTTAATCAATGAATTGTTAAATAAGGGATTTACACAAATGTTGTTTATATGTAAGAAAATATTCCTTACGTGATTAGGATTACTGCCAACCGGAAAACAGTAAATTGGATAATTGCTCCCAATCTGGTGTGTTATTGAAAATAGCGGATCCAACACCTTAAATAGCATAATATATAATATATATCTGATATATTTTCAACAATTTACCTTACTGCATGAAAGTTATGTGAACATAGTTTTTTTTTTATATAATACGATATAGAATTGTATACCACGATTATTGTTGACAATATAACAATTGTCATATAATAAAAGGCGAATTAATGTGCAACACCATCAATCATAAAGAAGCAATACCGAAGTTACAATTTACGGGTGTGGTCATTGTCAATCATTATATAGTTCATTACACACAAGTCATGTTTAGTTACTTGAACATAGACCCAATAATAAGCAAATCATATACTAATATTCTTTTTAAGTGGGCTGGATGGTTGTTGCCACTTTTAGACTATATTAATCTTCTAGAGAAGAAGAGCTCTGTATAAAGATAAAGGAAAATATTCAAATTTTGAAGTTGAAATAGATGGAATGTTTCTTAACTAAATATAAGTTTATAGGAAAAATAACATATCCAAATATTTAAAGTAAATCTAGTATGATGACCACACAACCTCAATAAATCTGGGTACGATTTTTATCCTTGAAATGATAAACTCTGTGATATTAATACAACAGATGCAATGAAGTCAAACATACTGAATGATCAGGTGATTGTACAGCTTTGTCGTCCTGGATACCCTCATATTCATAGTGTGTGAGTCTACCATCCGTGAAAACTACAATGATTGGCTGTAATTGGAAGTCTCCTACTGACGAGATGTGGGCTGTTTAAACATATTACACATGAATGTATTAGCAATATTTTTATCATTCATATCATTCCATGCGTAAAAGTACTTAGCTGATAATAAAATACCTTCTTTATCACCGATGTCTTTTTAATTTTTTGTATACTGTGGAAGCATTAAACTTCGTCGGGGCTTTTACAGGTTCGTGGGGGCGTAATTTTGTGTTTCCACTTACACTTACAAAAAACAAAAAAAATAATAAATAAATGACTTTATAACTCAAATTTATTTATTCGAGGAGGACATTAAATATGACGAGAGGTACACATGAATTCCATGAAAATTGAGTAAATACGAAACTAATGATTCCACAGTATGTCACTTATAACGTAAGAAACTAATTGTCATCTTTAAATCATGAATAGCAATATGAATGTAATATTTGCTCCTGTACCTGATCCTTCGTACAGACCCCCAAGAGCCAGTATAAAAGCAGCTGTGAGAGGGGAAGGTCCAGAGGGCTCTAGATTCTCTGAAATAATTCGAGTTGGAATCAATCCAACAGTTATGTACATAAACCCGTTCAAAGTCCGTTCAAAGTCTTCGTTTCTATTACTTTTTGCTTAATAATTTGATATACATTAATATTTTTTGTAAAAACAACACGAATTTGAAGGGACAAATCTAAAAAAAACAACAACCCCAAAACCAAACCAACTCCGTTTTGAAACGCTCGTTTATGTGTTTGGTTGAAATACACGGCTAAAATTAAAATGTCTACAAAAAATTGACAGGAAAGTACCTTATTTTTATGGTGAAATATTGTGTTCGGTGTTTAGAGACATCCGAAAGATTAAAAGATATCAGCTTTTCCCATTATAAATCCCTATAAGAAATTCGTTTTCGCTCTCATCAATTTCATCGGGTAAAATAGAAGAGATATGTCACAGAAGGAATTCTGGTTGTTGTTTTTTTAAAATCCCTTTCAACTCTTCTTCACCGGTATGTACATTTAGTAAGGAAATCAACAAAAAATGGCGGAAACTTAAGAACAAGTATAGGTTATAATTTTAACATTGTCACATGATTGGCATAGCATAAAAATGTATGTAAATACCTATACTTTGCTTGATTGAAGCATAATTATTGGAGTAATACTGAAGAAATTTCGTTTCTTTTCCAAACACTATGATAGCAACATTTTCATCGTGTTTTGGATGCTTTGAAAATTCTGAAAATAAATGGATGTTACTTTTTAAAATCTAAAAGTATTATATTTAGTTAATATGAATACTCTTGTATTTAGGATAGTTCAGTGACATACCATCTAAAATATCAGAGACTCCTCTTTTCAGACTTTTAATTCCTTCTCCTCGCATACTTTCAGAAAAATCAAGGATAAAGAGAACACAGATACCTCTTCCCCTCTGACTTCGCAGGGACACGTCTATAATATATATAGATTTTGCATTCATCAACGATCAATTCTTACTTTTTGTTACTTTCGTAATGTATATAACATTAACACGAGTACAAACTGTAAACACGATATACCAGTTGATGTACTTTATTGTAAACGATTGCGTTGTTTTTCGTCGCAACGATGTATCTGTTGTGAATTGTTGATTGTATCAGTAATTTCTTATTTTAATTGATCATTGTAATTCAAAAGTGCAGTGTAGTTATGTAAAGCTGGTAATTATTCAAAGGATTAAATTAATACTGTAATTTTAATTTCTAAAATAACTTTTTTTCGCAAATAACGTACGTTTCCTGGCTTCAACTTTGGCCTGAGTAAGCCACTTCACTTTGCATGTTGTTTCCCTAAAATCCTACAAATGAGAGTTTAATAGTTTTATAAAGTTGATGAATGTGTTTATTTACGTATCTCTTTTGTTTAAAACTGCCACTTTTGATAAATTGATAAAAGAACCAATATCGAATAAATGCTCATCTATCTCGAAAATGGATATAAAGTTATTTGTTTAAGAATAGTTCACTGTGTTAATATAAGAGTTTCTAATTAACTAATTTTACTTTAAGTAGAATAAATTAAGTTTATGAAGTTATAACTACTTGCAACTCTTCATGTTCATTTCAGGTTCAGATTATATGATATATTTTATATAACTATTTATATGAGAAGGCCATCGATGATGCATGATTAATCTATTGAACATAATACAGCTGCTGCAAAGACAAGTCTATGGATATACCTGCATAAAAACACCCATACAACTTCTTATTTACTTAAACTAACATACCTGCATTATTTGTTTTCACATAATCCAAAACGAGGACGGAAATGGGCCATTCAGGAAGTAAACAAATTCTATGACGAACACTTTGAAAACACTAACTTGAATCAGTCAGTGTTTTATGTATCCTACATGTGGAAATTTTTTTCTAACTAAATAAGGAAAAGACAATATATACAAAAATCCAGGAAGGATCCACATATCAGGGGACTTCCTGAGACAGACAGTAGGGAAAGGTGCTGGTTAAAAAAGAACGGCATAAAAGTTATATTTATTGAACATGTAATTTAATTTATTTTTTCCCCATTTTATAAAATAGATATTAATAGTTTGCTTATACTTTGAAGACATAACAGCATTATATTACAATTCGTTTTGCAAAACAACTACCTTCTTTTCTATCATTTTAGGCTCCGTGTGAAACTTCTTTAGACAACTCAAATTGTGTGTGTGTGTGTGTGTGTGTGTGTGTGTGTGTGTGTGTGTGAATTGTTTACATTTATGTAACACAATAATTCATATTTCAAATAAATGTAAAATGGAAAGATAACAATATGATGTGCACATTCACAAATATTAAGAAGGAAGTCTCAATTAAACATTCTCCAAATTTGTCATGGATATAGGCGTACACAATTAGGAAAAAACCCAGATTTCCTGTTAATCGTGACTACGTTATCATTAACGGCAATCTATCGTTGAACATCTCATATTTCAGAAAATCGATAATTGCAATCGTTATTTACATTACCTACATCTTAATTTGTATCCAACAGTTATTTTCCTTTTGAATTCGATGATACAATTATTATCGTTTAAAGAATAAACACTACAGTATCTTTTATTAAATAGGTTCAAGCATCCAAATTTCTTGTGCTAATCTTTTACTTTGACTACACATTTAAATCCCTTAACACCATTTTCAATTCCAATCAATATTTAAAAAACATAGCATATTTACCTCTTTTACATGTTTTACTTTCTTAAAAGAGGATGACATGACGAGATTATAAGTCAAAAACTATTGAATAATATCAGATTTAATCATTTGTAAAAGCACTCAGTGCGGAAATAAATGATAAATAAATTCAATGTCTGCAATATAACCATGTACATTTGATGTCGTTCTTTATCATAAACGCATCAAGCAATAACTCACAAAATTCAAATTGTAAACTATTGATATGCTATTGTTCAGTGGGAACCAGAAAAAGGTGATTAGTCAGGCCTCCTGATTAAAAAATTTTACTCAGCAAAAAAAGTATTAAAAAAAAGTATAAAAAAAAAAGGCGGTCCGTAAATTCATTTAAATAGACACAATATGTACAATTTATATAAACGAATTAGTTTTAACAAATTAAAGACTAAGTTTTATGCTCGAATGTTTAATCAAAAAGAGAAACAATTACAATAAATTGTACAACATATTATAGAGAAAAAAAGTTAATATTAGACTGCTATTTCAACATATTTTTTATTGTTTCATCATTCTAACGTCATCTTCATTCAATAATTTTAAGTTTGAATCTCTCTTCAGTTTATTTCTGATTTTCGCAGCTTTGAATGAAGACCCAGTCTTGCTTTCCTTCCAATCTGACACCTTGTCATTTGAATTTTTTTTTCTACCGTATTTCAGTTCTTTTCTTGAATGCAATGTTGATCTGTTGATCCACTCGGATGGAACTACTCTTAAACTAATGGATCAATTAAGATAGGCATTTTCATATTCATTCTATGAAACACCTTGAAATACAATTCTTCGGAAGATTAAGTGTTGCTTTCCTAACAATCTGACACCTTGTCATTTTGAAAATTTCCAACGTATTTCAGTTCTTTCTTTGGATTCAATGTTGATCTGTATGAACTTGGATGCTACTATTCTAAAACTAATATATTAAGAAATAAATAAGAGTTTTCACAATCAGATTTTAAGATGAATTTTGTCTCGATTTTATAAATATTTTGACGGATCAATTCTTACCTTTGCTCCTGATATTGTATCACAACAGACGCCTTGGGACGTTTGTGAAGGCTATGATTAATTTGACTATTAACATAATCTGGATATTCAACCCAAACGCCATTGCAGTTAAGCCATTGCCAGCGACGATTTAGGTCATCCGTTATTTTTTCTGAATGATGAATATTTCGTACATTGTTATTGGAGAGATTTTCTTCCATGGACCCATGAAAACAATCGTGAACCGCGTCCAAATTTTGATTTTGAGGATATGACATCTCATTACTATCAGAAACTTTGCTTTCAAAGGAAATGTTTAAATTTTCTTCTGAAAAGACATTATTAAATTCATTCGGAACATCAAAACTTTCCCCATTTATAAAATCGTTGATATTTTCATGTTCAGTTTGACAGTCGGTTCTCGATTCAGATGTCCAATAGTTGGGAATTTTCTTTGCTATGCAGACACGTGGCTGTTCACAAGCAGAGTCTGTCTGTATGTCGTTATCATTAGTAACGATTAAATTGCCTCTTTGTACTTCATCGGAGAAAATATGTCTTTCGTCACCCGAGAGATGTCTTTTCTGTATACCGGATTTATCCAAGGATGCTGTGTCAGGTAAATGGGTTTTGAATGTTTCTAGTTTTTTGGAATCTGAGGACACTTTCGAGTCTCTGGTGGATATACTGACTTCATTTGTTTCATATTCACTTTTTATGGTGTCTTCCTTGTTGACCATCCCTATTAGTGAGTGAGCACTTATAGGTTATACATTGATTAATTCTTGTTGATTTTATTTTATGCATTGCAAGGCGTAGTTTTTACGATGAAATTGTATGCATGCATGTGAAAAGAGATCAACCACAAAATAAAGATGACTTTGCAGTTAATAAACTAAATATACCAACCCTTTAAATCATTACATCTCTTTTCATCAGAATCGGAACCCTGCACCCCTCTTTGTTGTTCTCTTACAGCTTGTATCACTTCCGGAGAAAAAGGATCACTGTAATACAAAGTCAATTAGTTCTTAGTTGACGTTGGTGCCAGAGCAGCTTTCAAGAAAGTTTTACACATATCAAATTAGAATGTAAACAGTTAAATTGCAATACCAAACTTCAATGTCGAATTTTCCTTCGTATCCGAATCTGTAATTGCTATTTCTGCCACTGGGCCAACGTACCTGCACAATACAAAAAAAAATAGTTAAAGAGGTGCAAATATTTTAAATCCACATTGGTCCTTTTTATGGAGAGCTAATCCTTTTTCATAAAGTCAAATAAAATATCATGTGCTTTTATAAATATGTGATCTATCATTGTCTGTGAATTCTGTACTGCAATCCAGATATTAAGAGAAAAGCGAAGGTTTTTGCCATTCAACTACTTATTGGAACCGTTTGGCTATACTTTAATGTCTGCATATTGATGATATTCTGTTTTAACTCATTGTCCACATTTTCAATTTACCTTGCAGCTGTTTTGCGTAGTTATTACTTTTTATAAGATAAATTGTTTTATCATTAAACATGGCTTTAAATTGTAGATATTTCATTTTGTATGTAAATATGTGATCTTATTAAGTTAACTTTTGTTATACTTATACTTTTCATCTGGAAGGTATACCAAAATCACAATTCTAATAAACAATTAACGAAATGTATATCAATTTAGTGCCATTTTTAATTTCATTAATACGATAGCATATTTCTGCTCCCGTAAACAAACAATTTTTCTACTAAATATTTTAACATGCAAGATGATTACGTCGACATGCATGATAAGTATATCAACATACAACATGACAATGTTGACACGCATTATCAAATAACAATTTTGAAAATGCTGAAAAAATATCATAAATTGGACACATGTGACTTTAAACCTACTAGATAAAATGATCGATACTCAAGTATGTATATACACTCAAGTATTTTGACTTGCAACATGTGTATGTCAACATACAACTTTGACATGCTATCCATTTATGTTGACATGCTACTTTTTCATTTTGACATGCACGTTTATATGTCTTAAGCTAAGTTTTGTTTGGTTGAATTTGAAAGGCACCTTAGTTTATTTAGCATTAATATAAATAAAAGGTCATAATTCCTTATCCGTTGACAAGACAATTAAAAAATAAAATACAACATAATTAGTACAGGCCCACATACGCTTAGATATCTGGAAAACCTGAAATTTTAAAACCATTTGAAAAGTATTAGCATGAAAGTAAATGAAAACACGTGACTTTCTACAGCAATTCTCTCTCTCTCTCTCTCTCTCTCTCTCTCTCCCTCTCTCTCTCTTAAAAACTAAATATTCCATCAAATAAAATAGTAACAAAATACATTTTACGAAGAAAATGTGTTAATTCTTTATATGATTATGACATTTATAAAGCAGAGAAATGAAATGATCATTTGTATATACTGAATAGCTGCAAGTGACGTTATTAGCAGGAAGGTACATCATGATTGTTAAAGAAATAATTTTGATCGACTGTGATGTCGGCTGGTAAATCCCTAAACAAAGTGATCAGCTGTATCAAAAAGGTTATTGTTGTTTTTATAATTTATACACCCTGTTTCCTGGGGAGCATAAATTGTAATTAAAAATTACTAGCCTTTCAAATTGAATACTATAAAATTTAAAATGAAATTAATTTCTCAAAATTATCTACCATGACTTTGAGCAATTTTTAGATATATTATTCATGAATTAAAAAATGTTATAAATAAAACATTACTCTATCGAAACATGAAAAATAACGTCTAATTTCCTCATGTGCTTTTCCTAACACTACCACAAATAGATCGGCATCTCCTGCGGTCTATAATAAGTCTTGAGTGCATATATGTAACGGTTAGCACGACTGCCAAACGAGTCCTACGGAAACGTATAACCGCCTCTTTTTGTTGTGTTAAACCTTCAAATGGCAAATTAAAATTAGCGTCATTTTCCTATAAAATGTCACAATTATGTCGACTTGTACAAAGAGATAAGAACAAGTCGATATTTTTTGGATGACTTAACCGCTAATTTCAAGCTTTTTTGACTTTGATCACATCATAATATTATTTTGCGTTTGTTATGTTGATATGATACCATTTGCTAGGCTTTTGCGTCCAAATTTTGATGACTTCTTGTCTGTCAACAAGGAATGTCAACCTAAGTTTGTCGTATAGAGTTTGATCAACAATTTAACTTGATTTTATTACACCTTTATAAGTCGTATGCATATACTAGCTACCTATATTTTGATTGAGTTGCTAAATACATTTGATTGAGTTGCTAAATACGTTTACTTTAATCAATATATGATATTATTTTACTTAAATTAGTAATACAGACAAAGGAGTTCGATCATTTTGTCTTTTGTGGATTATAACTAAGATTTCAAATCATATGTATACATGAAGTGTTTTATTTGAGCAGCATTCATGATCATTCTAAAACAGATAATTAAATGGTGTGTCGGTAAATGACTGTCCAGATTTTGTCCTGGATATATCCTATCAAATCCTAGTGGTAAAAGTTTGAATTTGATACATTGTTAAGTTAACATTTAACACCTGCACTAGCCTAAACTCTATCAAGGAAACTCTACATTTAGTAAATCTAAATTGCTTTGAAAGATTGAATATGAAATAATTGACAAAATACATTTTGAATTCTTTTGATATCTATTAAACTATGAAAACAATTAAGCGAAGGCAAAGAGGACGAGGAACCTCTTGGTTGGGTACCATTTTAACTTAAATAATTTGATGACAACGAAACGGCATTATAGAACTCGCAAAGAATTTGAAATAACTAATACCTAAAGTAAACCTTTTTTTAATTACGCATTTATCCAGACCTCTAAAAAATTGAAGAATGGTAACTGCAATTATGATAAAATGAGTAGATGTATTTTAAGTTTCAGTCGG
>WFKH01006014.1:8509089-8528897 GCA_016163765.1 Magallana hongkongensis | reverse complement strand
AAAATACATAGTGAAGGGTATATCTTCCAAACCATCTCGCTTTGTTTAAATTCAAAACTTTGCCACCAATAGATTGCTTTGAAATTTCGTGTAGTAATCCCTGCAATATAAGAGAAATAAAGATGTTTAGGTAGAGACGTTCTGTCTATTGTATCTAAAGTCTGAGATAGAAATAAAACAGGAAACTCCAAAACTTTATTTTTTTTTATCTTTATATCAAAATCAAATCAGAAATATTTTCAAAACATGTTGCGTTCAAGATTTGTTTTATTATGAAAATCATACAAGTATTTAAAAATAAAATATTATTTATACAAGTTTTATCGTATGTGAAAAAAAATTTATTTTTTTCATGTACTATTTAAATTTTGACTCTAGGTTAATCAGAACTCTAATAACCACTCTAGAGCTATTAATTTCTCACATTATCACCGGTTTGAGATCGGTTTGTCCAGTGTGAGACAGCAGTGTGAGATTTTTCTGTCTTACACTGTGTATTACTACGCCGCTTTAGAACGTGAAGAAACGTTGTCTGCTGTAGGGAAATGCAAAATGATGGATTGAGATTATCCATTAAGTAATTGTTTTGCTTAATTAAAAACAATCTACCTTATTTTTATTGAAAAAACTGTCGTATGCTCTCATTTTGACTTGCACTATTTGAAGCACGGGGAGGGATAAACCGAGAGTAATCTTTTGAACGTCATAACAGAAGGTTGTCAGACATCGTTTTTTTAATGTAAAATAATGCGAGAAAAATAATCATTCATTATATACTCGTGTGGGTTAGTGAAATTCCTTCTCGGGGCCAAGATTCACGGTCTAGGACGAGGCTCTGCCGAGTCCTAGACCGTGAATCTTGGCCCCTCGGTGGAATTTCACTACCCCACACTCGTAATAATGAATGATTCTATTAATATATAATGAGAATTTTTTAAAAAAAACCGCCTAAACAAGTTTCATTGATCTGTGGAACAGTAACACCAGCTCTGTTTCATGAATCTCTACCGTTCTACCCACTGAATGATCTTCGACGTGTTATTATAAAGATTATAACATAATCTGACGAGTTCTAATCATTGCAACTGATCTTGTATTTTCTCAAATCATCTAAAACAATACAGTAGATAATGTCCAATATGCAACACAAAAAATATTCATCTCATCTAGTCATCTTGGTTCAGACATGGATATAGAATAACACAGAAAATGTTAATAATACTTTTACGAACTTTTTAAAAAGTTGGTCAATGGATCCAAAATTAGACTAATTAACTAGATCAGAAAGTGACTCAAAATTACATGTATATAAATGTCTACTTCTTACTACAGTCGATAATGAAAAAGAACACTATCAAAAAATGTTTGAAAAAAAAATTAAAGTTTGCATTGTCATATTCTGAAAATTTTATGGAAGTAAAAAAGGAAGAAGATGAATCAATGAAAGTTTTTTTTTAGAAAAAAAAAATGATATTTCTGCAAATTATAGCATACATTCACGCAACATTTTTAAGAACAATTCTTTACCAGATGCTTTGCTTTTTTTACCTTTTGATCAAGCAGGTGATAGTTACATTTATAAATGTATTACACACGAGCCAACGTATCAATAATAATTAATAATTATGTGGATGGAAGACAACCGTAATCACGATTGAGTTATAAAAAATCTTGGATTTAAAAGATTTGCATTTACTTTGTGTAATAAGGTTTAAGAGAGTTGAACGTGACTCATTGTGTGCTATCTTTTTGATAAGTCAAAGAAGGTGAGTAAATTTCAACTCACAATGTGTTATTTAATTTTATTTGCAAAAAATTAAGTCCATTAATTAAAGATACCTAAACCACAATGCTTCGATATAACAACTGTATAGAATGTTTTCTCGACATTACAATTTTTTTTACCCCATTACCAACCTGAGTGGAACAGTCTTTAGGTAATACAATTAAGTTATCAATATTCTGTGATCTTAGATAAGTTTGTGGTGTTGGTGAGTTATAATAGTGTATTTTTATCTCATCTTCGCTAGCCAAGGGTTTCTGATCCGCACCGCTCCTCGTGAACTCTCTCTATTTGAGACTTCATGATACATGTAGCATGCGATGTTGCAATAACAAGTACCACCTGATTGTGTATCAAAAGAGGCAAGCACTCATAGATGAAGGACTTACTACTCCCAGTCGTACACCCTTCGAATGAATTCGATCTATATGTAACATTAAACAATATTTCTATTTATTGAATACATTGGGCAATAAAGCGTTCTTTCAACTTGTCAATATCAATGTCCATGGAGGCTGCCATTACTACACCAGTGACGTTTAAAGTACGGCATCTTTCATCATTTGGCTAATTTATAAATAGGGTGGGAGATCACGTGACGAAAAAAAAAATCCCGACTTTTGATAGCACGATATGCCAAGGGTTCGTGAGAAACGGTCAGAAACCCTTGGCTAGCCAAGCTGATTTTATCTCAGCTGATATGTTTTTTAACACTCTCCTCACATAGAAAACTCCGTAACATCATTAAATTTCTAGATAACAACCAATATTTCAAAGGTATTCTAAAATATTTTTGTTAAAAACGTTTAAAACACACTTAGGATGAATGACAAAGCAATTCTCCAGATTTTCTTTCAAAGTCCATAAAAGGACTTATTAAAATCAATTATTAAATGATTGCTGTAGTCGAAAAACAATGATATAAATAACAGGTTTGTTAATCATTACAAACATATTGGTCAAACATATTTAAATTATATACGTACGTAATTAGGATTATCGCCGACAGGAAAACAAAATATTGGATGATCTCTCCCGATGGTACTTGTTATTGAAAATAATGAACTTAAAATCTGTAATTAATAAAATGAAAATCTAGAATCATGCTTTATTCTGACAAGTTGTTTACTTATAACTAGAAAGTAAAAGAAGTACAATGCCCTTGCATATAGAGACTCTTCATTGCTTTGGTGTCCTTCATTCATCAAAGGAACTGAGTTTGATTACCCTTCAAAGATTAAACGCGCCATACATTTATTACCACTATAGCACGGAGTTTGTATGGAGTTCCCCCTTGACAAAAACGATTTCCTGTTGTTTGGAATTAACAAACAACATTCTAAATAGCGACGGGTCTAAAGCATAACAAAATTATAACGTTCTTCAAAAATGTTTGACCCACGGTTAAGTGAAATAAATAATCTTCGATAATTCCCATGGGCACAAATTCTGCTCCTCTATTGGCTGACTTATTTTTATATTCATATGAAGCAGAATTTATTCAAAAGTTTGTGCAAGAAAAGAATAAAACACTTGCTGTGGCCTTTAACTCGACATTTAGATATATTGATGATGTGTTATCCATTAACAACAGTTACTTTCACTCTTATGTTAACTCAATATATCCCAGTGAGCTTGAAATAAAAGCTACCACTGTTTTATATTTGAATATCTTACTAGAAAAAGACGTTAATGGTAATCTAACAACAAAACTTTATGATAAACGTTATGATTTTAATTTTTCCATCGTCAGCTTCCCTTATTTATGTAGCAATATACCATCATTACCTGCTTATGGGGTTTATGTCTCTCAGCTTATTTGTTGTGCAAGAGCATGCTCTACATGCAAACAATTTCTTAAACAAGGCAAGCTACTAACAAACAAGTTGTTGGAACAAGAATATCAAGAACCTTGATTAAAATCATCTTTACGCAAACTCTATGGTCGATACCATGACCTGGTCAGCGGGTACAATGTTTCATTAAAACACATGCTGACTGACGTTTTTCATACTTGTTAGACCATTATTTATACACCTGACTGACTACGGTTTCTTCCGTTTTTCATGATCTTGACAATGAGCACATGGCGGGTGCCACCGGCCAGCAGGAGATGCTTACTTCTGATCCCACCTCTATCTTTTTAGAGGTCCGTGTTGCTCTACTTTGAATTTGCATTTCGCTTTATGGATTTTTGAAATGGTTGACAGTTTGTTATTGTCCTTTTTCATAATGATGAACGGTTAATATACCTTTTCCTTAGATGTTAAAATCGTTTTGCATTTAGGTCATGAACATGTTTTATGAATAACATTTGTGTACTAGTAATTCATAGATTAGATAACATTTATTCAGAGTATTTGCAGAGTAATGTCGAACATACTGAATCATTGAGGCGTTGTTCTGCTTCGTTCTCCTTGGCGCCTTCTTTAAAAAAATCAGTGAGTCTACCGTCTGTGAAAAGGACAACCCTTGCAGGCAAAAGGAAATCTCCAACTTTCTGTATATGAGCTGATTTGATAATAATACATTAACCCTTAAACGATCTACAATGAACTTGTATATTTCAAATAAACACTGAATTTTTAATACATATAATTCTTTGCAATGTTTACGATTTCAATAATATATTGTATTTCCAAGATATCATTCATTTGCATAACTTTAAACCAAGTTGCTTTTTAAGTTAGTGATTTATGCTCGGCGATAAATAAAATAAAAAATTAGGTGCTTTTTATATTAATCTTAAATAAATGTCAATATTTCCTCGAAGACGCATATTTTTCAGTTTGATAAGAAGATTGTTTATAAAATAATTACAAAATAAATTTGTAAAAACTGATATCTTGGTCTGTACATAGACATTAATAACTTTCATCGTTACTTCAGTTCAATTATCGCTCTGACATCGCTTTGTCAAACGTTTACGCATCGATCACTGCCTTAATATGTGAAACGATGAAAATAGTTCATACATGATCCATCGTCCAGACCCCCAAGAGACAGTATAAAGGCCGCTGTTAGAGGAGACGGTCCACAGGGCTCAATATTTTCTGAAATAGTGAGTATCAATCTTTAAATTATTGATCAATTAGCAATTTAAAGATCTTTTAATGCCATGCAAATAATGGGCATATTACATACCTATGCTTTCTTTGATTACAACATAATGGTTTGAGTAATAATGGAGGAATTTAGTTTCTTTCCCAAATACAAGGACAGCAACGTTTTCATCAAGCTCTGGGTGTTTTAAAAATTCTGGAAGTAGAATTGGTATATTGTATCAAAAATAAATTTTAGAGTTATATAAATTTTCAAAAATCTGTTCATGATCCTTGATCCCTGAGGATATAACAAGTTTCAGGTCATGCAGTTAAGTATATTCCTATCAGAAGAGTTTAAAATCACAAATCAGAAAAAAGAATTAAAATTATACATTAATTATACATATAAATATAAAAAAACTACAGGAAATCTACCATGATTTTGATCATTTTAAAATAAGAATGAAGAGAAAAGACACCTTTTGTTTTATGTAAATAGTTGGGATCGTTTTTTATGGTAACATTTGACGCAAGTTAACTTCATTCTGGTTTGTGACCCTGTCCTTTCCAAGAATAAAAATGTATAGAATGTTCGGGCCCTTGTACAAAAGAGGATATGAATACAAAATAAACAGATCAGACAATACCTGTTTACATATCACGTGACATTATTTGTCCCCCAAATCTCGGTAGTTGAAGGAAAATTTACTGATCAGAGATGGCTCACTTTGAAAATACAACTTACAAATAACACCCCTGCGATTGTGTTCGGAATGTTTTCTTAATCGTTGATAAGTATGTAATAAATCCAGAATGCTCGAATGAAAGTTCACGAGACTTCCACGAGATTTGATCAGTTCCTGTGAAATTTCGAGCGGATGTATAAGTGTTCGGATAATAAACTCAAAATACGTAAGTACTGGTCGTTTTTTATATCATATCCTACTTTGATTTATGTTAAAACATGAAAGTCTATTAAGCTGTATGTCTTATTTCATCATCTAACGGCTTGAAATTAAACGATGATACTCAAAACAGAGTTATCGTTCGTATTCAACCACTCTACACGTGGTTGAAAATATAAACATTGGGTTGCTTAATAAAATCTTAGCCATGTTTAATGCTTTTAGTGTGCAATTCCATGCTTTTTAAGAAAAAAAGAATGGGTGTATGTTTTGTATAAAGACTTAATATATCGAGCCATTTTCAAGGAACATTCTGTATAAAATAGTATATTCTGTTTCACTATTGATGCTATTACTAGGTCAGGCGCGGATCAAAAATTAATCCTTAGGGGGGTCGCTACTAAGCATGTTTAATGTTGCAACAGCAGAAAAAAACCTATATTTTCTATTATCACATTTGTTTCCAGAACTCATTTTATCCACCAGTTAATGAAGATAAAGTTTAAAATCAATAACGTTTAGATTTTATATTTGACTACAAGTACCTAGATTCTATGAAATAGACTATTAACACGAGGCACGATTTTACTGCGAAACTGAAAGGGTCAAATAAAAGCACGTGGTCTAAATTTAAATGACAATAATATTCGCAGGGGTAAATAAGGTATTAGCATAATTGATGATTAATGGTAAATATAGTCTCATCAAACAAGCTTAGTGGAGTCCCCGAAAAATTTACACAAAACCTTGCAAGACTTCCCGTTCATAATAAATTTGGATATAACGAATTTATGGATATAGCAAACCGATTTTGAGTCTACTAAACTAATAAGGAATTCTGTAAGTATTTAAATACTGAAAATTCCCGAAACATTTTACAATAGATGTCATAACTTTCTTTGCCTCTGAATATCTTTTGAACACCAACATCACAAAGTGAAATGGCGTTATTTGGTTTCAGGTAAAAATGGCTATACTGGATCCCGACATAAAAGTTATATATTTCACTTTCCAAGCCCAGTTAGAGTGTTAAGAAAAAAGTTTGAAGCAAGTAAAGTAGCGCATCAGTAGTTAAATCTTAGGATTTTTTTGTTATAGATTAGATTCAGATTAATCTCTAAAGTAGTCTAATAAGTCCAAACCCGTGTGCAATAAATATGCAATTATTTGTATGGATAGAGCTGAAGGTCTGTGCAGCTCAAGATAAAATACCTCATTCTAAACATTACATTTTTCTTTACCGATATATTGTGATGTTTCTTTATAAGCCCAAACGAAGTATGTTCTTTTACAAAATCAAAAGCAATAAGGTTTATAGTTTGTATTTTTGTTAAGCTAATTGTTCCAAACAGGTTTTCATAGTTTTTACCTGTTAATATATTTTCAACCAAATGGGTGTCCATTGATCTATTATAGTATCTTTAAGGTCAGACGACACGTTCCTCGATTTTAGATAACTTTTTCTAGGAATTTTATTGATTAACTACTACTTTGACAACCTTTCTTGCAACAAATTAGCAAGATACTAGAGTATGCAATTTCCTATATAATCTGATTGAAAATGCACTTATATTGGTGATGAAATTTTTTTAGCATATACATTTATATTTGTAAAATGTCAATCATTTTAAAATGATAATAAAATATAATATTTTTTATTTGGTATATTATAAGGCTGTGGAAAATTTGAAAAATAATTATCATTTTTCGAGAAACGTGTCGTCTGCCCTTAAACTCATCCAACTGGTTAGGTATTTAAATACCCGTGCTGGTGTTGTCAGTTTGGGCGTAGCAGACACCCGATAAGGACATACTGTCGTGTACTAGAGTTTGTTGAACATATATGTACATCTGAGCATATTCTAACCAGCCAGCTTTTTCTCACTTCTGATGTAAAATATTTAGACAAAAATGGCAATAACTAACTGCCAATCATCTAAAAAAATTAATAAAGCGAATTACAAATTTAAAGCAGAGCAAAAAGAACCTCTCAAAAGATAGAGGTGGGTCAGGTGCCTAGGAGAAGTAAGCCTTCCTTGCCGTGTGCTTATTGTCAAGATCATTGTCAAGAAAATATACCATCTAAAATATCTGATACTCCTCTTTTTAGACTTTTAATTCCTTCTCCTCTCATACTTTCAGAGAAGTCAAGGATAAACAGAACACAGGAACCCCTTCCTCTCTGATACCGCATTGATCTGTCTACAAAAGAAATAAATAAAATGACAATATACACTTTTTGTTACACAAAGTTATAAAAACACCAGATCTATATACTCATTTGAAATATACAGAGGAATATCGTAACCGGAAAACTCCAGAAAAATAAAATTGCAAGACAATGAAGTATTTTGAAGATTTTATGCAGTAAGGGAACTTCGATGTATCTAGGGTAACATGACAATACGCGTTGTTCCAGACTGTTTTTTGTTTTAGGAAAACATAATTCGCTGGCATGTGATAAATGTGTACATTATGTACTGAGCTATGATGACTTCTTATTTTTCAAAAACATGAATGTACAATACAAGCATATATCATTTTTAAAAGTATACATACTTTTCTTGGCGTCAATCTCGGCCAGAGAAAACCACATTGACTCGAATTCTTTTTCCGAAATATTCTAAAAAACATAATTTTTGTATTATAAGTTTTCGAGAAGAACATATAAAAAAAAATTGACAGATTTTTATAATAAAACTGAGAAGCTTTAAATAATCGTTTAAATTCTAAGATGATACAAATGCACGCAGTTATATGTTATTGGAAAAAAAATTGTTTAAAAAAGCATTTATTTAATTATTGTTATACATGTATTTATATTTGATAACACATTCTCATATAAACTTTTTATAAACAATTTCTGTAGGCACACTTTAAATCTTTGATAAAAGACTCGTTATGTTGATATACCGTGCTACATGTATAACCATAAAAGTCTGGAAGGCTCGTTTTAGATTTGAAATTAATCAATCAAAAAATGAATACTAAAGCATGGGCTTCCTTTTGCAGAACAACTTACGACTAACTCGTATTTTTTTCAGTATAATAAAATTATGTTTTAGATTAAAATTTTAAAACTCATTCAATCATTTGTATTAAACAATATCAAAAACGTTAATATGTTGTCTTGCTGTTATATTGAAACATGATTTTTTTTTTAAAAAGGCTTTTATTAATAATTATTGAATATACATAGGGCGAGCAAGTGTACTTGGATTTTTTATGTATTCTCATTACTTAGATAATTTATTCTGTGTGAAATAATTTATCTAAATTACTCTAGTTATTGATTTGAGTTAAAATCTATACATATAAATTAAGACATTTCGGCAATAAACTACGAAACGCCTTCACCAGAGTAACTGATTACACCTCTAGTATTTCAACACATGTGACATGATGTCCGTAAGCCATAACTGAATTTTACCTGATAAATAATATAGAGAAATATATTAAAAATCTACTTTCATTTTCGATAAACCAGCCCGAAATAGCAAAAATGAGAGTAAGGTAGTGGACACGCTTTCTCAGATCCAAGTCAGTTGGAGTTTGCATCGAAATAAACACTTGCAATGAAATAATATTGAATGATTACGTAAGGAGTTAATATATTTACTGGTAACTTATTTAGGGTATACATAGAAATTAAGTTTGACAGATGTTGAATCACGACCTCTGGTGAAAAAATTGAATAGAACTTTCCAGAACGGGGTAACCAAGGAAGTGAATTGACAAGACGAGTTCAGCATGGATCGCAAGCAGATACTTTGGATCGGCAATCTATAGCTTTAGTAATTGAAAAAAAAAATTAATAATGAAATAAAATGGATGAATTTGATACGAATTTAGTTGTGATCATCATGTGATGGAGAGAACCTTCCAGAACGGGTGCCGAGGAACGCGGTTAGACTAATGAACGTCATGGCGTAAAGTAAAGACCGAGTTAATTATCGGGCAGATACTTTATATCTGACAATTTTAGTTTAAAATATGCAAATAAATATGCATACACTAGCGTTTTGTTTAATTTCATACATTTTTAACACGATATATTGGTTGTAAACCTTATACATTAATTTTTAATTAATGAACAGATTGTGTTCTACGTCTACATTAATAAATAATCTATGCATAAAACAGGAAAGTTGAATGGGGGGGGGGGGGGGGTATTTTATTTCTTCAAAACAGTCTTTTAATTGAAATTCTTATTTGGAACAATGATAAAAATTATAGTAAATTTTGACCTAAAGAACAAAATTAAAAGATACGACGCACTAAATACCCATGCACTCACTGGTTTGAAAGTAAAGCACGAGTGCACTTAATCTGTAGAGAATGGGACCTTTTTCAGTGCCGTTTTATGTAGAAAATATCAACAAATTGCATTTTATTCGTAATATTTAATCACTAATGGATACTTTTGAATTATGTGCCACTTAACTTCACCAAAATTAGCATACATTTTAAACAATTGAGGATTTTCAAATGCCTATAGATAATCTAAATCCGAAAAAATCGTACCGAACCTATTTGAATTGTGACTATTTAAATCAGAGGGAGGAGATATTTAAATCGTCACTATTCTGTTGGTGGATCGATTGGCGCGTTTGCTGAATTATGCGTTACTTTTTGTCTGGAAAAAATCGAATAAAACTTTGAAGTTGCATAAGTCGATGGAAAAGGATTTAAAACCTGTCAGTGTCTTACAGTGATCACATTTGACAAATGTGTACCCGGACAGAATCCACGTGACCATTCAAAATAATTTATTCCATACGTGAGTTCAACATGCCCGGGTCACGCAGGTAATAGCTCTCGTTGCCTATAGAAAAAACCTTGAAACTTTCATACATTTTTCATTTTTTAAGTGCCAGCCCAATATTGTACAAACTTCTTATTTTCACAGAAGTTTTCTAAATATATCTTTTCCTCAAGTTTGTACATGGTTAGGTTGGCAGTAAACAAACGCTTTGAAATGAATGCCCGTCCTCAATTTACTGTACAAAATCACGATTGTCGGCTGACCCCTACTATGTTGTAAAGCTTCGTGATTTTTATATACACTAAATACAGTGCTAAAACTTGTTGATTCTTACGATTTAAATATCAATAGATGACGTGAGATAAAAAAAAACTATGCTTAATTTGAATCTTCATTTTTTCACTTTTTACCGGGGCCCATAAGTGCACTCGTTCTTTAAATAAAAAGTTTGCTATTTATTCCAGTCAGCTGCAACAAAAAGAATTAAGGCCACCTACATGTATATACATCCATTTCAGTTTATTTTTTTTTTTATCCCTGCCCGCTCCTCTAAATATCTAGCCAGTTTTATATCAATTTTAAAGAATATGTTAAGAAAGCAACTACTGTAAGAAAAATTTGGACAAAGTATATACAAAAATGAACAGGTGTAAAGTGTTTATTCCCGCGATTACGCGGGATATTATCTAGTAATATAAGTAAGTAAGAACTTGTATGGATTATCTTTATTTAGAAAAGTTAGGTCTTTATGATACACGTTAAGATATTCATGATTTGATTAGTTAATTTATTTAATGAAATCTGAATCAATTTCACATTTCGAAGCTTAAAACTTAAGGATGAAATCAAACGTTTACATACCTCCATTATTGGTGTTATATTCATTTATTTCAAAAGAAGGACGGAAACGCGAATGTTTAACATATCATTCAGGAAATGTTTTCATTTTGAAAATTTTATTTCGGGAAAGCAATAATATATTACAGAAATATGATTAAAAGCTCTAAAAAATCTTGAAAAGGGGGAAGAAAAAAACTGCTTTTCCTTGATTGTACAGTATTTGTTAAAATGCGAATCAATCCGTTCAAAAATGGGTATCGATTACTTTGGGATGCATTATAAAAATAACAAAGATAACCATATATTGAAAATTGGTTTACGATATCCTTGATCAAAGCCAAATTGTGTATGAAAAATAGCGCTTTATTTTGTTTTAACATTTGGTCTATATGTCGATGATTGATTTCTATGAAGTTTCTTGAGGATTTTCTCCATATGGATCTATTCCTAACAAATTTTATTTTAAATTCCATTCCAAAAATACGGTTTTTGTTTTTCAAGAGCCCAGTAAAGCAATTACTCACAAGATTCAATTTGTACACAATTAATATACTATTGCTACATTAAGTAGAAATGCAGGAAAACGTGGTTTCTTGAGACTCCAGTTTTAAATCAATAAAATGGTAAACAATGCCAGGGTTCAAAAAAAATTTGATACAACAGAAAAACGCATGCTATCTGTAAATAGTCTAACAGTAACATTTTAAAGTCCAATTTTTTGTTGTCAAATTAGATGTAAAAACTGAGTATTGCGTCTATTTTATTTTTTCATTAATCTACATACCGCACTCTCCATTCTTCGATTTTAAGTGTTGTGTTCCTTCCAATCTGACACCTTGTCATTTTGAATTTTTCCACCGTATTACAGTTCATTCCTTGAATTCAATGTTGATTTGTATTCACTTGGAAGGAACTACTCTTAAGCTTTGTACCATAAATCAAGGAAAATAAGAGTTTTGATGATCATTCTATTTAGATACAATTTTTCTTATATTTAATCAAACCTCTTTTGGTTAATTAGACTGTTGATGTAATCTGGATACACAATCCAAACACCACTGCTATCCAGTCATTGTAAGATATGATTTAGGTCGTCAAATTAATTTTTAAACAATCAATATTTTTGAAATTCTATTTAACGATCTTCTTCCATCTTATTATCAGGACAATCGTGCAATAAACCAAACTGGTCTCTCTGAGAACATAATATACCATTGTTATTAGTAACAGTGAATTTTTTCCATTAAAGGAACTGCATTTATTATCTGACAGCAGGTCATTATGAGAATCCTTTGCATCTTATCTATAAAAGCGACAGAGTGTTCATGGTAAGGTTGACAGTCGGTTCTCGATAAAGTTGTCCCATGTACGAAAATACCCTTTTCGGAGTAGTCCCGGGGTTGTTAATTGTTAAATAACAAAGTCTGTATTTACATGTATGTAGTTATCATCAGTTTCGAATAAACAATATGTCTCCTTGTCCCATATTCGTAAATCTTTGTCTTTTATCACTCGATAAATGTTCATGTTTGCTTGATTTATCAATGTCTATTTTGATTTTTGTTCTCTCCACTTTTCTGAATCTAATATCAAATTTAGTTTTTAATAGATTCTCTCATCTTTTTTTTCTTTTTTTATCATTCTAAAGCTTGAGTTTGCCATTAAAGGGGCATGGTCACGACTTTGGTCAAAATTTATTTTTCAGTTTTTAATGTTTACAATGCTTTAGTAAAACATTTCTAATAGTCTACCAAGTGTCAGTCGTTGATTTATAAGCCAGATATTTGGCATACATAACATATGCCAACATATTGTTATGTACACAAGGCTCAAGATCATGTTTTTGTTTACATTTTGAATGTTGAAAAAAAATTCCAGGTTAAGAACTAATGTAATAGACGCTAGGAAATGTTTCTTTATGTTCCAAACGAATTAGCAGATAGAAAAAATCAGCTTAAAAAGAACTTTTGCCGGTATACTGAACCATTGTAATCAAAAACAAGGGACGAGCCTTGATTACATAACAAAGAATTTTAGTTCTGTATCTTGCTTATGACTTTACGACTGACACTCAAATTTGGTTGATTATTAGAAATGCCTTGCTTAAGCATTGTAAAGAATAGAAAATGAAAAATAAAACTTGATCTAAATCATGACCATGCCTCTTAAACAAACCATTAATAAAATCATCCTTATTTCAATGCTTTTTTCACGCCGGAAAGTTATATCGCCCTCCCGTACACAGTTATAATTTACAGGAAATAGTTATATTGCCCTCCCGAAACTGTAATATCACCCTCGCGTGCAATTAATCTGCATAGTAATTAATTCGGGTTCGAAATTAAACGAGCCCGTTGCTAAGCGAACGTAAATGTAAACAGTTCTTCGAAAATCAAAATGTCAGGACAACGTCTGCGATTCGTTTTAAATTCTTATGTACCTTAATTGTTTAACTGATTAGAAAACTTTGATTAATACAATTGGAGTAATCAACTCAACGTGCTAAAAACAACAAACGTCAACTTGGCTTTTAATTACTGGGGAAAAGAAAATAGCATTCCGAAACTCAGTCCAGCCAGCCCCAATGATTCATTTCAACAATAGCAGTGTTAATGTACATGATTATTATCTAATTTACTTTAACTAACAAGCACCGATCGACTTTTCATAAAACATTTTACATTGAATTGTAAAATATGAACATTTTTCAATAAAAAACACTTGTTAATGTAATATACGGTCGTAAATCGCTTTTATTTGTTTAAAAATGTTATATAACAAATATTACATATCTTCTCGAGCAACAATACAGAATTTTTGTCCCTCGGTGACAGGAAAGCCCTGTAGTTATTCCGCCCTCTGTCTCGGGCGACATAAGACTCCAGGGCTTTCCTGTCACCTCGGGGCAAATATTCTGGAAGTCGACCGAGAAGACATGTAATATATGTATAATGTTATACCATTGTTTTCACGCAAATTTTAATATATTGTATATGCCATGCAATATTTTGATTTTAAATGAAGTATTTTTTACGTTATTAAGTTTCGAATATCTAACAGCTTTAACAAAGAAATTGAACGAAAGACTACTTTTTAGTTTTATTGATATCCAATACTTTCCTTCCTTTAGATTTCATTGAAATTGTGAAAAGTAAGTTCTGTTATATATATATATATATATAAAACAGAAATAAATTTACATATATATAAAAATATAAATAAAAAAAATATAAGCACAAACTTATCGTCTCGATCCTCTCAAATTGTCGTTTAACTGTATTCCACCTGTATCTCAAACGACCGTGTAGTGAGCGACCAGCGCGCTAGGTTCCGTTCGTCATCGAAAGCAAGATTTTTGTATTGCCTAGATGGCCGAGTGGTTAGCGCGGTGGCCGCTCACTGCTAGGAGAATGGGATCCAGAGGTCGTGAGTTCAAGTCCCGGCCGGGGCGGAGGCGGAGCTCCAAAAAAGGTGAATTTCTCTGTGCTTTGTATATATATACACACAGTAAAACTTGCTTAATCCGGATGTTGTGCATTCCTGCATGTTGTACAATCCGGCGAAATTATTCAGTCCTTTGACATTTTCCTATCATTTTATGTTTTAAAAAATGTTGTGCAATCCGGATGTTGTCTATTCTGTAAACCGGCCGGGATGAAAAGAAACGACTGCTTATAATTAGCTTTTCGATCGGGATAATTACTGCTCAATTATCGATCAATCTTCCAGTTGCTATTGATTTAAACAACTGTGAATATTAATCCAACCAAACTAGCAACTCATTTTAGTTTATACCGTTAAGTCTCGTTCTAAATAAATAAGCATATTTTTTAGCCCTAATTACATCAATTAGATTATATTTCACCCTTAGGCTATTTTTTTTTTAGGTCGTGATTCTGGATACCGCGGGAGTAAGAATGCCGATATGGTTTGTAATGACCGTTGAAGTTACATAGTTACATTTTATTCTGTCAAACTTCTTTATAAAATTCTCGTGTATTTGAATATTTATCTATTGTTCCCTGCATCAAAAACGTTCTCGCCATTACGTAATCAGCCACCTTTTGACTTGTCGCGTGGTCAATGTTTGTTGATGAAGCATGCACTTGTCTCGTGTTAGACTTTTCAGGTTATTCGGTTGCTTGAAAATTTATCAATTACGATGATTTGATTGAAAAAGTATTTCCATTGTATGTATTCCGTTATGCAATTATTTTTTTCCAAATAAAAAATGAAAATTGGTAGTTTAATCACGATCAATGAAGTCTAATATATTTCATTAGAATTGATGAAGAATAGACTATCTGCATTAAACTAAACTAAGACCTACTGCATTAAACTAAAATTAATTTACAACAATGTCCTCCAAACCGGATGTTGCCTAATCCGGCCAATTTTTTTCAGAACCACCCTCCGCCGGATTAGACAAGTTTTACTGTGTGTGTGTGTGTGTGTATATATATATATATATATATATATATATATATATATATATATATATGCATTCAGCTAAGAATGTTTCACGTTTGGGGAAAATTCTCGAAGTTGTGGTGACATTGACACAAAGAGATGAGCATAGTATTAGGTATGTTTCTTATACAGAAATTAAATATAAACAAAGTTCATGTTTTATTGCCAAAATACGTAAAAATATGTCATCACAGAAAGTGACATTCTTACAAAACCAGTCACCCACACTCACAAAAAACTAGAGGTGTCCTAACAATATGCACATAGTCATAAACGGATGCAACCGACAAATGCGGTAATGTCAAATTTGTATTTGATTCCATCATTTTGATTTCAATCAAATTAATCACAAAGGCTTCCATATATTTTATCTGTTCATGGTTTAAGTTTAGTAAATGTTAACTTTGGTTTTCCTTGTGTTGAATGATAAAAAAAATACATGTCTGAAATTGACATTGATTGAGGTCAATAAGTCAAATGCATGTGTATCATAGAGCCATATCTTGACTTCTAACAATACGGTTTGTTGTCCATGCTTAAAATCCCAATCCTTGATCCAAAATCATATTAGATTTCCGTCAAAGATCTCTCAAATGAATCAAAATTAAAGAAATAGTCCTCCTGTATCAGCATTGAATTGTATCATCTACTTGTTTTTTTTTTTTTTTTTGTATCGTTTATCATTTTACACATATATTATTTCCCTTCCTGCTTTGTTTTACAAAATGAATATAAATACGTAAAAAATCAAGATACGAGAATAAATTTTATTTTCCTTGTTCATTCTTCAACTTGTTTTGCTTCGAATACATATACAACATGTCGATGGTGGAACACCGAAATGATTACATGCAATAAACACAGACAAAATCAAAGTCTTTGTGTAGAGAATGATAATATTTACTTTCATTTGTATTCTGGTTAAAACCAATGAACTAATCTTGATATAATCAGGTCGACATTCATTTATGGAAAAATACGATATCTGTTGAATATGACATCGTGCTGCACACATTATTCTAACATTATATACATTATTAAAAGTTAACGTTTTCATTTAAAAAATAATAAATGAGTCTTACATGTACTAACTTAAGTTCTGAATCAGCGGAAAATCAAACCTTTATGTGTAAACATTTCTATCCACGTGAAAAACGCTAATAAATGAAACAAATATGTTTTAAAACAGCGTTATTACACAGATTGCGGAATCTATGTATTTCGCAGGAGCTTATATTATTGGGTAGTAAAAGATTACTGGTTCTTGGTGAGGTACTTTTGTGAAGAAAAAATCAAATGCTTGAACCAAGATTGTAGGGATGTAAAATTGTCTGTGAGAGACATTAATAAAATTAACTAATACTAGCTAGTCATTATGAGTTAATGATAAAAGCATAGATATTCTTTAAACCAAGGCCTAAGAATCCTATTGATATGCATGATGTGTATATATGTGTTAATCGACAATATGAATTTTTATCTTCTTACCCCATATTTTTCAATTTTTATGAACTCAAAATGAATGGCAATGATCTTACATTCGAGTGTACATTCAGAATACATGAATAAGATTTAATAAAGGTTTTAAAAATGTGTAAATAAATGTATTGTAGCATATGAACTTACATTATTTTTTTCTTAGCAGTTATATAAACTTATAGCAGTAATTTTGTATTAATTATATATAGAGGGTTCTGTGTGCGCAAATTTACACGTTCATGTATAAAGACAATGTTTAAATATATTTTATGCGTCCGCTAATAAAATTAAAAGCAACAAAAACTGTTTCTATTCTACGTACAGTGTGTAATAATTTGTGAATTTAATGTGGATTTTGAACTGTTTTATTGATTTCAGGTGTAATACATACCACTCTTGTATAACGAAATTAATTAGCTAGTGCAGTATAGTTGATCCAATTTTACCCGCACCATTAATGTTTAAATCATAGAAAGCGGAAATAATTCGGATATTGTATTTTAATTTTCCGTTATTGATTTGAAAGTTTATACTTGTAAGAGTACATTGTGTATTTTGTTTATCACTGGCGACGATTGTGCAATTAAGGTATAATATTCCAAACTACAACTATCCAGTCCTTGAGTAGTAAAACTTCAAAAAGTCCTGTAAAAATATCATGATTTTTTCACTCACATATCAAAATGCTTACGTTTCCATCTGAAAGCTTAATACTAGTATTTTATTTAAAGAAATCTCTTAAATAAAAAAATGAATACATATAATAAAAAAAGAAAAACAGACATGATTCAATAGTTTGAGATAAGTTGCATTCTCAGACGTTGATTTATCGAGTGAAACGTGTTTCAACAATCTGGTTGGTCGTGTTATATGATAATATCAATATTCATTGAAACCGATAGAACTCAGGCTAGTGTCCTCCAAAAAATCGCTTTCTGTCCGAAAAATAGGTATAATATAGGTGTTTATGATAAAATTGAGTGTTACGGACACTCGTTTTACCTTTCATCATTAAAAACATCATCATATGCTGCTTGTTTGACAACTCTTCACGTTGATCACATTTCATGCCTTTTTAGTAATTCCTTTTGCAACTTTCCTTTTCAATCTAATGTTTAGTCATTTTGAATTTTGCCAACGAATTGGATGTCTCTCCTTGGATTCAATGTTGATTTGTATTGACTTGGATGGTACAATTCTAAAACTTATTTATCAATACTAATCAAAATGAAATAAATGAAAAATTCATGTCAATGTGATATATTTTATGTATATAATTTAAATGCTTTAGCAGTTTAATTCTTACCTTTGTTCCCTGTATTTGACCACAACAGACGCATTCGGGCGTTGTTGTAGCCTATGGTTAATTTCATCGTTAACGTAATCTGGATAGTCAATCCAAACACCACTGTTGTCTAACCATTGCCAGCAACGATTTAGATTACCTGTTAACCTTAGAAAACTATCAGGTATTGAGTCAGTGTTTCCTTTCTGTGGAGAAGACGTCATTTTTACGCCAGAAGCATCAAATTTCTTGTCAATTGTTAAAGTTTTTCTTTTCAATAAAACAGTATTAGGTGATTCTTCTGGACTGTCTAAAACTCCAACACCGAGTTTTTCGTGTTTAGTTTGAGAGGCTGAACTCGACGTGTCTGTTACAAAATCAGAAGTACTCCTTTCTGAGTATCCATACGGGTTTTCACAAACAGAGTCTGTCTGTATATCATTATCATCAGTATCAGTATCTTCTGCCCAAACATCAGTTTTGGCATATTTTTGATCATATGACATTTCTCTGTTTTGAGAATATCTTTTCTTTGAGTCTACTGTTAGTGTTGAATTGGATTTCGTTTCGTTATATTTGGCGAAATCTGTTCTTTTATTTGATCCTGCCAAAGCTATATTTTCACTTTCTACAGCGTCTTTCTTGTTCAATTTTTCTACAACATGTTCGACATGAAATTCATAGAAATGTTAACTAATGGTTAACTGATTCGCTGATACCATCAAAATGTAACTGACAATCCTTTAAATCTTTATGAATTTGTAATAATAATAATAATATTTACTTATATGTTGAATTATTAGTAGAGCAATGTATTTGGACAAACAGGACAAGGATATCAATGGCGAAAATAATACAAAAATATTTTGAAAGATTATTAAGAATACCAAAATAATAGTATACACAGATATGCACCAACCCTTTAAGTTATTTAAACTCATTCCTTCTGAATTCTGCACTCCTAGTTGCTGATTTTTTACAGCTTTGATAACCTCCGGAGAGAAAGGGTCGCTGAAAATAAAGTACCTTATTCATTGCCACATAATTTTGATGCTAAATTTACATTATTTTACGGATGTATTTCAGGACTAAAAAGAATTAAATATCAACGATGGGAATGCATTACCAAACTTCAACGTCGAATTTTCCATCGTATCCAAATCTGTAATTGCCTTTTCTTCCGGAAGGCCACCGCACCTAATACAAAACATCCAAATTATCAGCAAAAGGCAAAGTT
>WFKH01006014.1:8472651-8497834 GCA_016163765.1 Magallana hongkongensis | reverse complement strand
CCCCCCCCCCCCCCCCCCCCCAATCAAACCTCAGGTTCTAAAGATTCAGAGTCTTCTTACATTCTTACATGTGTACAGTAGCGAATTATAAATCATTTCTTGATTGGTATTTTTCTCTAGATGCACATTAAAATTTTGGAAATTGCTTTTTAATTTTTAAGATAAACAAAATGTTATATGTATTCGGGGCAATTGTAAAGTCTCCTAAACAAAGCAGGTTCATCATTAGGCTAGGAATTACCCACATGGGTCAAACACTACATATGAATAAAATAAAATAGTTTATTATTTCCAGTTCTAGAAAGTCAGGGTGTCTCCAAGGGGGTATAACCTTTATACCATTTGATGCGCAATTTATGACACAAAGTGCAAGAATAAATATGGTTAAGGGATGGGGATCTCAAAAGTTACCAAATATATATCATCATTTCCAATTTCAAGGGGGGAGGGGGGGGGGGGGGGGGGGATTTAAAGACAACACTTGGAGGTCATGTACTTTACACCATTTGGTGCATCATAATGACATTAGAAACAAGAATATATATATATATATATATATAGAGAGAGAGAGAGAGAGAGAGAGAGAGAGAAAGATAGATAGATATAGATATAGATATATATATGGTTTACTGGTGGGGATCTCAACAGTTTTCAAGATATTTGGTATTTTCCTGTTCCATGGGGTCAGAACAATCGCATAGGATCATGGCCTACATTATATATGAGGCATCATAATACATTAAGAAAACAAAGACCCCTTCCTTCCTATTACAACTCATATAAACATTATAAGTCTCTACACTTACTTACATGTAATACACAAATTTAATACAAAATGTAAGTCTGACATATGAACAAATAACTTTTGCAATTAAAATGATAGAAACTGTACAAATGCGATAGGATAGGTAATGATGATAAGCTTATTTAAATATTAAAAGATGATGATACAGTATGCTGGCAAAGGGAGATCACTTATTTAGAAAAACTTTTACCTATACCGGTGGCTCATAATATTGTTCTACTACATCTTTTATGCTTACCTATATTGGTCAACATCATTATGATAATCCAATTAGAGCACAAAATGAATCCCTTTTGCTGATCATCACAAAAGAAACTTTTATGCATGTTAATTAATCCTTTTCTGCATATGGAAAACACATACCGGTATGTACGCCACGTGAAACCCATCTAAACGAAGTTCTGGGTAAAACTAGTACCTGCTAATGCGACCTGCAGACCTGTGTTAAGTACGTAACTTCAGACAAAGATCAGTTATTTGTAACATGCATGTATTTTTATGACTTTATTCTTCAAAACCCGCTGCACTATTTTATTAGGTTAATAACTATGTAAAGCACACATTTCATTCTAAAGGTGGTACAGGACACCTGCATATTGTGATGTACTCCCTATTGAAATAAACAATAAAGTATAAATATAATATTTTCCCCCAAAATAATGTTACCTAACAGTTAAGCGCAATGGGTTTGAGCGTTAACTACGTGTCTGTAAGTAGAGAATTCAAATCCTACTGGGGCTTTTCTATTTTTTATTTAAGTTTCAAAAATTTAAAAACTTATTTTTTTTTTTTTTGCCAAATACATGTACTGTAAAATTTTAAAATTCTAAAATATCACCATTTTGATTATAACGCACTTTTATCCACATAAAGATCGACATGTGTCTTATACCACCTTAAATCAGTAATTATATCTTCTGTCCTGGCAGTTTTGTATTGAAAATCATTGTGGAATATAATTATGTCATTTATATTGCACTGTTTAAAATCTTCTTTGTTGCAACTACATGTAAAGGCAGGCTATCGATGTTATCAAAATATTCTGATGTTTATTTATCCCTGAGGAGTGAGTGTGTGTGTGTGGGGGGGGGGGGCAGAGAAAAACAGTAAATGTGTTTTGAGGGGGGGGGGGTTGTGGGGGGTTGAGGTCCGAGGTGTATTTTTGGTAATTTTACTATTACTGTAATATAAATGAATTTTCAAGGGGGGAGGAGGGTCTAGACCCCTCACTCCCACCCCTTCTCTAAATCCGTGCACACGATGATGTTGGCACACAGAAGCAAATCTAAAGCCGGCAACTGCCGAGGGGAGGGGCATGATTTAATTTTGTTTGTAATTAATATATAGACCATACTTTCTATGACATGAAATGTTAAGATTTTTGATTAACTTAAAATTCACATGCAAAAAATTCAACCCCAAATTGTACATAAAGGGCCGCTCATGTGTATTATGGGATGGGATCTCAATTTATGAAATTGTGATCTTTAAAAATTACCGGAAATTGCATGTATCCTTCGTTTTTACTAAAACTGGTACAAAACAGTGTTATTAAGGGGCAAACACTTGGTGCGGGTATTACTGTCTAATGACAGCATCTAGTTTGTGTTTGGAAACATCTCGCTAAAAAGAAACAATGCTGCACAAAACGACGATTTAAAGATTTAGAAAAGGTATGATTACCAATACATTGACGGGTGGCGTCAAACTGGAAATGGCAACAAAATTGTGATTTGAGTATAGTGAAAAAACAAATTCAACGATTCTACAGATATGATAAACTAATGTTGTATTGTTTATTGAGAACGAAAAAAAAATTATAAAAATGGCTATTTTTACATTTTTGTAACATTCAATTTTCTGAAGTCAAATGGTATCTCGGTCCGAATGAAATATTAGACGATGTCGCACTCCTACACTTAACAGTCTATATTCATTTCTATTTCTAATTGTTATCATTTTTTTTAATAAACAACGACCAATTCATACGCAAATTTAATAGGACAAAATGGTTTGTAATCCTCGATTATTGGTTTTTGAATTAATAAAGTTATAAACTTTTCTTTTTGATTATCGATTAAATTGATTGTATGTTTCCTTATGTTTCTGTGATACAAGTAATCTTATGATGATATTTTGGATTGAGGCAATTGGCGAATATCTATTCACATTTGTTTTGTTTAGCACCAATTTGAGATAAAGATTGCAGAATCTGTATACTGTATAAAGGTTTTAACATGGTATTTTCATTATTCCAAAACTTTAGATAAAGTTCAATAGCACTGAAGGTGACAGACCCATATTTTGATGTAATGCAATTCTACCTACCAAATCCTTATCCTCGTATGCCTGCCCATTCATTATAGACTGGACAAAGTTATTTAAGACTCCTCTATCCACCATGGTCTTGTTTGTCATTCTGTAAATGGTGTCTGCTGCTCTCTATAAGTATAGCAATAGCGGATGTAAACGCATTTTTATTTTTATAGCCAAATGAGGATATGAAGAAAAGTCTTAAAACAACTTACATAATGAAGAGTATGTCTTCCAAACCATCTCGCCTTGCCAATGTCCAATATTTGACCACCTTTAGATTTTATTGAAATTGTGTGTAGTAAACTCTGTGAAATAAATTAGAAACTTAAAGGCATAAAATTTTTAGAAAATGTAATTCAACAACTTACAATAAATTTTCTGAAAGATAATAGTGATGAACTTTAGTCATGCATTTTCAAAATATGGCTTACAGTATTAGGAGTATCACCAACTGGAAAGCAATAAATCGGATGGTTTTTTCCAATTCGATGCGTTATTGAAAAAAGCGGAGTCAATAACTGAAATGAAGAACAGTCATATTGAACCTGTTATAGACCCTGTATTTTGTGATTTTTGTTATATTAATAGCAAAATAGAATTAATTACGTCACTGAAAAAATGTCAATAAAAGTAAAATGCATTTGGAATAAGATTAACATTTTGCTATGCGTAAAATCATTGCCGTATGTAAAGTACAATATTAAATAAAAAATATCATTCCAAAAACTTAATAACATCCAAATAATAATTTATTTAGATAATATGTTTCTCAGCACTGTAAAGAAAGTCATTTACTGTATTTAAAGATTATTGCATATACACATTCATGTACATACATGTATAATGGACATCTGAGTATTTTTTTAAAGATTACATTTTCATTGTTAATATTGTATTTTTTAAATTACATTTCATATTTTTTATAACATTTAAATAACTATAAATTCTTTTATATCTATCAGAACCAATAACGTTTATGATATATAAAATGTATATATTTTTGCAATAAATATTAAATGATAAAGAAACTAATATAACAAATTAATGTTCTTCTTGCACAAAAAAGCACACGTTATACGTTTTTTTTATCAATCTAAATGATATAATTCAACATTTTGTGTAAGATATTGAATCTAGAAACATTTCTTGCATTTTTGTAAAAAGGCCTAAAAAATCTTTTGCTACAGATTCATAGATCACATTCGTTGATAAAAAATGAAATTGACATAAAGAATTTCTTATATGTGGATGATAAATAGACTTGAAACCCATTTTTGGTTTTCGAATGACGCAATTAGTTTCTTTTAGATAACAGCCCTCAGGTTAAGTATTTTTTAACAATTTTAAATACGGCATAGAAGATCACAATATTAAGGAGGAGCAAGAAATAAAACGTGATTATTGTTGTTTGTAACTTTAATCAAATTTCTTGTATTCGTGTATCTTCTAATTCAATTGTATCAAGAGGCATACTTGATGACTGGGGAGGAAGTCTGCTTCGTCTTCCTTGGCGCCGTCATCAGCAAAATTTGTGAGTCTACCGTCTGTAAACACAACCACCCTTGGAGGCAATAGAAAGTCCCCTACCACACGCATGCTAGCTAGTAAAATAGATTACAAACTACTTCAAGAAAAATACCATACAAATATAAGGTTTGACATGTTTGGCAAAATTTTGATCAACCTGTTTCACCTAGCAAATAACGTATTGTCAATCCAGAGGACTTTTAAAATTGTGTATGCATATGTTGAGTGGATAATGAATCAGTTTTGAATTCCATGATTTTTTTTTTTCATTTTCAGACTGATTGTAAAGATTGTAAAGCTACCACAAAGTTAGACTGAATGAATTTATATGTACGCTCTTGGCATTTACTTAGCATCATTATTTGTTACTTCCAAAAATGTACGCATTTTTCTCTCATGTCAAGCAAAATACATGTAAAGTTTGCTATTCCAATTATGGATGTTATTGGTCAGTTTCCGTTTACAATAGGATACATTGTGAATTACTTATAACTCTCATTTCAATAACAATACAAGAAAATTAAATGATATCCCTTTTGTATTTTTCGTGAATAATATATGCAGGTGGTATGTGTTTGTTTTCAATTTAACTGCAAGGAATATTTTCATTAACACCCCTTGACATATAAAAAGAATACTAAATTCCTCGTCTGAACACATAAATATATCTCCCGATGTGTTCTATACCTGAGCCTTCATACAGACCGCCAAGAGCCAGCAAAAAGGCCGCTGTGAGTGGGGAAGCGCCAGAGGGCTCCAAATGTTCTAAACACATAATAACAAACTCAAAATAAAAACCATATTCGCCATAAATAGTCAACTTACAAAATTACACATGACCATAATGGATTGCATATTTCTTACCTATGCTTTGATAGATTGTCGTATAATGATTGGAGTAATATTGAAGAAATTTGGTCTCTTCTCCAAAAACTATAACAGCAACGTTCTCATCTAGTTCTGGGTGTTTGGAAAATTCTGTGAGGAAAATAGATACATTGCAATAAAGAATTTATACAGAAAAATATGTGCTTTCTAATGCTTCTATGGCATACCATCTAAAATATCTGATACTCCTCGCTTCAAACTTCTAATTCCTTCTCCTCTCATACTTTCAGAAAAGTCAAGGATAAAGAGAACACAGGTACCCCTTCCTCTCTGATACCGCATTGATTTGTCTGTAATAGAGATATATCAACACTACTTCATTTCTGTATTATTAGATTTTCTTAACAGAAAACATGTTTTGATATCAAGTATTTAATCATATTCATATATACATGTTTTACGTATTTATTTTCCTTTTAATCATATTTACAATTTCAAATACGACGTGTGTTCAATAAAATCAAAAGTGCTTTGAACACATTTTAAGGATATAATTAATACATACGCTTATTAGCTTCAAACTTGGCCTGAGTCAGCCACATTTCCTCCCGCGCACTTTCCCAAGAATCCTTATTAAAAAATCTCAGTATGATTTAAAAGGTACTATTATCCACATCAGTAAACAGATCAACAATTTCTAACTCCTAACAAAAAAAGTTGATAAATTCTACTTAATCAATTATAAACAAACATACTAGATTACAGTATCATTGAAACAGATTAAGGTTTACATTTCTTAGATTTTTTATATATTTGTTTTATTTATGGTGTACTTGCTTTTTATCTGGTAAAATATACCTCTGATGATGTATTTTCATGCTAAATTTATAATGTGACCTTATAAAGATTTTTTTTAGTATCGAAGCCGATGAGCGCTATAAACTAAGCTTCTTCAAAAATAACAAGAGGCCCAATGGGCCACATCGCTCACCTGAGCAACACTGGCTTTATATGGGCGTTCAAAGGATATTGTGCCATATGGCCCCTCGCTAGATTAACAAAAAATGAATATCCGAATTTTACACTTATTTTTCCATATACTTAATCTTTGACATATTTACCTTTATGGAATACCATTTTTACCGAAAATAAGATCATATGCAATAAAAAGGTGTTCACGGTTAACTTCCAGTTCCCTTTATTTTAGCCTCCCCCCATCACTTTATAAAGCGATCAAAATACATGAGAGCAAAAAGGTACATTTTCTCCCTCCACTACTTACTAGTTATTGTATTTTATTAAAAAAAAAAAAAATCCTATATGTGAAAGAAGAAAAGTGTACCTCAATGCGCCAGAATGAATGCGCTCGATTCCTCAAATTAAAAACATTGAAAAATTTAATTGGTCTACTCCATTATAAACGATTGTCGTTTACCAGGCGTGAATTCATTTCGTATGACGTTTCATAACCTTACTCACTTGACTGATGAATAAACTTAACTGAAAAATGTTGTCACATGATATGTTAAAGAGCTATAAATCAAATCAATGTATTGGCAGACATGTCGCTCTATTGTACCAAGGCTCACCCATTATTTTCATCTTTATTAAAAAACAACAAATGTCTACAAAAATGTTTTTCCTCTGCAATAATTTTTTAAGAACAACGATAATGCTTTTATCCTCATAATAATAATGTGTCAGAACTATGGAAACTGTTTAAAAGACGTCGTTTTTATTTACTTGTGTTCGAAAAACTATCAAAAATTTGTTTAGATTTTATGCAATTCATCGTTTAAGAAGGGGCACCAGAAAGTAGTTACAGCATATCATCCTTTTAGCAAGACATTTCTATTGATCAACCAAGATTTCAGCGTCAATCGTAGAATTATAAGCAAGGTACATAGCATGGTTTTAGTCATGTTTTTGTTCACATGTGTTTATTACATTCAACTTAAGATTTTTAAACTTGGTATTTCCTATTCAGCATAGCTGCATTTAAAAATATAAACGAACTAAAGCATGAACTCAGCTCTGTGCACAAACATACAGTAGCATTGTGCGCAAAGCTCTGTATCTTGCTTATTACTCGAAGCTTGACTCTCAGGTTTGTAAATAGAAATTTGTAAACAATTAAAACAAAAGAAAAATGCACTTAAACAAAGAAAAAACAATATTTATTTTTCATCATATATATACTTATATATTTCTAGCAGCGAGAATAATCTCCGTTTAGATTGAAAATGCTGAGCATCCTAATAAAACATGTTGCATTAATCAACCATGACGTAGAGATCGTACCGAATTACATGTACCAACATAATAAATAATATTTTAAAATATGCTGTTAGTGCATCAGATTTTGCGCAGGTACATGTAAACAATCAACTGTCTGATTTACCGAAGTCTATATTTGATTCGATACGTAAAATTTCCAAAATACAGGCGATAGTTCCTCTCAAGTTAAAAAGAAACGAAACAAAAATCAAAACAAGCTAAAACCACCGTCACAAGTGAAAATGTCAACGCATTGAAAAATTTAACCTCAATTTACTTCACAAAAACGGCACAAATATATTTCGGATGTTTAAAATATTCCCTTCGCACGTAAATTGTTGCACAACAAGCAAATTCATCTGCGTTCAACATGGCTGCTACTAACATAGACTGGTCCTCTGTCTCTAACCTGGTTTTTAATATATGAAATATCGAGCCCGAGGTTAAACTGATTGACCCCCATTCTCTCTGTCTTGTTATTATTTTGGTAAATTACTCAAATTTGAAGCATAATTAGCCCACACTTTTTGCAATTTATTTTTCCCTTTCCATAAGGATTATTTATGCTAAATTACATTGAATTTGACTCAGTAGTTCTTAAGAAGAAGATTTTTAAAAATGCACCCCCCTTTTTCTACAGTTTCGAGGTTTTCTCCGCTTTGAATAAAGATCGATCTTTCATTTCTGCAATTTATATTCATCTTACCATAAGGATGCTTTATGCCAAATTTGGTTGAAATTGGCCAGGTGGTTTTAGAGAAGAAGTTCAAAATGTGAAAGTTTACAGACGGACGGACGGACAGACGGACGACGGACAAAATGTAATCAGAAAAGCTCACTTGAGCTTTCAGCTGAGGTGAGCTAAAAACGTAACAAATAACAAATAATTATACAAATAATGGTACTTTGTAGACCTATTTACGATAACTGCGGAACTGCTCTTTTGAAGTGCAAAATAACATAGTTTGGTGAAATATGCCGTAACGTCAATTGCTTCATTTATATCATTTAAATATCTACCTACTTAAACTTCAACTTCGGCAAAATATAATATCAATTTGCCCTGCAAGAAAGCAGTATCGCAGTTATCGTGACGGGGTCTACTACGTTTAAGTGTTGTAGTTATGGGGTAAATTAAGTAATTGAACTATTTAAGTTGAAATAATAGCTTTTTAAATAATTGAAAATATTAATAAATATATTCATAAGGTTATATCTCTTTTAGTATAACTATTACTGAAGAAATTTGTTGAAAATCCAATCTAATTAAAATTACATTGTAAACCGTAAAGATCGATCTTTGTGTAGCAATCTATTTGGAGCGGATCATAGATCTAATTTTAATTAGGTTGTGATGACTCACACTATCGGAAACATATTGCGCTCATTTTCATCGGCCAAATGCGGCATGCGGCATAGAAACTACATATGATGACGACTTTTCTTTGGTTTCCTATCGGAGAGTTTCGGTGCTTTGTGTATGGTTAAAAATTATATACTTTCTAAATTGTTGACTAAAGGACAATCATGAGAGGCAACGTTTAGTGTTAGACTATCGGAAACCTATGACGCCAGAATATTATCCTTATAAACAGGGGACTTGTTAAACCTCAAATACAGTATCTAATGATAGATAAACACTAATCTCGTAAAACTGGATACACTCTCCAAGCTCAATGAATTAATCAGACAAATAAAGCATTTCCTTTACAAACTATCCAAACAGAGTGACTTTCTATCAATTGTGAATCAGGAAATAAACTAGACAGGATTATGTTTTTCATCTGATGTTAATATGCATTTCCATTGGATTCACTATATGAATCAATGGGTTTTTAAAAAGAAAGTCACAAATGCCATTTGAAAGAGTTGTTTTGATTATCAGATCCAAATTGCGAAATTAGATATTGTACTTTTTGTTATAACACAAAAAAAGAGTACTCAGTAAAGTATATTTTGGTTGTAACATTATTCTAAACAAAGATGGTTGAGTGCTTTAGTGCAATATCTTGAAGACTGAATTTGGAGTGTTCTCGATATATTATTATTTTTTCATTCATAATGAATTGAAAGGTTTTTAAAGCTTTCATTTCAAGTTAGTTTTTTCACGGTTAACTGGTTTAGGCAACATTTAAATAAGAAGTACTAAGTGACTTCATGACGGTTATCTTCATATAAGGAGTCAACTGCCCATTCAGTTTAAGATATGTTGATTAAAGTATCTGCTTAAAAATGTTAATCAAATAATCACATACCTGCATTTTTGGGTCTAAAATATCCAAAAAAACAAGGACGGAAATAGATGATAAATGTAATAATCAGGAAGTAAACAAAGCCAAACATAACACGAATGTGTACTTCATCTAGAAGTGTTTTTGGTCATAACTCTTGAGGAATAGCGTCAGACAGAAAGAAAATAGCTAAACTATTAATATCATTAATATTAAAAATTAGATTTGTTGCATAGAGGACAGGTACAGAGTGATACATCAGCAACCAATATGCTCTGAGAAACTTTTTTTTTTGGAATCTCTTGAGTTTATCCCGACATATTTCCGTCTATAAGCTTCTTATTTTTTTCCATTTATGTCATACGGTGTAAATAACTAATATGTATCACTAATACAACATCACACTGTGACAACCACTGGCGTTCTTGATTAATTTTCAAAATAAACGATTGTCTGCATCATTGTCTGATCAGTTCTAGTACATGTATATAGTGTATTTATCACAACCATGCATGGGCTGTAAGTTGTACGGAAATTATTTTCTTGTTATTCTTTAAAACTTTACTTTTTTCATAAATTATCAATAGCAGTAGCATCATAGGTCAATCAAGTGTTTATATTAAAACAAAACGTGCTTTAACTCATAAATATAATTGACCCACTATTATACAAACCAGGGTTCATCAATCCAATTATTTATTTTTTAATTTATTGATAAAAGAAAAACCACCCATACCAAAATTAAAAGGTAAATTGGGCATATATTGATTTCTAATTAATACTTCAATTCTAGTTTTCATCTGGGCAAAAAAGTTCCATTTGAACGATAAAATTGTAGATTAATAATTTAATCAGATTTATGTACTCGTGGGTTTTTCCGTTTTATATTCATGGCTTTGTATTCACACTGGAAATTCATTCAAAGATATTTGATTAAACATATATTTACAAATAACTGAAAGAACCATTAAAATTAGTAATACTAAACCTTCTGTGACGCTAAACTTTTCAAAACTATGGATAAAATCTTTGAAACAAATATTATTTTGAATTTTGGAAGTGCTTCTTGAAAAACATGACTAAGTTTACTATGTGGAACATGCTGTCAAATGTAAAATCATTTTAACATCATGTTCTCTTCATTTACATTTATCCATGGAATAATGGAATTAAGTTTAATCATCAGAGTAAATTAACCAAGACATAGTAGAGGAGGTTGCTCTTGATAAATGTGCCGTATTCGGTGTTACTCTGTTTTCATACGATACTCATTTTAACAGATCATTATTTTAAACGATACTATTGCCAAAAAATCGGCTTTTAAAAGTCCTTAAATGGCACTCGACCAAAGTCGATTAATGAAGAATATAAACAAAAAAAAAAAACGTGTCATATCCGGCTAAAGATTGTTCCGTAAATTTTCATCTACATCGACAGCAACCGAAAAGGATGACAATTTGACCTTCAAATTTCAGCATCATGTACTTAATTTAAAAGAAGCATAATGAATAAGTTAATCACATACACTGTATATGCAAGTTTTATTTTAGTGAATTAAATTTGTTGAAAAATCTAGTCTCTATTCTTAAAAAGATCAGCGATGCCCATTGCCTCGGCACCGATTACAAACCGCATCGTTCTCATCTGGTTCTGAATCTTAAAAGATAATATCATAAATAGTCAGTTTCTATAGAGCTATGAATCACTGTTAAATTGTGAAGTGTATACCTGTGTGACGATGCCGTTTTTATGAATGGGGTTCAGCTTTAAAGTTCATAAACCCTTCTGATACAAAACACGTCAATTTTTTTTTTATAATCTTCTACTGTACATTTTCATAAAGCACTATACCTTGTGATATAAAAATAAATTTATTTGAATGCTTCGTGCGGTTCTCATATTCTCAAAAATAGATGATGAACATAATCATGATATGAAAAAGATATCACACACTGTGTAGAAAATACTATATTTTATTATCAGAGAATAAAATTAAAAATATATACCATATATAACAACAAAGTATGGTATCAAGAGAATATAAAACAATAAATAAAATGAAGGGAAGTGATGCTTCTTTTGTCACAATTAATTTCTCAAAAATTATACATAAGAATTTAGTTCATTTTGCAAGAGCTACCTATTATGAAAACAAATAAATTTTTCATTATATGACCATTTTTTTCTCATAAAAAGACTATGAATACTACTTTCTTGGCCAATTTTTCTACATGCTATTTCTAAATGATGAAAATAAAATTCTGATGATAAAATTTCATTTGCCAAACTTTCTATAGAGCTCTTTTAACTTTCTGAAAATAATTCTCTTAAAAAAAACTCAAAAGTATCATAAAATTCCCAAAACATTTTTACATGTATCAGAGTATCTATGAACCCTAAGTTTTATTCTGTTGAAATGATTTGAACTGTTTAAATCACACTCTGATTATTGTGTTCAGACCAAAACAATGCACATTCACTGATCAACCAAGGTGCTTATCATTAATATTTGTATGTGTTTATAAAACGGAACATTGCATTTAAACTCTGTTGAGAAGTAATTTGTACAAAATGAAAATTAAAAAACTTTTTACAACTGCGATTTTGGTTGTATGAGATTGTGAATTTCGTGAGGCCGAAACATGAATATCGACTAACAAAGCTGTTTATCAATCTAACTTCATGCTAAGTCGATATACTTTTCTGTGAAGTTATTGTATTTAGGTATCGATCTTGTAAGAGGGTTTACTTTTTTATCGTTCTATAGTTTTATAATCTGATTTAGGAAAAAATTATATTTGTTTATGCCTTTGATGAAATATATATAACGATACTGACTTGAGTTGTTAAAATAAATAAGTTAATGCTGGATAGCCTTATCTTCCAGAGAAATGGAGATAACTAATATTTAACCCTTTTATTCAGGTAATCCATAAATTTACATGTATATAGGCCTCCTACATGTACTTAATGCTAGCTACTTTGTTCTATGAAGTCGATATCTACCAATTAAAGCCATGGATTTTTGTATTTGTATCTTGGAATATTATCACATAATATTGAAATCAAATTTAAAATATATATATTTATATATTTAACAGACATGTCTCTAATGAGTAAATACAAAAGTAGAATGCTTGATAAAATAAACTTTTTACTATAGTATTTTTCTTTACGCCAAAAATATTTTTTTATTCGTAAACAATGCTGATCACTGATGTTACTAATGTTACTATTACATAGACATCACTACTTCTTAGAATTAGGGGATCCATTCTAGAAACTTTCCTGCTTTCTGATACATTTCAGCGAGACCTGCAGCAGGCCCATCGAAACCACAGACTTCAATGGCATTTTTCTGGCAGTTGAAATATTCTTGCATCTTTCAGGAAAAAAAGATACATACACAAAATAAATTATGAATTAGATATGGTATTATATTTCCGTTGTCAGTTACTGATATATTTCTTTTTTCAGTATCACATCTTTCCTCTTGGATGAATTGGCTAGGTATTCAGAATAAATTTTCATTTATGATATATCGTGCAATTGGTTAGACTTTTCTTAGTTTATCACAACTACTATTGTCTCTTACTTGTTTAAATCCTCTCCGACATCGGCGTCCAGAAAATTATTGGTACAAGCAAAGGTTTCCTTTATACATTGCTGGTATTTAAGAGCCGAAACGTCTACAGAATAAGATCTAGATATGTTATCTTCAATTTGCTATTACAAAAGAACTTCAATCTAACATTCTCATATCCAGTGCGTTTTTTAAAAAGTGTTCTATGACGTTAAGGAACCTAAGGTTCAAGCCAATTTTCTTGTAACTGCTGACCGTAATTCTATTTGTCGTTATTTTTTATATTCCATTTACTTTTAAGTAAGTTAAAAATTTAAAACAAAAAATTTCAAAAAACAATTATATAAAAAAAATACTATGTATTTTTGTTTTTCCAATGACATGTCAAAACTATGTCAATTAAATTGATTTGAATTGAGGTTTTACAAATTGAGAAAAATTATATTTATGACTCATACTGCAGTAAGGAAAAAAAGTATAAATGATATTATGCATGCCGGTTATTCATAGGTTCATGTACTAAGGATCTTAATCAAACACAATTCATAAAATTCCGCATAACACAAACACATAAAATTGATCGACTAAAATTTGAGGAAAAACGGATTTATCGTAAAATAATAATGTTTTTCAAAATATTGATTTTATCAAATAAGTAATCAAACAATTTTACTGATTTATGTTGTTTTTACAACCTACAGGTGACAGTCATGTTTTTAAAGGAATACATGTAAATATGGTAATATGAGTATTTAATCTTCATAATTATAGTAATGTCTTTTTAAACACCATTTTATTTAATAGAAAGGTATGTATCAAAAGGGAGAAAAGATAAACTGTGCCCAAAGAAAGCTCTTGATATAAAAATGCAAATATCAATTCTTTCCAACAGAGTTAATATTCAGAGTTTATCTTTTGTGCAGATAAATTATTAAATACAAATGTAGAAAACAAATCTTTTCTTTCTTTTTTTTGAAAATCAAACACAACGTTTAATGTATTTTAGTTCGCAAGGTTTGTAGAGGAATGACATACATGGACAACACTTAAATTCCTTGTGCATTCTTTACTTAACTGAGTTTGGTCTCTTCAGAAGAAATCGGATTTTACGAATAGAAGAGTGACAGGTAAAAGACTTTTTATTCAAAGAATTGTAAGGGAAAAAAATATACATACATCATAATTTATAAGAAACATTCCTTATAAAACTTCATGACACACTTTATGACACAGCTTTGCATAGCCCCATTACTATTATGAAATGCAAAAAAAATACCAAATGTTTATTTTCCACAATTTAAAAGCCAAAACAAATGTATGCACATCTTTTTGTTCGGATATGGACGTTCATAATAGGACGATCCTTATATGAAACACTGTCATCGTTGATTTTGGTATAAATGTAAAGGCGTAGATACTTGTATAACTGAAATCTAAACTTAATACAAAATTCGAAAACCTACACTTGAATAAAAGTCCTCCTTGTTCTTAGTTCATAATTGTAAGACAAAAAGATGAGGACAACATGAATTGTTTTTAGTTGTGTGTGCTATTTTGTGAGCGAGATCTTAAGGGGTTTTTCTCTGCATCAAAATGATACCAGTCTTGTTGAAGGAATTCAAATTAAAGCTTGATTTGGGGCTGGTCGCCAATTAGTGATTAACCATTTTGCATTTAGGACATTATACTCATTTCCAGGGGAAATTTTTTCATAAAAATAACTTAACATATTGATTATGAAAACCAGGATACACAAGTACTATGATAAAGATAGATAGATGTCAAGCTTATGTGCAATATATACATGCATATTTGGTCCTTTATACATTTGACTAATAGTCTGTAATCTATATAATATACAATAATAAAATGAAAAAAATGACTTACTTGTCAAATTTGACCAATACAAACGTAAAAGGGTTTAATATGTATTGTACAAATCAAAAATTTTATATGTTAAGTAATTCATTTATATAAAATTCATATATAATTTTTGAGTAAAAATTCTAATCATAGGTGGTTATATGAATTATTTTCAGACTCATCAAAGGTTTTCAAAAACAAGAATATTTTCTTTTCAATAATTTCAAAATGAACTGAGAGATGATATAAGTAGTTTTGAAATGCAACTACATCAATCACATTAGCACACAGTGAATCATTAAATTCTGATAAAATGTTATGTATCATTTTTTAAATAACATAATAAAAAAGTAACAGTTTTAAGCGTCCGTCTATATAAGCACATTGTATAGCTTTTTCTATAGCACTGTTACAAAATATACACAAGGGTTACGATGATGAGAGAAAAGGCGCTGATTGCTGGAATCCCAGATCCGGATACAGAACCTGAAAAAGACATTGTCATGTTTAGGCTACAATAAACATGGAGAATCACTATAACGCTTATATATCATCAGGTTATTAGTCCCTTACCGCTAAAACTGAAGAGGACTATACAATCTTTTTCGCAGTCATTATATCTATATTAAAGTCATTCTGTCCTTGCTTTGTTTTCCAGATATTTTATTCGTTATGGTTTGATGAATTGATTTTAAACTTGCTGTGTAGCTTAACAATGATAAACAATAGATAAAGTTTAATTTTGTTACTATTCAGCAACAGATATTTAACAGGTTGGGAACAATTCCCCTATAGAGAGACCGTCTCGCTAAAGCGAGATTATCCCTCTTTACAGTAATAAAAACATTCTCGTAAATGTGAGATTTTGACACATTTTTTTTTTAAATTATATTGTTTTCTTTAAACAAAAGAGTATCCGGAAGAATATTTTCACATTTTATTTATGATAAGGGCTCAATTACTACGTGTTTGTTTCAAACTTCGATAATTACAGCTGCGTTTCACTGAAATCTAGTAAAAAATTAATTCTATTCAGCAAATTTCTTACGGAAGCCTCTAGAAGTAATAAATGTGATTATTTGGTTCACATGTTAAGTCGTACCTAGAATTATTCGTTCACTATTTGATTCATTTCATATGAAAATATAGTTCATCGATTTTCTCTTATCATTTTTGATTATGTATTGATTTTTATTTTCAAAAACAAAAAATCTATTTAATTTTCTGAAAAATATTTGTTTACCATAGGAGTAAACATTATTGCTGGTACAACCTACTGTAGTTTTCATGGTCTTGCCCAGATAAAAATATAAAAGCAAAAGCAACCAATAATTGTTGCACATAATTTAATTTCTTTCGCATGGTCGAACAATGTTATCAAAATTAAACTCTGGTTATTTTCGTTTTATAAGAAGAAAAAACATACTTTCAAATGGAATTCGCGTTCAATGCAAGAATACTCACGATTTCCACGATAAAAAATTCATCCTATTTTCGTTTGCAGCAATGTAGCACTGATATTTTAGGCCAGAAAGGTCAGTCTTGGAAAGTAAAATTGCTTTACATTGCTTTTCTTACCCGGATTTATTTATTTTATTGGAACTTTTCATTTATTTGAAATACATCATGAAAATCTCGCATTTACGGGAATGTTTTTATTACTGTAAAGAGGGATAATCTCGCTTTAGCGAGACAGTCTCTCTGTAGGGGAATTGTTCCCAACCTGTTTAAGTAAAAAATTATATGACTTGTATGTGCGATCTGTTTAGTGCTACATTCGATCAGTGTTCCAATTACATGTAAATCAAGGTGAGAAAAAAGAAGACGGGGATTTATGATGCAATCCAATTAAACCATTCCTTCCAACACTACCATTCTTACCTGAGGTGAGAAAAAATTGAGAAGATGGTAAACCCTTGTTTATGTAACTTCTAAGGAAACATTTCATCAAAAAACTTTTAAAGCTTTTCTAAAACTTAAACCGAGTGGAGTTAGACTTTCCTCGAAATCTATTTGGCTCACGACACAACATCCCTTAAAAAGGATAAGGCGCAGATCAGGGACATTTTATGCAATAATCTCAGAAATTTTGTTAAGATTGTCACCGAGGAACTTATATACTCGAGCGTTTGTCGAAAACTCTGATTAACGAATCTTAATCAGTACTCAAACACTTGGAAAAGTAAGTGTAAATGCATTATCCTTATTGTATTATTTAGGGAGCATCCTTCCATTATCTACATTATTTATCGTCACTGAATGGCACTAAGGAGCCGCCAAATCATTGGACTACTAGCAGTCGAAATGATAAGACGTATGCTTGTTCTCTTTGAATGAGTAATGGCGTCCTCTCTTGTTATTTTTCCTCTGAGGTACCAACTTTTTTAACGATGCTTTTTTCTGCACAACCCCTATGGGTAAATAAGAGTAAAAAGGCTACCGTTATTTTTCGATTGTTTCTCAAAAAAGCTCCCGATGCCAGTTCGTATTAGCATTGACTTAAAATGAAAGACCTTTGTAATTCAGTTGAACATAATATGTTATTGTTGACATTAAATTGACGTAATCCCCGATTCGTTTAGAATATTTCTTGACTTTAAAGAACGGGGATAACTACCGTAATATGAGATAATATTCATACTTTATTCTATTGAAATAATCAAACCGAACTGCTATTATACATTTCGAACATAAACAAGACAATGCGCCTCGTCTGGTCTTTAACTGAATATCAACGTGCTTATTTTAAAGTATTTGTGAATAGGACATGGCTATTGTTGAATACAGGTGTAATTGAAGTAACAGTACGATGACAAAGTAAATTCAAAATGATTTATATGTATGTACTGATCTTGAGAAAAGGGCTTTATTTGTAGTGTTGTTTGACCCAGAGAATACAAAATAACAAATGTAGTTCTTTTAAGTATTCAAACAATAGATATATCGACTTGGTACATGTACCCCCTGCCGGTTATGAACTCTGTAATGTGAAGTCAATATACCAATTAATCGAATCCGTAAAGTTTTACATTTGTATCTGAAAATCTTATAAGACATTTAAGTGAACTTAACAAAGGTGTGCCTGGACTTTGTTGCGTTAACAAACATGCTCATGATAAACAGAATCTATAGCAGAGTGTTTAATATAAATCAAATTTATGTTATAGTTCCATCTTTTGATCATTTAAAAAATATAGGTATATGTTAAATTCATATAATAAGATGACTGACTAAGATTAATGATATTTTTACATATACAGCATAATTTCTTACAATTAAGGGAGATTTGTTGTTGTGCTTTCTGAATCGCATCATCAAAAATTGGAATTGAAATACCGAAACTACAGACTTTAATGGCATTTTGTAAGCACTTTAGATAATTTTGCGCAAATCTGAAATAAAATAAAACATACAGATATATAGAAAAAATAAACAATCTCGACTATATTTAAACGACAAAAAAAATCATAGATATTAATTATATAACATATTTGAATATATTATTACTCCGTTGTCAATTTTTAAAATAACACATTATAATGTATTTATTCTTTCGTGGATGGATTGACAGCGTGTCCAGAAAACCTTTAATATTATTTCGTGCGATTTATTAGTTAATAATGTTTTCTTAGTGTATCCCAACTAATATCGACCGTTACCTGCATATTTCCTCTTTGTCACCGGAAGTTAGAAAGTTACTGGAACAAGCAACGGTTTCATCTACACATTGCTGGTAATTCTGAGCCGAACATTCTACAGAATAAGCCATCTTATCTTTTATAAATTGTTCTAAAAATCAAAGACTCCAAATCTGGCAGTCCAATGTCCCATGCATTATTTGACAAGTTTTATAATTTGTAAGAAACCGAAAGTTCAAGTCATTTTCTGGATGCATGTTGTTCGTAATATTGTGATAAATCTATCCGGTCCGTTTGTATTTTTTTTTACATTTCATTTACTTTTTTGTCTGATTCAATTAGATATTTCCGAGCAAACTTGGAACAAAGATTGTTTCAAAAGGGGGTTTCAATTTCCTGTAAATAAAGGGTTAAGGGTTAAAGGGTTATGCCATTATCAAGCGGATATAATTTTGAAAGAAGAACAAGATAATGTGTAGAGTTTTAAAAGCCGTTTTATCGAGAACTATATCACATAGGTGTATCAAACTTTTTACATATTATGCATCCTTTAAGTCAGTAGTTTTACATAAAATGCATTCGGTGATAAACATCAGTTCCTGAATTGTTCCTTTTCAACTGAATTTATTTCTTAATTAAAAATAAGCAGTTTCCACCTTAGAAGGCGAATATCGCCTTTAAGGCGTATTACATATATGATATTGTTGTAATTTTGGTAACATATAAGTACCATTTCAAACAAGATGCATTTTTGCTTAGAGAAAAAGTACCATTTTTGTTTCCCCAATCTCTATAATTGCAAGAGATATGAATAGAAAACACCCTTACCTCTGATGGTAAACATCAACACAGTGAAGAAGGCGGCAAGGTAAATTTTATCAAAAACGGACATTTTTCTCGCAGCTGTTTACAGGCAATATTTCATGCAAATGATTATAATTAGATTTTAAATACCTTTTATTGTTCCTAACCTGCCTTCAACATAATTCTTTTAAAATCTGCTAGAGGCTGTTTGTCAATCAATTCAAGAAGGTAGTTTTGACTGTCCTTGACAGATTGACAGATACTAAATACTGCCTACATGAAATTAGATTTGCAAGCACGTCTTTATAGCAAACCACATCACAAAAATAAATTTCATTTCATTAGTTTTTTTCTCTTTTCTTTTCATTATTTTATATTTTGACAATTTTAATATACATATTTAAAAGGTATTAAAAAATTTAAGTCTTCGAAAAAAATATTTAGCTCAATTAAAAAAGATTATGTTAATTTTAGTATTCAGTGCATCAGAATGTAAGCTTATTTATTTTAAAAAAGTGTTACTTATTAAGGAAAAGTGCTACGTCCCTAAATTTAAACTTTTTTTCAACCATCTTAAATTAATTGAAATAAAACAAAATAAATTCGAAAGGGTTTTAGAAGTTTTGGTAAAGACCTCACAGCTGCTTGACTTCACAATCTGGGGGTAGTTAAACTTAATGTTCATGTTTGATTCGTATTATATATTAAATCCTTTGACCTCTTACCAAAAGGTTTACATATTATTTATATAAAGGCTGCAATATTTAATCTCCTTTATTATGGTTGTAAATTAATAATTCACATAATAAACTACAGGTGAATACATGTACATTACAAAAAGCCATTAAAGAATTCGACATACATGTATAATTGTTTACAATAAAGTAATGCTTTACAAATCGATATTTTACATATTCTCTTCAAAACTTTAACATTATTATCTTGCTATTATTCAATTCTCTCTTTTTTTGTATGCTTTCGGCAACGTAAATGTTATGGTCACTATTTTACTTCAATTTTTGTAATTTTAAAAATTTGATTTAAGCTGCTTGGTCCGATTTTACATCAAATTTTGTGTACGCTTTTAAACGATGGTTATGCTAAGTATGTGAATAATAATATTAATAATACACATTGCAGTAGTTTTCCCAATCATTTAAGTCATATTTCAAAGAGAAAATGATGTACAAATTTGTGTACAAAACAAACTTGACATAAAAGGGTACTGCGTTATTTCGCCTCCTATTAAAATTCGCCCGAGAAGTTAAGGCGGGTATGATTGTATTACGACTTTGACATCGCTATAATAAAGGTCTAATGTTTTTGCAAATTAAAAATAAAATCGTGTACTGTTTGTTCACAAATATTTCTGAAGTTTGTTTTGTTTACAATCGAAGCATAATATTCGGGTTGAATAAACCCAATCATTCGGGGAAGAAACCAAACGGTTCCCTTTTCTAAACATTCCTATGATGCATTTGTTTTTTGGGTTTGTTTTTTTTTTTTGGTTTGGTTTTTTTTGTATTCACATAAAGAAATTATTTTCATGTACTTTGAATATTTCTAACTTTGAAAGGAGACCGATTCTGCAGGTGTAAATAGGCAAAAGTCTATAACTATCTAAGATAATTGGTTTGTATGAAAATTATTTGATACTGTATTGGTAAAAAAATCGGACACTGCAGCTTTACTTCAATATTGGTTTTAAAAAAAAGTAATGTCACTCACATCCAAGCAAAATTAAATCAACATTGCTTGCAACTTTACGGTCGTCGCAGATTCAATATTTTAGAACTCGTTGCTATTGAAAGATATTCGATTTGCAATTAAAGACTTGCAAATGAACTACCCACTGAACTAAAGTAAACTTCAACTAAATGAACTATCGATATATTCCAATATTTAATTATAGGTAAGTGAATAGAACCGTATTAAAGAAAAATGAAAGATACACTGTGCCCAATAAAAACCCTTTAGATACAAAAATGCGCCATAAATATTTTCCAACAGAGTAATTTATGATAGTTTCTCTTTTGGTGCAGATAATTTGAATATAAAATAAGGGGATAACAAGTCATAAAACTTTTTTTAAAAATGATCAAAACTCCTACACTTGCATGGTACAAATGATTAGCAATATGACTGCCACTTTATGCAAGAACATCCGTATCATTACATATTGTTTAACTTCATAATACATTGTAAAAATGTTAAGAAAAATGACCGACAGACTGACAGACACTCACATCGTGTACATAAATTAAAATGGCTACATAAATACACATAATTGCTACAAATTGCTTTGTTTATTGGGTAAGTAATATTATTTTTATTTCCGACCTTAATTATCTCACAATTAGTTTTCCAATCATTTTCATATTTTGAATATTTGACATGATTTACCAGCAGATTTGTTTTCAATTATGATTCTGTCAGTGATTATTTTACTTAAGTAAAAGTCTAATACAAGAAGAAGTCGAGTTTTTAAACTGCTTCGTTTGTACACGTAAACAGGTTTTGTTTTACAATAAGTATCAACACGTTCTAACCTCTGTAAGAAGTTCTTAATGTTTTGTTGACGATACAGGGAATTACCAATGCTTTCTTAGTGTATTCTTTACATTCTTAATTAAGTGTCCCCAGATGAAATTAGATTTTAGAAATAGAAGGGTGACAGGTAAAATTATTTTTATTCAAAGAATTGTAAAAAAAAAAAAATCATATTTTAGAGAAAATATTTTTATGCCACAAATATTAATTCGGTCTATATTTTCGAAATGATATTTCAACGATAATTGTATATAAGGTATTTAATGACAAATGCAAATACATGATTAATACATGATATTAATTGTGGTTTTTTTTTTGGGGGGGGGGTTATTTACCCAAGCAACAGACAATGCAATATTTTTTTTTTTTATCATAGAAATATTTTTATAGAAAATAATGAGGTTGTTTAATGCGAGAGTTCTTATAGAATTCTTATATTTGTGCACAGATTTGGGTTTTTTGCACACCGTAAAAGTTTTAAAATGACATTAATTTAGTTTTATACATCTTATATATCTTTACCCAATACATTCAATAAGTTCAAAAAAATATCAGTAACCAATACATTCAATTTTTTCAAAGAATAGTTTTATCTTTGAATAAAAGTAACATGTTTAAAGCTTTGAATTACGAATGGGAAAATATATGTCCGTATAGAAGATAAAATCTTGCATAAGTCATAAAGGCGTGTTTATAGTTCATTTGAATATTGGAGAGCAATGCGAACTCCGGACCGTGGCTTAAGAAGATGTTTTTTTTAGTCTCATTGACAAATGTATCAGATATGTGTAATTTGGCAGTTTCAGTGTTTCTGTTGTTTTATGGCTAATGTATTTTTACACTCGAGTCTTGATTGGTGTTAATGTTAATGCGCTATGTATATGTTGGTAAACTTTTTCTTTTCCAAGTACCATGATCTTTGGTGCCAAGTGAAACGAGGGACCAAATCGAATGGCGAGGAAAAAGTTTTCCAACATACTAAGCATACTTAGTAAATGTTTAACACGAGAAATTAAAATATTTGTGATTGTATCTGTATTTCAACAACTTTTTTGTGTTAGGTATCATTATTTCAAGATTAGCTGAAATATTGAATTCAAATGAAGGGCAATTTTATTACCAGCTTATTCTGGTAATGGTGATTGTAGAATTATTCCCTCCAGCAAATTTATTTATATCCAGAACAGGTGACTGAAGTAAGTAGTATTTAAATTCCAAGTACAATATCTTATATTATATGGTCATTTTCAAGTCAACATATCTTTTAGAACAGAGGATAGGACAATCTATCAGTCGTTAATATTTTTTAATATGTTATGCTACTTTTCATGACCTACAGTCACAATCTTCTCATTTTGTTCAAAATAATATTTTATATAGCGGATTCTTTAATCTAATAAATGCTTAGGTCCCCAAATTCAGGTGCAGGTGATTGCATAGAAGCGTTGATTTGATAATTACCCCTTAAAGAAAGGAGTGATATAATTTGTTTAATATTAATATAAACTTTTTTTATCCACTTTCTTTAATCCTGACAGATAATACATCTTAACTACTAGAATAGTGATACATTATTTTTTATTTAAACATTTTGCATAGCATTATTATTATATGATATTGTAAATCATAAGAAAAAACATCCTGTGCGGAACAAAATAATGACAATAACAGTGATTGATAACTGAATCAAAACTACGTATAGGTGTATCAAACCAAGACTTAAGTAATGAGTTTTTATTTCTTGAAATATTTTTAAAAACTTAACAGATACACAATGAGTGATGTAAGTATTTATAATATATATTTTTTTTTAATTAAACGAAGGTAATCAGAATGTGGTCAAATTTGATTTTCTATTACACTATTCCTTTTTTTCTATTTCACGTTTTTAGAATATCTGATGATATAGAACCTAACAAGTAATTTTGTTTTTATTCCCTTCAGTGTTTTGAAGCTTCCTTAAAAAATACAAGTATGTGACTTTGGCTTCTAGTAACCTTCTTTATCGAAAAGCTTTTTTGTATTTAAAGACATTGATGATTTAATATTTTACATATTTATAAACTTGCCTGTAATTAACTCTCTCTCTCTCTCTCTCTCTCTATATATATATATATTTATATATATATATATATATATATATATATATTTTAAGATGAAAATGCAGCGATTGTATTTGATAGTTATTTACTGATAATAATATAAGATGGCTTTTGTTAATGGTCAGTGGACAACACACTATTAGATTACAAATATTTTTACGAATTAGAAAGTAGCAGTTTTAAAGTTTACATTAACAACCTATGTTATAAAAGGGGAAATAATCTCTATTATAAAAACATATTTTACAGGTTTTAATTGTTATTAAAACGCCATATTTCTGTTTCTTTTTCCTTGATCTTTCCATTTAACAGAGTTGGTTGAAACGGTCTTTAATCTTGTGCAATATGTTTTAAAATCTAATTCCATTTCCCTCCCCTTTTTTTTACTACTGATTTCTGCAATCAAATAAATGTACATAAAATATTTTTTTTAAATGTCCAAAGTTATAAGAACCGTACAACAAATTTTAAATTTTGCTTCTGAAAAGCCGTTAACTTCAAAGTACGACATGCAATAATTTCCAATTAATATTAAGAGACTTCTTCATGTGTCAATAATAAATGTAATAGTGAACATTAACTGACTAAAATTTGTTTTAAAAGCTTTAAAGAATATCATTGTATATACATGTAATGCATTTTGCATTTGGAAGACCACC
>WFKH01006014.1:8447681-8457712 GCA_016163765.1 Magallana hongkongensis | reverse complement strand
CTTCCCATACATTTAACGGCTTATTGATAGAAATTCAGAGGCCTGTGATCTAAGCTTACAACCAATTCAACCAAAACGGTGCATTACGACTGCCATTAATAAAAATCACCCCTCAATCTTGATACGGCTTTCTAAAATTAAACTTGTCTGTACAAGTACAACTGGTTTATGACTTTCTAGCTCGATACCTGTCCCGTGCAAATGCTATCCACAATAATTATGAATCCTTAATAAATATGTACATAAAAGATGCTTGTTTTTCCATACATTGAATTATTATCTGCACTATTCAAAACAACAAAAAACAATTGTCCCATTTGCCACAAGCTTTTTATATTTATGAGCATAATTTGGATCTATTAATTAAACAAGTAAATCATACATCTATTTATTGTACTCAGTACGTTTATAGCTTCCTAATATAAAGAAAGAACATGTACATTTATCAGATTATTGTGAAATGTTTATGTTGCATTTTATTGTATAAGATACATGCAGTACTTGTCGTTCAATTAATAAGGTGATAAGGGGTGTATGAAACGTTTACATTCCTTATAAAACCCTATAGTTTTTTTGTGTAATTTGTCAAATACACCGAAAATCAATATTAATCTCTGTAAAATAGAACTATTTAATAAAAACGTTTAGTCATTACAAATTTTGAATGTATCATCATACAACTTTTGAATGGATCCTTATAGCAAGGACAACGGACGTTGAACGTATCATTTTTCTACGAGGGTGTGTTGTTAAAATTAAAATAGCAGCTACAGGAATGAATTATTGAAACTTTTGCAAATATCAAATAAAAGCTTAGATAATAAGCTATTTTTCTGATATTGTATCATTTTGATAGCACACACCGTGTTAGTTTTCTAAGTGTCCAAACCTCAAAGTTTGCATTTTTTTTCAAAAAACTTGCATCAAGAAATGGCTCAAAATTCTTTATGTGACAATGCCTGTTAAAACCGAGATTGATAATAAAAGAGTAATTATAAAACTCTATTTTTAATCAATTATTATGAGATTAATATTTGTTTAAGATTGACAATAAAGAACATTTCTTTCCTCAGGGAACGTCTGCTGTCCAGGTAAACAATTTTGAATGTATCATACAGCACTTGAATGAAATGATTCAAATCGGTTGTACGGTGTGTAGCACTAAACTAAAATCTAAATAATATTTAATTCACCGGATTTGAACGTAGCAACTACATCATTGTATTAAAGATCATAAGCCCGAGAAAGAAAACTCACGTCCGACACAGCGGACGGTCTGTGTAGGAGTGCGGAAAGATAACGCGAACGAATTAATTTGCTGATTAGGGGTTGCTGTTAATTAAGTTGTACTAGTAAGATAATCCTTAATGAAGGTTTGCAGGGGAGACAGGCTCTGTAAATTACCAAATAAATATTCACAAAAGTGTAAAAAATAAAAGGAGTTAACCGTATAAATTAAACCGATTAAGGAACGAGCTAACAAGTTGAATTAATTAATGTGAATGACAGTTTGTACATGGAACCAAAAAGATGATGATGGTGATATTGCTAAGAAAAAAATCAGGATGCATTAGTTGATGTTCATTTTGGTGAAGTCACTTAACTTGTTCATGCCGTCAGGGCGGAATGACTTCAGTCTATGCATCCAAAATTTCTCTTTGTTTTTTCTCTCTGCATCTGTCCAGTCTAGGTTGTGATCAATAACCAAAACCATCATGTCCTCCCATTTGTGACCATCTAAGTTAAAATGTTCCCCGACGGGTTCTTTAATTTTCTTAGTTTTGATGGTGGAACGATGGTTATTGATGCGCCTGCGGAGGTCTCCTGTTTCCCCTATTGTTTCTGACAAAATTTAAAATTGATGAGGTATATACTGTTGTCAGTACGACAAGAAGTATTTGCAAAAAATTTGTAAGTACGGCCAGTAATGGGGCTAGAAAAGTCGTCTGCATCAGAGCTGTGTTTGCACAATAGACATCTGGTGTCAGAACAAGTCTTAAAGCCACCATTAGGTAGAGGGTTCTTTAGTTTGGTTCTTACCATCATGTCCTTAAGGTTTCTGGGGCGCTTGAAAGCTGCCATTGGGGTTTTTTTGAAAACCTCGACCATTTTATCATTGCTGTAAAGGATTGGCAGGTTCTTCTTTAGAACTATATTTAGACCCCTAAGGGTGGTTTTGTAGATGCTTTGTTCCGTAAAGTTGAGAAAACGTGTCTTGATGCTTACAAGTCTGTTTGTCGTTGCCCGGTTTGTTAATATGGTCTGCAACTTCTTTAAACTTCTTTATTTAGATATTTCCATTTATCCTGTGCTTGCTTTACTGACACATTTATATTGTTTTCCTGTAGTTTCTCAGTCAATTTTTGCCACAATCTGGCATGGCGTTTGGAAGATGTAAATTCATCCTCCATGCTGGCTCTTTGTTCAACTAAAAACAATTCCTCCTTTTCAGTCCAATAGTGGAATTTTGATGACTCTTTAGTATTCTTTGAAATTTCTTTCATCCTTTTTATATAATTATAAAATAGAAGGTCAAAATTATCCCTTCTAGGGCCTCTCAACTCAAAACATATAAAATTAAAAAAATTTAAGCATTCTAGTGATAGCTATACAAGTTTAATCATATTCAGACAATGAATATCGTACTATGCACATAAGTTTCTTTTCCTTAATGAGTAAATATCTTATTAAACAAAGAAAACACCGCTGAGTGAACCGCCTGTCTATAGCAAGAAGCCGGCAAGCTCATAGTTAAACATAAAGTTTCTAACACGTGTCCACCGCTCAAAGTGGTCTCCAATATAGATTCTCATTTTTCAACGTTCTCTGTCAAACTGTCTCTTTCTTTCTTTTCTCTCTGAACGCGTTATTCCACTGCCAACGGATCGACCACGTTTTCGGGTCGACATCTTGTGTACATTCTAAAATTAGCTTGTCACATCACGTGCTTATGAATATTTCAAAGCATGGCGTTTACCCGACCCGGTCAGTAAATAAATTAATTAGAATTTATATCTAATACTTTTAAATGCGTTTTATTTAAACTGTATAATTTGCAGAAAGTTTATAACTTTTGTTGCTTAATGGAGAAACGCAAACATTTCTTTCTTTTAAAATTTTCATTTCAAACGGCATATATACCTTTAAGAAGTTTGTGATGTCTTGTAATCAGCTGAGATAAATTGATTGACACCGTATATGGCTTTGCTACTTGCACTTTTGTATTAGATACTATTGTTTGTATATGCATTTGACTGTTAGTATTAATGAAAAAGAATGTTTTTTAAACAAACTTAATTAAGGATGTTGTTTAATCAGGGTTTGAGTTGTCCGTGTTATAAAGTTCAATGTCATGAGTAAAATGTGTGCTTAAAACAAAAAGTGTATAAAAAACGAATTATTATTTACATAATATTCGATATATTTTACTTTATTATGGAATAAAGCTCAAACAAAAAAAACACTTATAACAAAACAGAGTATATTCTTGCTAAATTTGTTAAAGTTTTGTTTTTTTTACTAAATCATTTTTGAAAGCTCTATAATAATAAAAGTTAAAATTTTATGTATTAATATATACTTTGCATATTTTCTGTTGGTTTTTTCTCACTTATATTTTTAAGATAATTGAATGACATGCAATGAAAAGAATATTGAAAAATTAAAGCTGTAAACAATTTAAAAAAAGCCCCATATCTCAAAATTTTGAACATTGACCTTAAACAAATTTTATGCCAGCAGAATAAGGTCCACCTTCTTTTGACTTACATTGGTACGAGCAGTACTTGGATGGTATAACTTTTCTTCTAACCTATTTTCACAAATTAATTATATCATTTCGGGTTTTCAGATGAATTATTTAAGAGGATTTTTTTCCATTGATTTTTATTTTGATCTTGAAACCCCTTTTAAGGGCACCTCCTGACCCCAGGGGATCATGGTTTAAATTAAAACAAATTTAAATCTACCATATATCAGAGAGCTCATGTTAAAGTTAGGATATTACAGGTAATTTGGTTTTTATTCAGAAGACGTTTTAGTAACTCAACCCTATTTTCACTCTTTCCAAAGTATCCCCCTTTAAAAGAGTCATGACCTTGTAAACAGGCCATGCTATGACCTTGAATTGTTAGTATTACAAATTGGTCACTATGATACTTATGTATACCTAGATACTGCGCAATGAATTGTGGTAATGATAACTAACAGAATGAACTCTGTGACTCTTGTAGCACTGCGCAGTATTCCTTAATGATGTTATGCAACCAGGTGTAGAATGCGGACACAAATATCTAAATTGGGAGTTTATAAATAAGTTGGCGATTCTGTGTCTGCATCGATAGCTCTGGTACTCTATACTGAGTCATGTATTGCATATTCTATATATATAACTTTTTAAACCATGAACTCATGTATACTTTTATATATGACACTCTAATATTGCACGCAAGTGATGCGTTATACTAAGGCGGGAGACTCAAAGCATGCATCCAAATACTCTTAGTCCTAAATAAGGTTAATTAATTCTGGCACAGTAAAATCCAAACTGAAAATACATAAACAAGTTATCAACAAATTGTCATATTTGGCATCCTGTGTCCGCAATGAAGGCCCTGATATTGCAAGTTAGTCCTGTAATGCTTTTTAACCTTTGTAACCTTTAAGCCATGTATGAATGAATATATTATGCGTACGCGATGCATCACACCCAGGTTGGGGACTCAGAGACTTGGACTCTGAGACTCAAATCCTGCATCACAATATTTTTTCTGACAGTTCTGACAGTTTTGCTGCTTTATTTAGAAATAAAATATAATTCTGGAATTTGAACACTAAATGTTCATTCATGATCATCGTAGATGGGCCGGACTGGTCAGAACTGTCAATCATAAGTAAAATGTTATATATACTCATGTGAAATGATGTTAAGCAAATTTGATTTTTGGGCTTATAATTTAGATCTATGATTTGGGCTGCTTTTAATTGATGTAATTTTGCCTATACGATCACGCTTATTAATAAACTGCTGATAAAAGATGTACTGGACTTCGTGATTACTGAGCTTGAGTCGCATCTCCAGGAGATAACTAAGGTGAAAGGCTTACACCTTTACTTTAAACAAACTTGAAAGTCCTTCTCCAAGGATGCTTTTGCCACTCTTGGTTGAAATTTGCTCAGTGGTTAAGGAGAAAGAGAGTTTTAAACTCTCCGCATTATTTTTACTCTTTCCTAACTACAGTCCCTGAAAGGTTCTTTATTGCGTTCAATCACCATTCGTTTATTGTGCGTTAACCCTGCGTTCAGAATGCGCTCACCATGCCTTCATCGTTCCCTCACCATGCGTTTACCGTTCAGTTTTGCGTTCTCCACTCTGCTCCGTTTGTACTTTACATTCACAAACATTTGCCAACACACAGTACATTTAGTATGCGTTCAGCAGTCGTTAAGCGTTTGGACACCGTTTTATCTTCACTGACATTCGAAACTTCAATGTGGAAATATCATCTTAAAAACATGAAAACAAAATTGAGAATATGTTCTAACACAACAGAATATCATTTTGTCTAACGAAGCAACAAGATTATTGTCCGTAGGTACATTGTACAATGTAAATTAATGATGAATGTATTAAAGTTTAATTATCATCAAACATCGTCACTTTTGGCTTAATGAAATTTGACTAAATAGACGCTGTTTAAAAAAAATGGTCTACTTTTTATTAGGTAGTAAGTAATTTGTACATTGGTGATTGAGTGAATGAAAAACATTGATGTTCTTCAATCTTTGATTTATTATTTCGAATTCTACGCACAAGCCACAGGACTATTAAATGCATCTCCACACACTACCCGAGTGACACTGTGCGTACACATGTAAGCAAACTCTGTGCGAAAGGTGCGTTTATATTTTTATATAAAAAAGAATATTAGGAATTGATTTTTCGTCACTGCATAAACAGATATATAAATACTTTCACCATTCATACAAACCATGAAAGTTACATTGGACATGCATGAATGACGATCTGATTAATATTGAAAATTGATCGTGACACCCAGTAACCATAGATGAGAATAACAACAAACAACAAAAGGAAATTGATGTGAAATATTATAAGACAAGAAATTAACAAATCATAAATGTTTTATTCATTTAACGGTAAGACGAAAAAGCGTTTTAATTTATGAGCAACTCAGTGTAATTCTTATAGCGTTGATTGATATTTTTTGACCTCGTCGTGTCAATAACTGCCGTCAGTTGAGCGTTAGCGCTTTATGATAATTTGTCTGCTCAACTGAAGGCAGTTATTGACATGACGACGTCAAAATAAATCACTCAGTGATTTTCTTTACATTCCCTTACTGATGAAATAAATTATTTTATTAAGTAAATCGGTATAAATTGCAGATCATAGAGGGGTAAATAAGTAACAGAGAGAACAGATGTTCTCTAAAACCGGTTTAAACTGGTTATCACATAGACTGTTGAGATGAGCTTTGAAAATATAATCCATGAAAAATAACTCTTAACATTTTTCTTTTAAGTGTTAAATAATTGTAAAACATGGTGTTTAAACAACATGTTTGAAAGATAATTTTTAAACCAATAACATAGAAATCAATGTTTGGGAACTACTGATGTAAATTACATGTATTATTCATACGCAGTGATTTGGTTGTTGTATTTAGAGGCATTTTAACGATCACAGAATTGAATGGAAAAACACCGTAGAATGTAAATATATGCATATATTATTTGCCAATTCTCTGCTGCTGTGGTATTAACTTTAACTATGATAACACGTGTCTACATTTTTATAACCACATACATGAATAAGAATGTTATCGAAGTTTTTTTAATTGGAAGATCAACTTCTAAACTTTTTTACACAAATTGAAAACGATATCCGCACACGCTATAAATGACTTCTTTTATTAATCATTAATCAAATGTGTATTCGCTTACAGTAAATTTAATTTTGAAGATAATTTTCGGTATTTTATTAAAGCTTGACCAGAATTTAATACATTAAATGTCAAGCGTTAGTTTTAGCTAAAGCTGTAAAAAACAAGATCTAGACAAAACTAATAATATGTAATATTTTTAATACAGTCTTAGGATAACTTCCGAGTCATTATGAAGGAATCGTTCATCTTGCGTTCACCGTTCACTTTGTGCTCGGGTTTGCACTCCGTTTTTGTTATACATGCACACGCCGTTGATTTGCTGCTCATCTAAACCGCTCTGGCACAATTGGGTTGCACCTGTTCCTGACTGATTCGTGAAGTTTCCCTCCAAACATGCTTTGCAGCGCATTTCTTTCATTAAGTCTATTTACGCCAATATTTTGCTTTGAAACTTTGAGTGTTCCGGAAATAGGGCGTTTGTTAAATTTTCAATCTTTGTCACCAACAAGATCAATGTAGGATGTGTATAAACGGACAAGATTTCGGTCAATGTCCTCGGTGGTAACATAATGTTCAATGTTTTTGTGCACAACATTGTGATGTTTTAAGCCACCTTTAAAGGTTTTGTTTGCACGTCCTACGAACTGTAACAACTTGCCAGCGCCGTCCTCGCCTATTTCAAACTGAAAAATATCAAGGTCGTGATGCTCATCTCTACCCCTCAATCCAAACAGTTTGCAGTTGCAGAAAAAACCCATCATATATAGCAGTGCCTCGCTGGATTCATGACCAATAACACTGGCTGTCCAAAGTCTTTCTTCCTGATAGCGGCTGATTGGGTATGCTTTACGTGTACAGTTAAACCATAACCTATGAAAACAAGCACATAATACAAGCCAAGATGGAGCAACTCAGAGAGAGAGAAAAAGAGAGAGAGGGAGAGAGAGAGAGAAGCAAGCGACTGCTTGACAAAACAAATATATGTTGCTATAAATACACGTACCTTCAGATTTTAAAAGCTTCATCTGGGCATCAAGGCTTCGTCGAAATCTGATAAAACGGTCATCTTTTTCGTTCATAAAGTTCAGGCTATTTCCATTTTCTCTTAGTAGCGCAGAATGCCTGTTGCTACAAGTTAGAGCAATTTGGGAGGGTAAAAGTCTCCGTCACGTTTCCTTACTTCGACTATGAACCTCGAGAGCCACCTGTTTATGTCATCCATGGAAAAATGGTCTAAATTTGGAATATTTTCGACGGCAGCATTTCGTGAATTGCGCCAATCATTAAACAGTTAAACACACGAACTGTCCACGCTGTACTCTTCTTAGTGTTAGCCGGAGTTGTCCCGGAGATTAGTTCGTCCAAATCTTCTTCTTTGACTGGATGTCCGAATCTTGACGAATTCTCCGAAAGAGTAAACTACACGGTGGTTACATCCATGCAAGAATGACTGGGTCCCGTTTCTTCACTCTCAGTCTGATATTTAAGTTCAAAAGTCATGTCCACAAAATCAGATATCATGCACTTTGATGTAATGTAATCTAGTTCTATGCGATCGGCTATTTGACTAGATGTAAAGTTTTCCTCCTCATCCCCAAGTTCATCTCCCAAAAGTTCCAAAAAATCAAGACCGTTAAAATAGCTGTCGTCCTCCATCGTGTCTGTTGACACCAAATTTGAATCACGTGATCATTTAAAAGAGGCTCCCCGTGAGGTTGAACTATCTATAATTTTCATATTTATTGTAGTTTTATTTCAAATGTTTACTTAACAGAAAATGCAATGATAAATATTGTCTTTTTAATGTTCTTTTTAAAATATCAATTTTTTTTTACTTTTTTGTTGATAAAAGTTTCCCTTTTTAATACCCCTATTTTTCGAGAAATGTTCTTTTTTAAATTGGTTATGATGCAATATATATGATGGTTCCATAGGGATAATGCTTGGATAAGCATAAACTATCTTACACTTAAATTAATATTGATAAATATGTTATATGCCTATAAATAACTTTAATATTTATGTATCATAGGTACAGACTTCGTCTCTTGAGGTTACCCAGGGTCGTGAAACCCAAACCATGATATAATTTACAATACACCACAAAACAGTCAAAATTGTATGATATACTTATTACGTATACTGATCAGAAGGGTTTAAAAAATTTAACACATTTGTTTATATAAATAGCGTGCATGTACTTTGCAATCTACGCATACGTATATTCGTGTACATACGTGTAAAAATTCGTCATTACAAAACTGATGACATAATACACATACTTTCTACACGTATCCGTACGCGTACATGTTTGTTTGCTAAACCTTTCTAATATAATAAACTCAAAATATTCCCCAACAATATTGGTTGCGACCTCTATGTGACAATATGGGTTTCATTGGATTTAATTTTTAGTGATTTTCCTGTGTGATTGACGTTATTCCAAAAAACACTTAGTTTCTATTGAGTACACTTATTAGTATTTTGGCTTTGTTTAATTCCTGTTCTCGACAGTTATTATCGTCTATTTCCGTCCTTGTGTTTGGATATTCTAAACGCAAAAAACGCAGGTATGTGATCATTTAAATAGAATTGTTATAAGCAAATACTTTAATTAAACATATCTTTGAATAGGCAGTTAGCTCCCTCGGAAGATAACTTTTATAAAGTTGCATCAACTATTTGAATTGATGTTTCTATAACTTTGCTTAAACCCAGCAAACAGTGTGGATAAACTAAACTAAAAAACTTGAATCTACTGGAATGAAAAAATGACAATATGTCGAGAACACTACAAGCTTAGAGCTCCAAGTGGTGCTTTTAGAAAATTCTTTTATCAAATCACTCAAACTGTACTGGTTACGAAGAATTGTACAGTCAACAGATGGTTTCATTTTATGTATACTGATCAGACGATAATGCAGAAGACTCGTTTACATTTTCTTTTACATCAGTGGTTCTCACAGGGGGATGTTGTATAAATGAGACATATCAACTTTTTACACCGCATGACATCAGTGAAAAGAACTCGTAATATTCCAGATAATGTACTGGTTGTGGCCTCTATATGACGATCTAGTTTTAAGTTATTTTAACTTTTTAGTTATTTCCTGTCTGATTGAC
>WFKH01006014.1:8427314-8447581 GCA_016163765.1 Magallana hongkongensis | reverse complement strand
GTTAAAATGACAAGAACGCGATTGTCCACGAACTTTTTGGACAGCCTCGTAGATTATCCTGAAAATAGTTTATTAAAGACATCTGATGACTAGTTCGCTGCGAGAAATATTCTCGACAAAGAGAATTTCGCGAACCTCGCGAAAATTTCTCGCACGCGAATAAAACTTGGTTTACAGTAATCATTTCAACGATACATCAATTAGCAATTTAAATTGACAATTAAATGATAATGATAGTGCAAAATGTAATAAATGAGGAATATAGTAATAGTTAATACGTACGAGGAAATAATTTTACAATTTTAGTAGAAACCTATTTCATCATCGCTATGATGCACTTAGTTTGCCTGCTGGATGCCATAAAAAAGGCATTCAGATTTTTTAAGGTTAAATACATATCAACTAAAAAACCTTTGACCCCCCCCCCCCCCCCCCCCGCCACCATAAAACAAAACCTTAGGGTCGTTATTTTAAAGATTTTCCGAGAAATCTTCATGCTTATCCTAACACTATTATTAGATTGCCTGTTAGATGTCAAACTAGAGGATATCACAAATACAGAAAAAAAAATATTTGTCCAACATGACCATGCACTTTTTTTGCCTGCTACATGTATATGCCTAGTATCAGAGAAGAAAGTTTATTTGAAGAGTTAATCCAAGTTCACTTTATTCTTGACAGAGCCCGGCCCTAATACAGAACCAGACTCTGAAGCCATAAATTTCATTTAAATTTAAGTTGATACTTTCTTGCTCATCTTAACTTTGTGTTTAGTTTGACTGCTGAATGTCTAGAAAAAACAAAGAACAAAAGATTTTTTTGAAAAATAAATGCTGTTAACTATATGACCACAACGCCCTAATACCTGAGCCCCTAAAATCAGAAATGTTAAATCTCACAATTTTAGTAGAATCTTCCTTGCTCATCATAAACATGTGTTTAGTTTGTCGGCTTAATTTCCAGAAGTATAGAGAATGCTTATATGACCAATGGAGCGCCGCCCTGAGTGACCCAGGTGATCATGACCTATAAAAAATATCTAACTATCTTTTTTCGTAGCACTCATATTTAAGAAATAACTAGGAATGTTCAAACAACTTACATTTGGATATTAACTTTGCTGGTCTCGTGATCAAATCTTGTGAAAAACGAATAGTTTATTATCAAAAAAACTTATATCTCCGTGAACTTTTTAATACATTGTGATTTATTTTTTATACTAGAGTTAACGTGTGCACGCACAGGTTGATCGAGTTAGATATACAGTATTCAAAAAAAGGAGATAACAGTTTTGACACAGCCATGATCTTTCTACCACCATTTAAATACAAAAGATTTTCCATTAGAGTTTATGGGCCAATACTATGGAATAAAGTGCCCCTTTCCTGCGTTGAAAGTTCTTCACACACCCACCTCATCCCCGGATATTCTTTGAATAAGCTTTAAAATAGTATTTTTGTGCGAATATGGATATTTTCTTTTTCGAACCCTTTTTGTCACAGTTCAAGACACAGTTTTTCAAACCGTGACTAATATGGCATCCAAACACTTTTCATTGGTGTAACTACGCCACTGCAAATAGTATTTTAGAAAAAAGAATTGGGTGTGAAGAAATTGATTTTATGTTTTAAATGTTTATATAAATTTTTGCTTTATTAAATTAAATGAAAAAAGTTGCTGCATGCTATGACTCTAACTACACCCAGCAACTTAAATTGCAACAAATCTTACGCAAGTTGGCTGACCATTGTGACGTCATGAATATGACCCTTTGCCCATAACCTTGTTCACACATAAATAGACGTGTTATTTTTTTTTTAGTTGGTTTATATGAGGAAAGTTGCACGCAAATGTAAATATTGCACTTTACACCAAACTGAATTTATTTGTTGCATTTGAAGTATACAGCATACTCTCTTTTGATCAGGGGACTGCAGAATCTGATTTCCGGAATTCTGACGTTGCCTGTATATTGCAACCAGAACGGAAGGAGAATGCAGACTTCGCCTTTGTTTTTGGATTTTTAACATGTTTCTGCTGCAATATACTTGGTGGTCTTCTCGCATTGTACCTTGCAAATCAAGTATGAATAGAAATGTTTACAATTAAAAGAAATGATGATGTTATTTCAATAAACAATATGTGTATCTTTTAACTTACAATGATATTGTAGCAAATTTGATCTTAATTGCAAATTTTGTTTTTTTTATTTAAGAAGTATGCGAAATTTTGTTGATACATATTCTTTGAATAATAAATGATATGTAATTCATATGTAAATGTGATTTATCACTCACACTTACTGCTTCTCTTACTGTTTTAGAGATTTTTTATTTCTAATTGTAGGCAAGCAATGAGTTTCAAGAAAGGAAATATGACAAAGGAGTCTTGTTACGAAGATGGTCCTATTTACTCAGTTTTATCTCACTATTGCTTGGCATCACAATACTGGTTCTGATATTTACCGGCTATATTCCACTGTTAATCTGAGCATCATTTCTTCTTTAACTATTACAAATATAGTTGTTTTATATATGATTCATACTTTGACTATGAAAAAATGAAAATCTTTTGATTGAGCATTTGAAACCGAGTGGAATAAAGACAGGAACTCCATTCGTGTTGATTTTGTGGGTTTATTTGTGCATGGTATCAAAATAACAGAATGAAACTCCCCGACCCTGGAATATAATAAAATACAGTAAATACAAAAACGATAACTCTTAATGCAAATTCTGCATGAATGACCTTGTATTGAATTAATAATAATAAAATTTAGGAGAAAAAAACTATTTTCCAAAGTTGAAACAAAATTTTAAAAAACAATTAACATTCAGATTAGCTTATTATAAATATGCTTTTAAAACTCACATAAAGTTTCTGTTTAACACAAACTGAATAAATTTCAAATAACACATAACTCATGCAAATCATTTGAACAGCGTGAACAAAACATATAAACAAGCTATCCATATAAATTCAAATTCAACATATTCATTGTATATGTAACAATTGATCTGATACGGTTAGACGCGACCTCTCATAATTTTTTTCTATTTTTTCCTATCTCTAAAATGTGAAGATTTCCACTAAGTAATTCCATAATATATGATACTTTTTTAATTTAGATATAAAGTGTTCAATTAAAAATATATACTTTGACTTTATTTATAAGCATTCAAATGCATTTTGCATCACTTCATAGAGGAGTAACCAATGTAGATAAAAACAAACACAAAATATCAATTTAAATTAATTCAATTAAATAATTTATTTATTCACCAGTGAAAAATCATTTTCTATTATGCACTTAAATAAATCAAGGTCTGTAATAGTAAAATTCCTGAAAAGTAACAAATTGCTAAGAGCATTTAATTAATGATGAAGAAATCAACATTCTGAAATTAAAATATTAAAAACCTATAAAATTTCAGTCTACTACAAATTAACAATACCTTACTTTAACCAGAGGCGAAGGGGCCATATCGCTCATCTGAGGGAAATTGGCCATAACATAACTAACAAAAGAAGCTTTATAGCGTCAAATAAACAAATAAATATATCGTGTTGTGTCAGTGGTTGTTGTACCAACAAATAAGAATCAGGATGCTTCAATCACAATTATATTACCAATTGTAGCATTGAAATTCTTCAACAGAAAAATGTTTACCCATACATTATTACACTGATTTTGGAACCTTTCCTGAAACCCGTCATAAGTTTGGATGTCATGGACAAAACAATTCAAATTCTAAACTATTAAACATATATTGACTGGGGCAACATTGATTATATTAGACCCCGATGGACGAAATATACCGTCCCGATGGGGCTAATATAATCAATGTTGTCCGAAAACAGTTCAATTTTGCGCCCAGTTCATATCATTAATATCCTCGGCATGAAACGGTCTAGCTCTGATGATACTTTGCCACTCGTGCTAATTATGCTCCATATGTTCTGTTTTTACTCCTCAATAATTTGCAAATCCTTGTATCTGTAATGCTACTAAACCGTTGGATTGTCCGTCCGTTGTTTTCTTTCTTTGACTATAATATTTATGTCTTTTTAGACGTTACCTTGCTTTTGATTCGCGAAGGTCTAATTACGTCACCGTCAACAAATCTACCACTCGGACGCGATTTTGTGAAATGGTGGGAATATTATCTCGACGTTATTCCTAGCGGATCAATATTGAAATAATATTGACCGATCAATATTTTTTTTTGACGTACTAATATTTCAATTATTGACTATTCATCTATATAGAATGATAAAGTGAGAATAAAATATACTGAATTTATTAAACAAATTTCTTTATTAAAAATTGAATATCTTCTTAGTGTCCCGCAGGCATGTTCACGAAACTATCCTAAGATACGACCTAGGTGTGTTCCCAAGATATGATTTAGAAAAAAAGTTAGGAACATCCTAAGATCAACCTAGGGCATGTCTTAAGATGTAGCTCGACGTTAACGTAGGAACATCTTAAATTAGGATATCCTAACCTACTAAAATCTCAATTCATACAGATTACATTTGAGAGATTTGTGCAGGGATAAATCATTTAACTTTTTGCCAGAGAAAATTATACGTGTCGGTAACACGATAGGCCTAAAACCAGTAAACCAGTAATTTTAATTTGTATACATTTTTTAAAATATACATTTACTTATATATATATATCAGTTTCCAATAACAATTTAGTTCAATAAAAATATCCCAATAATTGCTATTTTGTGTATAGAAAATATTTATCTCGACAGCTTTTAACTTACAAGCAAATAATTATTTAAATTTTTCAAATTAACATTTGATACTCTTTGTCTTTTCATAGAATTTAACGTTACGTGAACAAACACAACCAATTCCCCTTTAATCTGCAACATACAGAATACACGTACGGGTTAAATAATAAGTTGTAATCTATATCTCTATATAAATACATAAATATAGTTTATTCAACATTAGAATATTTCAAAGATTAATTTTTCAGAATGAAGTGATAAAGATGAAGAATGATCACGCATGGCTTATATAAACCGACGTAGATTTACTTTTTAGCCAGGGACATTTGGATAATTTTTTAGCCAATACTAAAATCCAAACAATAAATGAAACTTAGTGTAGATATTAAAAATAAGTGAATAATTTTCTTTCGCCAAACAGTTATTTGCGGGAAAAAATAAATTTGTTTAACTTGTCAGCTCCCAGGCAGCGCATGTAGCAACGGAGAAGGGGGGGGGGGGGTTCGAGGCCTCTCTCCTATAAATATGTTAAAATACATGTACACGTACATGATAGAATAACTGATTATGCCACTCCCCCCTCCCTCCCGGATTAGGATTTGAGGTTTATCGGAAATGCTGGAACTGTAGAAAAGATTGCCTTATTCTACCGGTCTTAAGAAAAAGCTTCACAACAGCCCCATATACCCCTTCCCCCCAAAAACGTTATTTTTGGGAGTTGATTAAAATCAACTCTCCTATGCAGTTACTCGGGTAAACCGAAAGTGAAACAGTGTTTGGACCTAAGCACAAATCAACACCGCTGACAACATTTAGTTCTTGATCGATATATTCGATGTTATGTATTCTAAAACATTGTTTTTTAAGGAAACTTATTTAGAGATACCTTGTAAATAGTCAGATTTTAAAGGGTACGAACAATTTATATATTCTTTGTAGTCGTACATTGTATGTATTCCTACGCCAGAGTTCAGTCTCGTTCAACCAGACGCTCGGCTGTCTCCGTAAATCTCCGACACGCAGAGAGTCTCTCTTGCTTGTCGGAGATAAACGGAGATAGCCGAGCGTTTGGTGGATCCATACAATTTTTCAGAAAAAAATCGATTACTGATACGTAGTTTGATGGAATTAATTCTTTGAATATATACAACATGATTCCTATAGGGTTTTCACGAAATTCCTGTCTGATAATTCATATTATAAAAATGTGCGTAAGTCAAATACATATAAGATATAGGAAACTACTTGCCATGCAAAATAACATATCGTTGATTTTAAAATAAATATTAATCGATAAAATCAACTCCCGTCAGTACTTCAGTACTTTGATTTAACCTTAGGATAGTCTTAGGACACGGTAAGTGATGTCCTTAAGTTAGGACAAAGTTATGGCGGTTCCTAAATTTTAGGAAAGCTCCGAGAAACAGACTTAAGACTAAGACGTATCCCAAGACATACTTAGGACGCAATTTGTATTTCGCTATATGGAATTTGAGATGGTTGACAGTTTGTTATTGTCATTTTTCATAGTCCTAAGATAGCTTCGTGAACGTGCCTGCTGGTATTGATTCAAAGGTCACAGCTGTATCAGTATGCTTGCATTGTTGTTTGTCACATATTTTAGCATGGAATTTCTCAAGAAGATGGTGAACAATTGTACATTAAAATTGAGCACAATTTGCAGCTGCATGAAGTAAAGATTAAATTTGAGAAACATGTCTTTAAGATATCAACGTTGGTTATCCATGACTTATTTGCACTTTCTGACAGGAAGATCGGGTTTTTCTAGACAGGGGAAATCATTAACCTTATTATAAAGCGAGTTGAATGTTTCTCTATGATAGGTAAACTGAATTTTGCTGGAATGAGTAAGCTGGTATAACTCTATTATTGAAGTTGTTGATGGCTTGTTATCAGCTGAGATAATTAGATTGACACCATCTATGGTCTGGCTTTGCTACTTTCACTTTTGTATTGGGTACCATTGTATGTGCATTTGACTCAAGTATTCAGAAAAATATGTTTTATTAACAAACTTAATAAACATTATTATGCCTCGTTTCCTCACACCCCACCCTCCCGCCCCGATAATAAGGTTGCACTCTCTGGCCCTGGTGGAATGTTATAAATAGATTTGAAACATTCACATACTTTCTTCAACTTTTAATAATTTTACACATAAAAGTTATTTGTGATTTGTTTCATAAGAATTTTTATTACCTACATTGGCAAAAGCAATACTTAGACTTAAGCTTTTCTTCTAATCTATCGCAAAAAATATAATAGCCTTTCGGTTTGTTTTTCCGATGTATTATTTAAGTGTTGTTATTTCTGTGTGTGTATATATATATATATATATATATATAAATTTTGAACCCCTTGTAGGGGCAGTTCTTTTTAGTTCGTTCTTTTTCCCGCGCACTGCTTTTAGAGCTCGCTTCGCTCGCCGGCACTGCGCGCGTTATAATTAAAAATTTTGGGCTCGAATCTTGACCATGAATTTCCATCTTCTTAAGATGTGTTTCGATAAGCAGCATGATTTTAGATAATATCTAACTTAATTAATAAAAACTTTTATTCAACACCATTTTAAAATTACTGTAGTTTAACGTTAACTTTAAATCATATGGAGAAATAAGTCCGATTTTTTCTCATTAATATTCATTAACCACACTACGTAAATCCTGACGTCACAATGTATATAGTTCAAAGTGCGCCAAAGTCGTAGTATTGACTTTAGATAGTTGTCGGTGGGAAATTTTCAAACAGAAGAGGATAATAAAAGTAAAACATCCATGTGTTCGTCTATGAAAACAAAAGCTAATTAAAACACCCTTTGTTTGCCCCTGAAATTTCGTTTAAATCAAATATATATTACATAGAGGTTTGCAGGTTTGTGCCCCTTTACCTACAAGCAACAACCCCAAAAAAGACAATTTTTGAAACTAATTGGCACATTCATTTTAATTAGAAAGAAATAAAAATGTACATTAATTTAAAGTATGAAATATCAAATACTAGGGAGCACCATGGCAACTCGCTTATATCAATTTAAAACATTCGAACTTCTGTGTCGAAATTGGCAATTATCAACTTAATTCACTATTTTACTATGTAAATGGTTCATTTCTCGCTTCAAATTTTCATATTCAAACGGCACAATAAAAAATAAATCAATTTTCAATCGAATAGCGTCATTTTTATTCTACTGGTGTGTAGGTGAAATTCACACCATGGCAAAAAGTTCCGACGTAAGCGTTTCCGAGTTATATAAGAAATTTTGAATGTTCATTACCGTCTTCCTTGGAAGACGGTATAAAGAGTTGAAATAATTTACAGTCTCCGGGTTGTGCACTTCCTCTTCTTTGTGATTGGTAGAAAATACATGATGTGAAAATTTACATTTATTTCATTGGTCAAAATACTGTTCGGCGCAAGGGAGACAATTTTCTGATGATTTAATTTACGTACGACTTAACAATTTTCGAACATTCCCAATCTTAAAAAGAGAGAAAACGAAAAAATAACAAGAATTCAAGCTTTAGTTTCTTAGTACAACTAGTTGAAAGCAAGTTTCTATAATATCTATTGAAAATGTTTGTTCTTTTCATTTTGTATTTTTATGTTAATACTATTAATGTGAAAATTTGATACGATAATGCTAATAGCAGTAAAACAAGCTGAATATCTAATATCAGTTAAACAAGTTGTAGAATGCAGTGGTATTAACTGTGATTTTATGGAATGATTCGATCTTATTTAAGATATCTATATCCCTTTTTATAGTCGATCTCAACAACAAGCATGTGGTATATGCATACCATTACGATATTTTAACTTTGGGCTTGATTAAAAAGCACATATAAAAAAATCCCCAGGCAATTTAAAGGAAGGCGACATTTATATAAAATTGAATTGAATTTTATATGATAACTTGTTGCTGTTTAGAGTTTGGTCTAAAGACGGTAAGCTTTTTTGAAAAGCTATACTTGTTATACATTACTTTGAAATAGTTAAAGCCTCAATTTCAAGATGGCGGCCGCATGCAAATTAGACAAATCGGACTTATTTCTCCATATGTGTCGACAATTAAATGTCGTTTCCTTTCGCAAACGATTATGCAGACGATTTAACGACGTTGAAAATACACAAACACATGCACACTAAAATATTTAAAAATAATAATCAAGAAAAACTGAAACATATTGTTACAGGCCTAATTATGAAAGAAACACATGTATAGCCTACACACGTGGATTGACATGGTATACATGTACACGGGCTGGCTGACGACACCATGAGTCAACACGTTTCTATGGCAGCGAACATTTACAAACAACGAACTTTATATATAGTTGCCGTGATAAAAAGGAGACTTTCGAGATCAACTTTTTTTTATCAAATGAATGTAATAGATATGTGTTCTGATATCATTATTTTGGTGCTGAATTCTTATCAATACACAACGACCTAGTTATCACACAGTTCATATAGTTCATACATGTCACATGAACGCATGTGTATGGTAAAAATAGATCTAACGTAAAATCCAGATAACCCATATATCGATCTACATTGTAAACAAAACCAGGAACAGGGCAGTTTAAAAAGGGAGAATGAGGAAATATTTTATATTAGTTGAACAAGGGAGAAGGCAAGTATCAAAACTATTTACCTGTATATTTCCAGCTATAGCAATGTTACATTGTATAATCAATCTTTATTTGATTAATACGCATAAATACATGTATCAAAAATATGTAGCTGAGACGATGTTTTCTGAGAAAGAGTCCACGTACTTTTACTTTCGATATTGATGAAATAGGTTAAGCCTTTTTTATTTACTTTGGCTTGTGTCTTTGTACACGAACTACGTCAAACTTTTTTTATCGTTCTTTTATTTTTGATTTGAAAAGAAAATTGAAAATACTTATTTCTTAATTCTAAATTTTTCAATGAAACACGTTACGAGAATAGTCAATAATTAGATAAGTTTAGACAGTCATATACTAGATAACCAAATTATCTACTATCGGTAAGTTGCTGTGTTTAGATGTGAATGTTTGATTACTGCAACGGTATCATTAATATTAATGTAAAGTTGCAGGCGGAATGGAGTGCTTGATAATGTTTTGTAAACAAGGCCCATACGCTGTTATTGTTTATAAAGGTTATATACAGTTTTCCATTTTGATGAATGTTTTACTATTTTTTTTTTATTATTATAAACCCCTATGTATATCAATTATGTATTCGGCCATTTCTTTTGAAAAACAAACCTAACAAGAACCTTGTTTTAAGAGGGCTGGATGGTCATGGTCGTTTTAAGGCTACATTTACCTCCTTAAGACGAAGAGCTTTGTATAAAGATATAAGAAACTGGAAAAATTAAGCTTAAATCCCAAACAACGTTTGTAAACATTTGATGAGATAAGAAAGGTTTGTCAGATGTATAAACATAGATATATTAAACAATTGGTTATTTCTATTTAGCGAAAGTTGGGGTTCCAAACGGGTGGAGATATAAGGTAAGAAATACATTAATCGATGTGTTTATTAGTTCATAACACATTTTTCGTAATCAAAAATATTATAAGAAATTATCTTGTTGTTCATAATTGTACGGCAAGAAAAAAAAAGCAATGAAAAACTTCTTTGACGAAATGGTTTTTGCGGAGTATCATATTAATTCGTTATGTTTTGTTTTTGTTTTTGTTTTGTTTTTTTTGATAATCGTATATTTACCATGTCATTATAGTTACAATTGGGCATACGCTTGTATGTACATTATAGAGATATTACCTTTATCTCTGTTTCAATATTTATCATTACTCTGTTTCAATATTTATCATTAATCATCAATTAATAATTATGTCATTAGCCAATGTATGTACATGTATATTAACATCCGGTAAAACAATCACAATTTAAAATAATAAAATAAAAAATGCATGTTTTATTATAGTCTTTTATTAGAACGATTCTTACTTTAAAATGCAAACTTTACGGTACAAAATGCATTACATGTTCATAAAATATTATTGCTATATTGCTGAAAAGGTGGTCCCAATAGTGTATATATCGTTGATTTTTTATGTAATATGCTTATCTGGGTGGGGTTTTTTTCTTTCCAAGTAAATTTTCACCTTAAATAGCAAAGTTATCTGCTTAAGTATGAATTAAAACACAAGAATTGTTGCTAACAATGTTTTTCAAAAAATTCCGTTTAGGTATTGAAGATAACAAAATGGCTGAAAAACAGAGCACAAAGTTTCCTTTGGAGTCCAAAGTTTTGCCAAATCCCAAAGCTCAACCAATCATATCGCTCGTTATATCAAATGTTGGGGGTCCAAATGCGGGACAGGGAACGGCAAACAAACGGAAAAAAGCGATAGCTGGAATACTTAAAACAGTTCATCCAAACGTTGTCCTGTTTCAAGAGTTTCCTTGGACTGGAATACGGAGACACTCTACATGGAAGAATATAAATATTCCGGATAAATACGAGTATTTCGGCCACCAAGGAGCCAGTATTTTATATGATAAAAATGAATTAATTGTCAAAAAACCCAATCTTTCAAAATTTGTTAGACTGCATGGAGAGATGACAAGAAAGGGGAAACTTACTATGGGATTTTCCCCACTGGGAAGAATGTGCATACTGGAAATCGAAACCAAGGGCGTTCCTATGGCACATTTTATCTGTATCTCTTGGCACGGTTCTCATAATTCAAAAAAGGAGACAGAAATAATAAACGAATTAAAAAATTTACTCGTCTTTATCGCAGAAATTGGCAAGCAAATGAAATTGCCATTTATCATTGCTGGCGATTTTAATCTATCATATGAAAAGGCATGCGCAGAGATCAATCAACATACCGTGGCTATTTATGTGTATACGCCCCTGAAACGAAGAGAGGGCAGACTTATAGATTTTTACATAGCATCCAATACGCTACCCTTGGCCGATATAGCTGCCCTCGACTGGGAAACAGTGGAGGATGGAAAAGGTGCTTCGGAGATATTTGATCACGATCCTGTTGTCGCCACGCTGATGACGCACGTTCCAAAACCTTTGGCATCTGTAGAACGTAAATCCACAGCAACGAGCAAATTAACAAAATCTGAGGGGAAATCCAAAGAATCACAATTGCATTAAGATTGTTTTATCTTTATATTTTCTCAAATTAAGAGTTGATTAGTCGTCGGGATGAATCGTTTATTCCATTGATAACATTTATCTACCAATTGAAATTTCTCATGAAATTTTATATGGTCATATGTTACTATGGTTACTATGGTTATTTTCACAAGAAAGGTAATTAGATTCCATCCTGTTTTGTTATTTTGAAAAATACAAAGACGTTCTTTTTTATCTGTACATTGCATAAAACAAAAATTATTTATTTTTGATTGTTTAATTGTCTACTTTAACTCAGGAAATGTTATATCATAATTTTAATGTACTATTTGATTATTTATTTGATGTGTACTCCATATATAGATAAAAAAAAAGAAAAGAAACGATGATATTATATTTATGTTTTCCAAGAAAATGTCTTTTTTGCATAATTTTATCACATAAATTATAAATTATTTTCCTTTTTTTTACATTTATTTCTACCATTAGACTCAAACTGTATGAACTGATGCATCAGACACTATTTTTCTACTGGGACTTGTTCTTTATTGGAGAAACTATAGAGTTGATTTTAAGTAGACTAAGAGTATTCAAGTTGAATTCAAATGCATATTAGTGAGCAGTTAAGGGGCTATTCATGATAGAACCATACAAATTATTAAAGTGTGAAATTCGGACAAATTTGTATTTATTCTGTGGATAACCAAACCCTGACGATCCCGAACTGTACAGAGTAAGCTCAGATTTTTTTTATACATTGAAATGATGTTAAAGGGACATGGTGACGTACAAACACGTGATTTAGCCAATATCGAATTTTTACACGATTTCCACATTTTTTATATATCATATGAAAAGACGAACTTTTGAAAAATTACGGTGTTCAAAAGTAAATAAATCAAATTAAAAAGAGAAAAATAGAATTAAACGTTGGGCCAACACAAAACAATTGAGTTTCCCTTCCGCTTCATAGCGCAGGGGAATGTAAATTACGTTGACCGATAGCGGCCGCCACTTTACATTAACGTTTCGTGTGTAGCGTGTACAACATTATCATTGAAACTCACTGACACATTACACCTAAAAATAAAAGTGTACAGAGTCATTGCAAATTCAATGTACACTGTACACCAACGTTATGTGTGCTATTAAATATCAAAATAGCAAAATCTCACTGGGTTTCTATGCGATGCCCCTGCAAGATGCCTGAACAGGTCGATCTGGTAGCATTTGAAGTCAAAGTTTTCACAATATATTTTCGATATCTATAATCAAACAATAATGCTATTAGCAAGGAAAAGGCTTTAGAAATGGGTCAACAGTTTAACAGTTCAGCCAGTTTCGGACGTAAAAAAACCTTGTTCAGGTATATATGGATAAAAGTTTATATGTGTATTAAAAGTTAAACTATGAGACGTGGTTAATATTTAACACACAATAGTTACAGATTAGTGCATTTCCACAAAATATGAAAAAAATAGAAGATGTTTTTATTAAACTGTAAACTGTGCGAAAAAAGCATATTCTTTTTTTTTGACTGAAAAATTCGAATGCTTATCAGCAAAGATTTTGTCATAACAGATTAAATTCGTTTAAACGAATTCAAAACGAATTAAATTAATTCCCATATTGATTATTGATACAACCTTAAGATGTAGAGTGTACATGAAACTTGTTCTGACACTTTACACAAATAACGTTGGTGTACAGTGTACATTGAATTTGCAATGACACTGTACACTTTGTACACTTTTACTTTTAGGTGTAAGGTGTCAGTGAGTTTCAATGAAAATGTTGCACACGCTACACACAAAACGTTAATGTAAAGTGGCGGCCGCTATCGGCCATCGTAGTAAATACTGCAGCGTGGCATATATCATGAGCCAGCAGCCTTTCATTCAAACCTGATGTCTTCAAGAACTACATATTTATTAAGATGCACTCTCTTTGAATGCATATTTCTTACCACAGACATCGAATAGCTTCAAGTTCAAATTCTTTCCTCAGTGTGTCAATCCCATTGTAACTATTTTTAGACAGCAACCACAATCACGTGACACTAAATCAATGTCCAAAACAACTCGGTTTGTTTACATGTACAATTTCCGGATGAGTTTCAATGACTTGTAAACTGATAGGTAATTACTTATGAAGCTTGAAAACTTCCGTATGATAAAATGTCGTATATTTCTTCTTATTTCCGTTGTCATAATCAAAAAGTAAAACATATATTTTGAGTCAACGTGTCACTTTAATAGGACTTATAAATCAGTTGAGAAATTTGAGAAATTGGTTGTATACTGAAAGAAGGGATGAACGTAATAACTATACTTAAGAAGTAAACAACGAGTTAAAAAGTTCACCGGGATATGAACTTGGTTGGTCGCGTGATCAAATCACGTCAGATCACGTGACCAACCAAGTTCATATCCCGGTGAACTTTTTCTTTTGTTTGTTTATTACTTATATTTACGTTTGAAAAAGGCAAATCGTTCAGAATTATTATAGTTACCGTGTTTTTATGTCTACAATAATCCAACCGTCAAGCGATAAGCGCATGCGATAATCATCGTGACGTCATGAAAAAGTTCAAACAGAATCAAAAGATCAAAACGATATAAACCAATTAAGAATTAAAACAAGCAGAATCTGAAAATTAAAAAAAAAAATTCCAATTATAACTGCATTATTTTGTTGCTGAAATTGATTAAGCAAGATAAGTTACCTTTGATAGAATTATTTGATCATCCAAAGTGAAATATAAAATTGGAATGTTTAAGTAAAAACTATGAAGTGTTGTACTTCAAGGCTAACTTCAAACTCTCAGTTTAAAAAAGACAAAGAACCAATCTTGGGTGTTTTGGGGGTTTTTTTAGGTATTGCCATGTATGTTGCGAATAAACTAGTAAACTAGTGTGTTATAGGATGTTCAATTCCATGACATTTTGAATTAGACATTAAGCAGTTTGTAAGTAAAAATTAAATTCAATATGGAACATCACGAAAAAGTTGCTCTCCCAACATAAGTTTTATGTTCAGATTATTCTCAAAGTGCATCTCATTTTCCATCGGTGTCAAGGGGCAAGCAATGTGTTAGGAACTGCTTTATGCTTTTACTATTTACACAATTTGTAAAAAAAAAATGCACCGTCTCTATCGAAACATGACTTGCATGCAATATTGAAAGAGGGTGATATTTTATACACTTCCATCCAAAAGTCAGAGGAGTTTTTTTTTACTGATATCGGATCTACTAAATCAAGCCAAGTTTAGACATAAATATTATTCATCATATGTGAAGAAAATCTTTGTGGGCAGTATGGGAATTACTAAGAGTTCAGGTCTTGGAGTGTCACTTGAAACTTGTTTGAACATGACAATGCTGTTCTCCTTTTCCATTCATCTGCTGTTGCCGTTAAGCATCAAGGTGGACTTAATTATGTTTTTGATTCTCACAACAGAGGTACCAATGGCCTATGTGACCCTAAAGGAAAGTGTGGTTGTTTCAATGTTTGATTTCTTTTTCAAGATTTATACATTTTTTTGAGAAGTCTTTGTCAATCTATATCAGCCACTGAACTGCATAAATTCAATACGAACGTTGTGCAATAAGTGTAGGACAGTTGTTTACCAGGCCCCATAACTGTCACCTAAATTCGATAGCCCAAAGATGGATAGGTACCTGTCAGGGAGTCTTAAGTATGCATTTTAAGCTTCACTTTTGAATCTAAACCTAAATCCAAGATTCCTATGACTTTTTGTAAGCTTTTGGTAAATAGAGACCTGCAGTCTTATAATAGTCAATCTTTTATAATATTCACAGTTTCAAATATAACGCAAACAATATGCATTCAGTTTATTGCTACAAACATACAATGCACAGGTAATTAAGTAGATTTCCTAAAATAGAACACAAATTAAATCTTATAAAATCAAGTGTCAATTTACCTTCTTGTTTTTGTGACGAAGGAACAAAAATTTCAAGTTACGGTTACCCGAGTGACTCACGTGACCTTAAAAAAATACATGTTAACTATACGGTCACATTTGTCACCCTCAACTCCTTCCCAATGGGCAATGAATTTCACAATTCAAGTAGGGGACATTATGGACATATATATATATATGACTGTGAAAGAACAGAATCTATTATAAACAGTTTCTCTAAGAACCCATATTGGACCCGCCCAAGGGCCTGAACTCCTGACCCAGGGGTTAGACCCGCCCAAGGGCCTGTTTATGGACATCATAACCATGATTTATTTATATCCTCCTGTTGTGGAGGTAGAAAGATTTTCTAAGATTAAATGCATGTTCACTATATGGCCATATTGGCCCCGCCAAAGGGCCAGAACACCTGACCAAGGAGTCATGAATTTCAAAATTTTGGTGAAGGACTTATTAAACATCGTAATCATGCATTCAGCTTATCTTCTTCTACTGTGGAAGTACAGGAGAATGTTTCTAAGATTTAAGGGGGATGTGCGGCCATCTTGTCCATTTGAGGATAAGAATGAAAACATTTCTTGAACTGGCTTGTTTCTGCCCAAAACTGGCCAAAAATGTTGCCAAAAGATACAAAAGCAATAAATATGAAGTCCTAAATGTCATTTTGTTTGAAAAGTATGCATACAAGAACAGGACAATGCCTTTTTAATCACTCAAAACAGCTGTCGAACTGCGCAGCTATATACAGACTTATTTTGAAGATTTAAAAATCTGAAAAAATATAAGGGTGTTCATTGGTGTCCTCTCTACAATCATTTTTCTGAACCCCTGACCTATAGGCCATGAATTTCACAATTTAGATAGAAGGTTTCGTGGATAATATTACTATGTATTTAGTTTTTCTCAAATATATACTAGCGGAAAAAAGAAACTGTGCATTATAAAATTTAGTATAATTTTTCTATATCTATTGTTTGTATTTATAAAATTTAAACAATCGATAATGGTATTGTTTTTGACAATATCGGATGGTAACCGTCCGGGTGCACGGACTTTTTCATGGTTAGTGAGCACCTGTTGTTTATCGAAGAATTTGTACGCACGAGTTTTACGGGCCAATACTGTTTGGAATAAGAACTGTAAAGGATTTGTTTAAACTTTTTTTGTTAAGGAAATCACTTTAGTTTCAACAAAATTTACCCCTATGTCATGCCACGACTCAACGAAAACCAACGTAAATGTGCTGTTGGGATGCTGCATGCTGGAATGGCACAAAATACTGTAGCAAGACACTTTGGAGTTCATCGGAACACCATCCAGTCATTATGGAGACGTTTTCAAAAATCTGGCAACACCCAGGATCGACCACGCTCTGGGCGAGCTCGTGTGACGTCACGTCAACAGGACAACCACATTAGACTTGTGCATCTGAGAAATCGTTTCCAGACAGCAAGTTTGACTGCCCGTAGCATTCCAGGGCCTCGACCAATTAGTCCAAGAACTGTGCGTAATCGTCTGCGCGAGCAAAACATCAGACCAAGACGTCCAGCTGTGCGCCCAGTACTGCTTAAACGTCATCGTATCGCCAGACTAACGGGATGCACACGACATCTGCGATTCAGAATACAGGACTGGGCCAATATTCAGTTCACTGATGAATCCAGATTTCATTTGGATAGCAGTGACGGCCGTTGTAGGGTGTATCGTCGCGTTGGGGAGCGTTACCAGGACGCTTGAGTTGTGCAACGTCGACAATTTTGTGGAGGTAGCGTTATGGTGTGGGGTGGAATATCAGCACGTTGAAGGACCCCTCTATAAATTGTCAATGGAAATCTCACCAGCGTACGCTATTGAGATGAAATTATTCAGCGTCATGTGATGCCCTTCATACAGAGACATCAAAATCACATCACTCTGCAGCAAGACAACGCAAGGCCACACGTTGCACGTGTAGTCAGGGACTTGTTTGTTCAACAGAATGTCGATGTCTTGCTTTGGCCAGCTGTTTCCCCCAATTTGTCGCCGATCGAGCACGTCTGGGATGAAATGGAAAGACGTTTACGCTGTTTACCAAATCAGCCAGTGACATTGGCTGATTTAGGCCAGGCTTTAACCAACATCTGGAACAACATCCCTCAAGCATTTCTGAACACTTTAGTGGCATCAATGAGGCGTCTCATCAAGCATGCGTGAACGCAAATGGTGGTCACACGCGTTATTAATTTTGTTAATTCAATTTCAAATAATAGTGACTTTCGAGTGTGCTGAAATTGACGTTATTTGACGTTGACATTAATGTGTTATGAGATGTTGTTACGAATACATGTGTTAACAGTATTACAAAAAATAAAATTTGTTCATTGTAATTTTTAAATGTTTTTTCATATATTAAATAATGCACAGTTTCTTTTTTCCGCTAGTATATATGGGAGTAAGATTTCATACATTTTCATTGTATGACCATATTGGCTCCGCCCTAGGGCTTGCATTCCTGACCCAGGGGCCATGAATTTATAAAATTTGGTAGAGGACTTCAAGGACAACATAACAATGCCTTTAGTTTTTTTTCCCTACATGTGTTGGAGTAAAGAACATTTTTAAAAATAGCCTTTTTTGCATAATTGGCCCGGCTCATGAGGCCCCAGCGGTGATAAAGTCATAAACACAATTTAGATTATTCTTATCCAATAGATTGGCCTTGTAGTTTTCAAGGAAAAGTAAATACATGTACAAAATAATGTTAAATTGTTAACGGACGTCTCCCGACGTACGACGATGGATGAAGACCAATCACAATAGGTCACCTGAGTGACTTAAGGTATCTCACTCCTCACGTTTTGATTTCATAGCGCAGATGATCATTATATTTAAAATGAATATGATTGTATTTATTTAATCGTCACAGAAATTTTATTATTTCATAATTACACAACATTCATAAAGAAAATCCATTTGAATTCAAGAAACAAACAAGTTTTGGGGGAAACTATTTTTTCGTGCGGAAGGTTTTTTTGCCGAAAATGACAGAAACAAACAATTTAATGAATTTTCAATATACTTTCTTTTTATTATACTTCATTCATTATTCTCATTTTTAAGATTGGATTGGATTTTATCATATTCTATAGGTTTTGTGTGACATGTACAAAATTAAATCTTGAGAGAGTGATAGACGTTTAGCATAAAATCATGCAAATACATGTATATAGAAAATGTCTGAATTTTGCGAGAATTTTACCTTTGAAGCCCTATATCTAAAATTTGACATCACTGACCCCCATGTTTTATTATGTCAAAATGATACTGAATACATATCTAGGCAAACTGGATTAATCTTATGAAATTCTTAATATTCAAAAAGTTTTTATTTCAAATCAAATTGTAACTATCATAGAAATTGTCTATTTTAAGTGCAAAAAAGGTCACAAAAAATTTATGCTGCTTCATACACATTTTTTTTCGTAATCCCTCTATTCAGTGTGACCATTGTGCCTAATTAAAAACAATATTTGAAGAAATAAGTTTGCTTAATCAAAAATACTAACAACAAATTCTAATCAGGCTGAAATTGCATTTTAGGTGCAAAAAGGTCAAATTAAATGGGCCATAACTCAGAGGGTTGAATACTGACCCCCCATTATCTTTGTAGTTTTTAAGTATGTTTTGTCTACAGATTTCAATGATATACTTCTCAAGACATTCTTGATACAACAACATTGAGGAGTGGGATACCTTATTGAATATTGAAAACGTGTAATAATGAAAACACATCCTACATGTAAAAAAGAAAATAGGTAAATATGTACATTTTGTTATTGTATTGTACAAATTTGGTGGACGAAATCAATAACAAGACATCTTCTTCCGTACATTATCTTTCAAAATAAATGGTAAAATCGCCGACTGGCAAAAAAATGGTAATCTACTGTGCATAAGGCACGTAGCATCAGGGGGCCGGGGGGGGGGGGGGGGGGCTGGATGAGTCTGCCCCCCCCACCCCCCCACTTTCCAAAACGATGCTACGTGCCTGTGCATGAGAGATATCAAGTCCACGGACGATCTTATAGCACATTTTCTCTGTATATCTCGGCACGGTTATTATTGTAAAAAAAGAACAGAAGTAGATTAGATCAATGATTAGTGAATTTGTTTATCTCTATCCGAACAATTGTCGGGCAAATGAATTTACCATTCATTATTGCTGGCGATTTCAATCTATCATTAGCAGTGGTGAAACAGAACTTTCAAAATTCTAATTGAAGTATGGCTGCTTATAAATATAAGCCTCTAAGACGAAGCGGGGAGACATAGCATCCAAAAAGCTACATCTGGCACGCATAAACACCATCGACTGGGAGAGCGTAGAAGGTGGAGAAGGTGCTATGGAGATATTTGATCACGATCCTGTCGTCGCCACGCTGATGACGCAA
>WFKH01006014.1:8419814-8422314 GCA_016163765.1 Magallana hongkongensis | reverse complement strand
GAGCATTTATTATGTATATATAAAATATTTATATAATATAACATACATTTAACCAATACAGAATAAATTATGCATATCATGTAACAAGAATTCAAACCAATGGTAATCCCATTTTCAGATCAACAGTTGCATCAATTCAGAGCACTACAATCATATGTACACTGCAACAAATAATATGAATAACAAAAATAAATTTATATTATAAAAAAGAAGCGTAAGCTATGGGGCATGCATAATACCGGTAAATTAAATCATAATAATCTATACAGTTTAGATATAGAAATAGTCAATGTTTAACATATGAATAAAAAATGTTATGATAGAGAATTTGAATACTATGCATTTGCTTTTTGCATAAACATGCACATAAAGGAATTGTTACAACATTTTTAAAAAATTGAAAATAAAGAAAGCTGTATAATGCCCAATAGCAATCTACATACACATGTAACTAATAAAAAAATAATATCCTCACTTTTTATATATTACTATTTACAAAAGAATAAGAGCACCCTTCATTATCAGATCTTAGAGAACATTAAATGCTGTTATTGTACATTTGAAAATCAATATTAACACTTTTAAAATAAAATACTGGTAGCCTTTTATGATGATGTAACCATGATTAATGTTGATTTTGACAGTTCTGCACCAAAGTATTACAAGTTTCTATAAATCCTTTAATTTACTTTCTCTTTGAATTACTTTATTTTGCTCTGCACTGTGAACCACTTTTCTCAGTGACCGAAGTAAACAATGGCAGTCACTGCAGCAAACCCAAGAAGTAAAAATATCACTTTCAATAACCTTGAGTCGCAATTGTTGAATTCATGAGGTAGGACTTCAAAGAAAGTTATGTACAAGAATGTGCCACATGCAATTCCCTGCAGGATTCCTTGAACAAGGTTTGATGCTTTTGAATCCCACAATCGAATAATCCCAATGCCAATCCCAACACCTACGGGTGCAGAAATTGAAAAAAGTAACACCGACTTAATTGCCCCTTTCAAAGTCATTTTGCTCTGAGCAAGGTTCATTCCCAAGCTAAAACTAAGGATGCTCTTATGAAGAGCCAGAGCTGCAAAGATCTGGATCACTTGTTCCGTTTTGTCTTGCAAACCTACAGCCAGGCCCTCAAACAAAGAATGCAACGCTAATGCCAGAAGCAGCAGTAGAGACCTTAGCAATGAGTGGTCATGTGGAAACTCGATATCATGGGTGTGTCCATGAGATTCCTCTTGAGCCTCATCATCAGACAATGTTGCACTATTATCTAAAGCTCTTGAATTCCTCCGGGTACTTTGGAAAGGTTCATCACTTATCCCTGTTATTGAATGTTCACTTCTGACAGACTCTGTCAAACTTTGTTGTCTGGATAATGTACTGTCATTTGCCAGCAACGGCCTTTTAACAGAGTCTTTATTCTGAATATGATTTTCTTTATATGTTAAAACAACTTGTTCGATTCCCAGAATAAGAAATAAACCAAAACTCATAACAAACTCGGCGATCGGAAATGTTGTTGCAGCATTTAAAGCAGTAAGGGCAGTGGTCAAGCTTTCTCGTACACCAGGTAAAAGGTCAAGCACAACCGTGGCTAAAAACACGCCCGCGGCAAAACAATTCAACACACTTATCGTTGTTCTGTACACGATTTGTTTGTGCAGGTCAACGTTATTCCCACTGCGTCTTCGAACATAACTTACGATTTTTAGAGGAAGAAGTCCTAAAATTACTGTCATTACAAATAAACCCGTCAAAACCAACACCTTTACTCCTGTTACCTCCATTTCGTTCTAAACTATATAATCATGATATCATCTGTCCTACTACTTCACCTCCATTTTGTAACGTCACATGACAGCGTTTTGAACATAATTGCAAAATCAATTTGAAAGTTTCGTGTGGAATTCCGGAAACGTGCGCATAGACGATTGTCCGTGTGCAATGTCATTGTAAACAAAATGTGACAGTCATGTGATGTTATGGATGACTTATAAATCAATTAGTCTGAAGATAGTTCCGTTAATAAAGAAACGTTCAAAATATGCATATATTTTTTTCCTCTTTCCACCTTCACCATGTTCACTTGCCTTGGAACGGTTTTCTGTCAGCTCAATTAGACCAAATCCATGTTTACATACTGTATCGAAGAAAATTCGACTGATCTAGAACAGAGTGTAGAATAGAGAAGAATAAATTTTTTAACTTGTGACACCCCCCCCCCCCAAAAAAAAAAGAAACGAAAGAGGAGGGGGGGGGGGTAATAAAAAATCATAAAAATACATAAAAATCAAAAAAATAAAAAAGACAAAAAGACGAGCGAAGATTTTATGGCTGTGCAAGTGTATCAAAATTTCGATATGATGAACTTCTTCACACTCTCTCGAGGTTTTGAGGACACCTTAAACATCATGCGTGGGTCTACAGGGGGTCGGGGTTCTGGACACCCGGCCCTAGAAAATTCAAACTTATTAAATTCGCACAGTAAAATAACCAA
>WFKH01006014.1:8386526-8419414 GCA_016163765.1 Magallana hongkongensis | reverse complement strand
AGAGAGAGAGAGAGAGAGAGAGAGAGAGAGAGAGAGAGAGAGAGAGAGAATACACAGATCAAACATTTAGGAAACCAGGATTAGTGCTTTTGAGCATGCGCGGCGATATATTGTGGGATTTTCAAATGAAAGCGGAATAAAAAAGGTAAACAGAACAAATATATGTATTATCAATCTTTTTAAATATGTTTGAATATATGTTCAGTCAATGATATCATCAGAAACTGTTAAATCTATCCCTTTTAACTGTTATTCTACTAAATTTGAAATCCCGCACTTCTTATTACACGTGAATGGTTCAGCCAATGTACACTGCATATGTATATACATAAAGGATTATAAACTGGACTGTAAACCACATTTCTGCTAATTTCCAGTCAGATTATGTAAAAAATAAGTTTATATTAATTTATGAATATTGCATTTTCACCGGAATACTTATGTACTGACCGAGTATTTTGAGTATATGACGGCGTATAGAAATAGTGTAACATGTAGTATAGTCCGAAATATCTGACGTTTTCCTAGCTTTTTTGACGATTTTGATATTTTACATTTCCTGGCAAGTAAAATATCAAAATCGACAAAAAAGCCAGGAAAACGTCTGATATTTCGGACAACATGTAGTAGTGTACAGGTTTAGTGACTGCTGATAAAAGACCCTGAGCCTGAGGGGAGTTTGTTCTGAATGACAGATCCAAGAATTTTTTTCAAGGGGGAGGGGGTACTTCTAAAGGATGTTTCATTGGGTTCAAGGTCAATTTTCTGTTAATGATTACAGTTGAATATGAACCTACTGCTGCAAAGCAATGCCAGAAAATGAATAAACCAGTAAATGTTATGTTGTATATCTCATTTATCTGAAATAAAACAATTATGGACATACCATCCGCTGGTAAATATGATGTTTAATTTTTCCTCTGAGTAGCAATATTCATTATCACCATCAGATTATTGACTGTGACTTGGCCTTGGTCACTATTACAGTACTCTCTATTTTGGAATTAAGCATCATAATCACAAGTAATTAATATCTACTAGTACTAGTGATTATGATGCTTAATTCAATTCTACTAGATATTTCCATAAATTCAATTTTTTAAAGATTTAAAATAAGCATGTCCTTCAAATTTATGTAACAGAGACAAATATTGCCTATGCCATGTATGCTGGGGTTTGAACCCGGGTCCTCTGCCATGCACATTCAGCACTCTACCGATCAAGCTAAAACGTTAACCCACTAGCCAGAGCTAGGAGGAATGCCATATACCTGACTCTACCACATTTATATGGTCTGTCTAACCTTGTCAATCAACTGAATTGAGGTCTTAGATTGGGTGTTAGACAGACCTGGGGTCAATTACTTTGAAATGTAATGCATTAAATTACAATTACATTGGAATGCTTTCAATTACAATTACCATTACTTTCATTTACAAAAGTAATAAAATAAATTACAATTACTTTGCTAAAGTAATGAATTACATTACACATTACAAGAAAAAAATACATTGAAAAAGAATTTCTGAACACTATTTGTAGTTTTAAAACACATGGCTAACTTTTAAGTCAGATTGTCAAAAAAAAAATATAAGAATAACATGGTTGTCATTTTACACATCATACTGATGTGTCAGATTATTTCATAAAAAAAGAAAAATAGGCTAAATGTAATTCAAATGTAATTAAAAAGTAATGTTCATTACTGGCATTTTTATGGAAGTAATGCATTACATTACAATTATTTGTAATTGAAAAATTGGTGCATAACACCCCATTACTTTCAAAAAAAGTAATGATTACAATGCATTATCAATACACATTACCATTACCCCAGCTCTGGTGTTAGAAAATGATTGACATTCATTAACTCATCCTGTGTATACCATGTCTAGCATGTGTCACAACAATACATGTTAGACATACAAATCCACGCAAACACATTTCCTGCATGGCTTAACACCTTTATCAATTAAGCTCCACTACTTACAGGAAACCTGAACCTAATTGGTGGTAAACCAACCGTTTGAAAATCTCAGCTTTTAAAAAATTATGAAATTGACAAAAAATGTGAGAATTAAGAATTCTTGTTAAAGATTAAATGAATGTTGGAAAGTTTGTGTAGTGTTAAAGTGTATTCTACAAGTAAAAATGTACTCTGAAAAGATATACTAATATTGTAATTGAAACACAAATCTCTGTAGTTCCATGGTATGTTTATGTGTTATGTGTGTTGGCAGCTACAGTATGAGCTGGCTGACGGATGAGTGGAAGGATGGGCTTCCGTCACGGGCACTGCAAAAGATTTCACAGATTGAGGCCCAGCTAGAGAAACTCAAGAAAGAGAGGGAGCAGAAACAGTTCCAGTTTGAAAGCTTAGAACAGGTATGACTGCACCTGGCTGGGTCTAAATAGATACCTGCAAAAGACAGTTTAAAAGAAGATCTGATTAGAAGATAAATTGTATTCAGATTTTAGTGTGCATTATAAATACTGAAAATTTTTAAAGTTACTAACTTTTAAAGTTACTAACTAAATGGTTGATATCATATAACTAGATCTTTATTAATATAAAACTGTTTGTTTATAAATTTAGCATGCTAATCATTCTGTAAACAAACATTAAAGGCTCTCTTTTTTGGGGGGGGGGGGGGGGGATGGGGGGAAAAAATCAAATTGTTTTTTTAAACTTTAGGATTAAAAGGACAAAAGAGAAAAGTAGAGGAAGAAAAGAACAAACAGTCATCATTAAAGAGAGAGAACCAGACCTTGTCAGAATCATGCCAGGACATCGAAAACAAGCGACAAAAACTGGCCCAGGAGCTACAGAGCAAAGAAAACCAGATATCAAGTCTGGATGGAAAGCTGTCACACACTAAAGCCCAGCTTGAGACAGAGACAGCTAAAGTAAGTTTTGCAATTTTTGCATAAGTTGTTCGTTGGAACACACAGGATTTGAGTGTAACATGAAAAATCTGTGGGTTCCAACACATTCTCTCACCAAAGGTCACGCTACACAAGCTTCACTTACACCTCTGTCAATACCCGATGTACAAGGTTCTTGTACAAACTGAAACGATGGGCAAAGAGTAATTAAAATCGATGCAGTTACTTTTTTTATTTAATATAAATATTATAAATTATTCAATTTAAAACTTAATTACCTTTATACATTTTGATTTCAAAGTTACTGTGAGAACTATTTTGTGGAGTTAAAAATTAAAATCCGATCACATGATCTAGTTTGACAGATGTTTAAAAGTTTAAAAAAAGCAGTTTCTGCATGCTCCTGTTCATCGTTGATTTTATACAAATCAGCAGCAATTTCATCTATGATCTTTTTAAACTTGCCCACAAAGTCTGCACCCATTTATATCCTTCCTTTAAGCTGATTGTGCCAGAGAATCAAAACAACAATTCCACGTGCTCACCATGCTTGTTTTGATCATGTGACAGACTATTTTTCTGGTTTTGACAGAGGTGTAAGCAAAGCTTGCGAAGCACGACCTTTGGTGAGAGAATGAGTTCCACCAATGGCCAAGTTATGTGACAGTTAAGAATTAAAAGCAGCTTTTTTAACCATGAGCCCAAGAATAATTGCAGTCTCTGGGAATAGTAAACTCAGTTTTGTTCTAATAGAAAGTAAATACATGTTGGTGCTTATTATAAGAACCATACAGTTATATATCAACAACCAAAAAAAAAAAAAGCAACAATGAATGTGTACATTCAAAATATTGAAATTCACTTTGTCATTAAAACAGAAATGTAATGGGAGACTTTATAACAGCAATTGTTCCTTTTGATAATCAAGGTTAATCAGCTTCAGTCTGAGTTAGAGAGGTTACAGAGAGATAACAATGACCTGGTGAAGAAGATGGACAAGATGTCCGCCGACCACAGCAAGCTACAGGAGTACAGCAAGCAACAAAAGGTACAGCTGGATCAGCAGCAGGAGAAAGTCCGACTGCTGGAGATGGAGCTAAAGAGGCCCGGAGATAACCGTGAGAAGGCGTCCAGCACAGGGTCCGCCGCATCGGCTGGTAGGTAGAAACATCCAAAACTTTAGTCGGGGTGTGATTTTTCCATGGATTTGAAAGTCAAAATGATAATTTTTGAGATCAGTCCAGACCCTCAACTGATTTTATTTTGTCCTTTTTCTTCCTTTTCCAATCACATCTCTGTTTAGTAGGTTACCAATGATATGCAAGAGGCAAATCCACCAAAATTGCATTATAGTTTACATGTATTGCTTTGTTGTTGTTTTTCGTTAAAGATGTAATTATTTTACATAAACTTTTAATCTATGTGCATTGATATTACTTTAGCCAGTGATAACTTGCTGCAATTAGAGATCAAGAAATGGAAAGATCTTCATGAACAAGACATTGTGAAGATTGAAAGCATGAAGCAGGAGTATGACTCGATGGCAAAACAGGTTTGTTAATGGATGCTCTGCATGTACATGTATTTGATGGTTATTCTATGATTATTATTTATTAATATTCAGTTTCAGACATTATGACATACATAGATTTTAAAGGATTAAGTAAAACTTGAAAATGTCTCTCAAAATGCAATTAAACTACATGTATTTCATTCTGTATTGTATATACCGTAATCCGGTGAATATAATACGCAGTAGTGTACAATACGCACCCCCCACTTTGGGCCTGAAAGTGGTGAAAAAAAGCTAGTTCGGATGTATAATACGCATCCAAAAAATTTACCAAATGGTTATGCTAAGTATCCACAAAGCAGTTATACTTTGTATACACGCTTAATTTCATCGTGGAAATACACTACCGGAAATAAGAAAGTGACAATAAATTTTTAGATACGGATTTATTGTAACTAACACATCGCGGTAATATCTTTATTTCATAATCAATGTTTTAAATAGACCTAGTATTAAATATTCTACCGTAAATAAAATCAACTACTTTTGACAAGTGTTATATAATTGTTTAGTCACTACAACCCCTGTGTAGTGAAAAACGGCCGGTGTACAGGTATAGGAGGTAACGGAGCTAATTAAATTCTTAAATGATGCCGATCAAAGTGATCAATTAGAGGCCTGGAATATATTAAAAATATGTGCACAAATAGGTGTGTTGTGTATAGTACACAGTTTATAGCCTAGGGGGAGTGTCTGAGATAACCAAGGTGTCAAGCGTAGCGGTGGGGGAGCACAACAATGGCTTCAATTAACGGAATAGGTTATAGAATTATTTATATTCATAATTATTTGCAATAAATCAATTATCATTACATGTAAATGATTAAAAGTGAGCCAAGTGATGTGCAAGCTGTTTTCAAAGATCGGTTACAAATAGCACGTGGCCATCCAAGCCCGCATTCTATTAATAACAGCTGTAATGGCGGCATACACAGAGATAAAGTATAGGCAGTTCAAATTAATTTTTAAAGGCCATTTTAAAATTGTTTGTTTGATTAACAGACTTTAAGTATACATTTTCTTTGATAACATGCTATAACAATGTTTTCCTAAGCGTTAAATATTATTATATGTGATAATGAAGTAAAGTTACGATGTTTAGCGGGGTATTGGTTCTTGTCTGTGGTCAGCATAGATAATACGCTAGTATGATACCCCGTGCTTCACATAGGGAAAAATATGTCAAAATCCTATAGGGATGTATAATACGCACCCCTTTCTCACGGTAAAAAGTGATGGAAAAAAAGTGCGTATTATATTCACCGGATTACGGTATATATATATATTTTAATAGATTCACATCCTGTGTTACATACAGTAATAGTCATATGTCAATGTAAACCATGCTTACTCATACATACAAATACTTGTAACACCATTTGTATACACTTTATTATTTTAGGCAGAAACACAGATTGAGAAACTGAAGGAAGAATTAAAGAAAAGTGTATCCCAGAACACTGAATCTCAGCTGAAATTAGACAACTTAAATTTGCTTCAACAGAAAAGTCAATCCACCCCCTTGGGTGCCACTCAGCCCCAGAATATAGGGATCGCTGGTCCGAACCAGAACTCTCTTTACCCACAGAATGGTCACCAGAGGGATAATAACATATTCGGAACATCTCAGAACCAAAACAGGCTTAGAAATGACCATGACATTTTTGGGACTTCCCAACCACCACAGAATCGGGGAAGACAACATCAAGGGTCTTGTTTACCAGGTATCTTATGCAATATACATGTACATTTATCTCAATTTATTTTATTATACCCCCGCTCTGAAGGAGAGGGGGGTATACTGTTTTACCCTTGTGTGTCTGTCTGTCTCTGTAACAAATTTTCGTCAAAGATTTCTCAGCAACAATTAATCGCAGCTGCTTGAAATTTTAACACACTCTTTGTTTAGGCATGCCATATGATAGGATTCATTTTTTAACAAATCAGATGTCAACTTCCTGTTAAATGATGACTTTGCTTATTACAGCTTACTCCACTTATATTGAAATCGCTTATTTTGAAATTCCGCTTGTTTTGAATTGAGTAATTCCCCAGTTCTAACCTCTCATTTTCTTTGCATTAAATTAACGGTTATAATGAAATCGGTTATTTTGAAAAATCGCTTATATTGAAGCCACTGATCGGTCCCAAGAGGTGATAATGAGTTGTTTTCATAACGGTTATATTGAAGTACTCCCTGGCGGTTGTCGTCACGATTAGTGACTAATTATGCCTGACCGACCGGTTGATATACAAAGGCGTGAATTGATAAGTTCTCACCTTATGAGTTTTTATACTTCTTTTTAAAAATAAAATTTAGTCACTGTTGAAATCTTTGTTTTTATTATACGGACGTATTGAGGCTAGACGTAATATGGAAACCCCACAGAAAAGAAAAACCTTACCTTTGGACACTAAATACGAACTAGTTATGGCTATTGATAAAAGGACAACGCCTAAATTCTTTAAAAATGGCTTTTCAAAGTGTCTTGTTGCTTTAAAAAGTTAAGCCCCAAAAAAAAATGGATCTAATAAAATGAGTAATTTAAGTTAAACTGGTAAAGGAAGTGCATCTGATAACGATATCAATTTATGGCGTACTATTTCAAATTTAAATTCAATCAGTACCATTTTTACAGTTTATAGTTTAATATATATTCACACATCCACATTCTAGGTAATGCCCCGAGTCTTTCTGATGGTGAGTGGAAATTGAACCTCCCTTCCCAAGGACAGAAATTTTTACAGCAACTGGAAGACCAGGTAGAAAAACTGAAGAAAGAACGAGACCAAAAGCACTTTCAGATTGACAGTTTAGAGCAGGTACAAGTTTCATACATTTTCAAAAAAAAAAAGAAAAACTCGACAAAGTTTTCTCTTTGTTTAATGGTGGAAAAAATGAGAGAGAGAAACTAACCAATGGAGAAATTTGTAGGCACTAGAAATACAAAAGAGAAAAGTAGAAGAGGAGAAAAATTCAGCGTCTTCCTTGAAAAGAGAAATTCAGCAGCTCTCTGACTCATGTGAGGAGTTGGAAAGAACTCGGCAAAAAATAGCTCAGGAAACCCAAACAAAGGACAACCGGATATCCTGTCTGGATGGACAACTGGCACACACCAAGGCTCAGCTAGAAACCCAGACACAGAAAGTTTGTATATATTTTTTTAATACGTTTTTTGGCTGACAGCCAGCGACAGGGTCAGATGTTTTGTAAATGATGGAAACTAATGTATATTCTTGCATACAGTACCTGCAATGTTATTTTTTACAAGATAAACGATAGGATAGGATTCACCCATGATAGAATAGGATAGGATAGGATACACGCATGGTAGAACAGGACACATGCATGATACGATAGGATAGATATACGATAGGAAAGGATAAACAATGTTCATGATAAACGTGTAATCGCATTAAACGATCTTCACGATTAACCTGATAATGGCATAATTTGATAAATAACACGTACAAAACAAGATATACAAAGAATTTCTTTTTATTAACAAGTGCCGAGTTGTTAATCCTAGCTGCATCATTTAAAAAATATAGTTACAAAAAAGACAAGTTAAATCTCATTTTCTAAAAAGATGAGCTTAAATAATCCATAAATTATCTGTATTGTTAACATTGTTTTCATTACCGAACAGCCCCGTCGGTCGCCGCAAACATCTCAGCCGACATCAAACTCACGGAAAATAGCGGGTTCAATTAAAATACAAACTCTTGTTCTAAATAGATATTAAATCTATCATAAATATTTTTTTTAGTTTTGTAAAAATAATGCATAAAATGACGAATTACATTACCAGTACATACAAGTTAATGTTTAGTACACAGTTATACACTCTGCTGACGATTTAATATATTCGACATACAGGTAAATATGTTAACTAAACCTTGTTCCTAAGAACTTCGATTTTCATTTCCATTATTTACAGATATGATTTACATGTAATTTCTTTTTGATAGTTTTGGCCTGAAGAATTTGGATACTAGTATGATAGAATGCTGGATATAATTGTACATTATATGAAAAATAAATTATCGTATACGGCGCACTGATCGACTTGTATCTTCGAAATAAAATAACTTGCGTATGAAAACGGCACGATACATTTAACACGATAGGATAAACGGAAAAACTGTTAAACAATAAACCTGATAGGATTAATGCATGATAGGATAGGATTAATGCACGATAGAACAGTATACACGCAGGATAGGACTGATTCACGATAAGAAAGGATTGTAAAAAATAACGTTGCGGGTACTGTAGTAGGGTAGGACTTCCACTGATCTTTGGTTTCTAATGATGCAGTGTTCAGACTACCGGTAGGTTTTTTTTCTGCTAATAAGACAACTGTTTGATTATTAGGAGGGTATTGGTGATTTTATTTAGGGTTGTTACTAATACCATCTTTCTTATGAAAATGTTAATCTTTATAGAATATTATGTAAGAACAAAAATTTTGAAAAACATAGAAATGGATAAACAAATCCAATGTGAAATTAAAACTCGTTATTTTAAGAGATGAGTGTTTTCATTGGCTACTATACTTACTCTGTTAATAAAATTATTGCTTGATTCAACTTTTTTGCTTTTTAAACGCTTGTTAAACGCTTGATCTGATAGATCGAAGATCTGTTTTAGGCCTCTAAACTAGAACAGGAGCTGGAGAAAATAAAGAATAATGATCAGGATAATTCACGTAAGGTGGACCAGCTGATGGCGGAGAAACAGAAGCTACAGCAGCAGGTGGACGCCGCCACGCAGGAAGTCCGACAGAACCAGGAGATCGTCAGGTACTGCTCACTGGCTGACATTGTTACCATTATTATTTACTTGTCTGCAAATTATAACAGATTTATGCATCATGCATGTCAAAACATTGTAAGAAACCCATGGCAAGTCTTGCTTTCTAACTGTTGACCAACTTCCTGAATTTTCTTCAATGCCATGAAAAAATTTGTGAATCCTTCACATCTTAATGTAAATGGAAATCACAGAATTTGCTCTCATTGTTGGCAAATACACGTATAAACAAGTGTGATAGGGCAAAATTATCATTGAGTGAAAATGACACCGATATTGTGGTTTTACCAGTATTTTTTTCTGATAGATGAATTACCTCTATAATTGGGTATTTTGTTTTTCTTCAGTGCTCTGAAGAAGAAAGAAACAAATGACCTGAAGAAACTAGAGGAGAAAGAATCAGAATTGTACAACATAAAATCTGAGTTGAAGAATACCAAAGACAATTTAGCAGAGAAAAATAAACAGATGACTGGTAGGTGTGATAATGATTAATGATTATTCTGTTGATGAGCAACTTATAAAATAGTGCAAGGCTATCTACAGTATATGTCCAACAAGATCCTCTTACAGTGTATCTACAGCACATGCCCATTAAGATCCTCTTACAGTGAATCTACAGTACATGTCCAAGAAGATCTCTTATATACAGTACATGTCCAAGACGATCTTATCTACAGTACATGTCCAATAAGATCTTATCTACAGCACATGTCCATTAAGATTCTCTTACAGTGAATCTACAGTACATGTCCAAGAAGATCCTCTTATCTACAGAACATGTCCAATAAGATCTTATCTACAGGACATGTCCAATAAGATCTTATCTACAGTATATGTCCAATGGAATCCTCTTATCTACATGTACAATACATGTCCAATAGAATCCTCTTATCTATGGTACATGTCCAATAAGATCCTCTTATTTATGGTACATGTCCGAAAAGATCCTTTAGAGTCATGTTGAAAAAACCATAACAACGTAAAATCATAATCTTGACATCTAATATTAGCGTGTAGCCATAAGGTTAAAATACACAAAAAAAATCCAATGAATAAGACTGCCAACTCACTTCACCATATCCATGATATCTCCAATACCATGGATATGCTGAAGTGATTTGGTGAAGTGATTTGGTGGTCCTGTCCACTGTTTCTTTTTGTATTTAAACCTTAAATTATGCCGGATCTTAAATCCTCGAATATCTGAAATAATTATTTTTTGGTACACTTGAGTTATAACATGGTTTTACTTCTGCTTTTAATTTTCTAAAAAGCAAAAATCAGCCAATTCTTTAAAAAAAAATCTTATAAACATTTAAAAACAGAACATTTCTTTAGTATTTTTTAAATACAACATGACAAGACAAAAATGAAAATTGATGCTTCATTTTATTTAACAGAGGCTCAGAGAAGCTGGAGTGTAGCCGAGGAAAAACTTAGAACAACTCTGAATGAGAGGGAAAGTGAGGCCAAGAAATACAACGATAATCTGTTCACCAAAGAGAGAGACATCAAAGACCTACAGAACGAACTGAGAGGTGTGCAGAACCAGATCTCCGACAACAAGTCGGCGCTGGAGAGGAAGGAGAAGGAGATAAACCAGATGAACTTTGCGCGTGAGCAGCAGCAGGGGCAGCTGGACGAGTTACAGTCCAAGCTGAGGAAGCAGCAGGAGGACTACCACTGTCTGCAAACCAAGCACGACCAGCTCCACTCTAGCCACCTGACCACCCTCAACCAGCTACAGGAGCTCAGAAAGCAGGCCGAGGCTCGTGACCAGAGTCTCGCAGAGCAGCAGGCAAGCTTTGATTCCCTGCAGTCTCAGATGACCGAGAAAGAGACAGGCTTACTGGGCGAGATCACTGAACTACAGACACAGTTGGCTCAGGCTCACTTTGCCACAGAGTCCAAAAACAAAGACATTACCTCGCTGGAGATGCAGATATTGTCGGTTCAGATGCAGCTAGATTCTGTTGCTCAAGAATCTCAGAAGAAAGTTGATGAAGCAGAGAATAAAGTTAGAGAGCTGACAGACATTAAGGAAAAGCTAATGGACATAGAGAGTTCAAAGAATACAGAGCTGAGAAATTTACAACAGAAATTGGAAGAAGCAGAACAAAACTTGAGGAGACTAAGTTCTGAAATGGAATACTTGCAATCAGAAAAGAAGCAATTAGAGGAAGAGTGCGGAGATGTAAAATCAAAACTACAACAAGCCAGTGATGCACTTCGTACAAAGGAAGAAGAATTAAATGAGGTCATCAAAAGCTCATCTGAAATGCAAGATACTTTAGGTAGAGAAAATACCAAATTAACAACAGATTTTGAGAACTTAAAGATACAGTGTAATGATTTAATAGAGGAAAGAGACAAGTTAAAAGAAGCTTTAGATAAAAAAGGTGAAAGTATCAAAGAGTTTGAACAAAACTTGAAAGAAAAAGATAAGGAAATAAAAACAGTAGCTTTGAGTTGTGAAGAATTAACAAAAGAAAATGATGAACTGAAACTGGAGAATACCACTCTACAAAGTCAACTGAGTCAGGCAAGTGAAGCTTTGACCTGCAGAGTAGCTGAATTAGAGGAAAGTAGAACACAGCTTCAAACTGAAAATAGTAAACTATGCACTGATCTCACCAACAAACAAACACAGGTCTCCTATATGAACGAACAAATCAAGAAGATGAAGGAGGACAAAGAAAAGCACCTACAAGCACTGCAAGTCAATTCTCAGGAAATCTCTGCTCTGAAGTGTGAAATTGAATCATTGATGATTGAAAAAGAAAATATAGCAAAGATCTCTGATGATTTGAGAGAAAGTGAGAGAACAAAGAGTGAAGAAATAGAGAATCGCATTGTCCAGATGATGCAGTTAGAATCAATAGCTGAAAACAGAAAGAGTGAAATACAGTCTTTGCAGACTCAGCTCTCTGCAATTCAAAATGAAATGTTTGTAGAGCTTACAAAACTCTCAGAAGAAAAAGAATCACTTTCCGTAAAACAGGCAGCCATGGTGGAAAATCATGATAAATTAGAGCAAGTTCTTCAAGAAAAGAATTTAGAATTAGAAACAGTAAGGAAAGAGATAACTGATTTGAAGTCAGACCTCCTTAGTCTTCAAAAGTCAAACGAGATTCTAAGTGAGAATCTTTCTAAAAGCGAAACTATGGCAGTAGACCTTCAGCATAAGCTTGAACAAGAAAGTTCAGTTGTTAACTTGAAATCACAGGAGTTATCTTCAGCTTTGATGGAAGTAGAGCAGTTGCAACAATCAGCTGATAAACAGACACAGAAACTTGTATCTGAGATAGAAGACCTGGAGAGAACCAACAAAGACTTACTAGAAGCCAGGGGTTGTATGCAAGGTTCTTTGAGGGCTCTAGAAGAAGAAAAGGAAAAACTGCAAAGTCATATTAATACCCTTCAGACCGAACAGTCTTCAATATGCTCTAAATTAGAACAGAGCTCTCTTGAAATGACAGATCAAGCTACAAAATTAGAGGAATTGTCCATCTGTCTTCAACAGGCCAATGAGGCTGTGTCAATCAAGGACGGAGAGTTAAAGAAACTGAGTGAAGAACTTAAAACTCTGAATCAAACAACTTGCCTTGAAATGGAAAAGAAATCAGAGTTTTTATTACAGAAACAAAGTGAAATAGATTCTTTGAAAGAGCAGTGTGAAAACCTAAAGCAACTCTGTGAGGTTAAAAGTGAAAACATTTTGAAATTAGAAGCTAAGCTAAATGAGTATATCCAGACACAGAAAGTGCTGCATGCTGATTTAGAGAGACTAACGGAGAAGGCTGGTAACCAGGAAACTGAACTTGAAGATTTAAAGATTAAATGCAATCAGGCAGAGGAAGTAGTGAAAGAAAAAGAAAACATGATTTGTTCTCTGCAGAAAGAAGTCAAGGAAACTCAAAGTAAATTTGAATGCGATATGGAGAAAATTTCATCTGAAAATTCTGAATTGAAAGTTCAGTTAGATCAGCTGTGTTCAGAAAAGCTAAAAGGAAATGAGTTGATTGAGAGTACCATGTCTCAGAAGGAGGGTCTGTTGGGAGAACTCAAAGAAATGAAGGAGGCTTTGCAGAAGATGGAAGCCAAGCAAGAAATGCTGCAGATGGATATGGAGGATAAAGATGAATGTCTAGAAGCTTTGGAGCAAAAAGTCTCAATGATGGAAGAAGCAGCAGTAAACATGAAAGCAGCTTCTGAAGATAAAGACAAAATGATATCTTCACTAAAGTCAGAGTTAGAACAAGCCAGTGGAAAATTGGATTCAGTCATGAATGAAAAAGAGGCTTTGGAAACACAGCTAAAAGAGAGCAGTCTTCATTGTGAGCAGCAGTCGTCAGCCTTAGAGGCAGAGCGTATGGCACTGGAGAAGAAATCAGAAAATATAGGGCAGCTACAAAGAGAATGTGAGAAACTGAAAGTAAAATTGGATTCAGTAGCAGACAGTGAGAGGGAAAAATCCAGTAAACTTGAGAAACTTCAGTCACATGTTGAGGATCTTGGAAAATCTGTGGAAAAGTGTCAGCTGGAATTGCAGGAAGGTAGAGATAATATCAAGATATTGGAATCACAGTGTAGCAAGCTTCAAGATGAATGTACAAACAAAGGACAGACTTTAACAGAAAAGCAAGAAGAATTTGATAAACAAGTTGCTCATATTAACACATTGGAAGAGACCATATCTCGGATGCAAGAGAAACTCGACAACATGAACGAATTAAACACAAGCAAGGATAATAGATGTGCACAGCTAGCTGAAGAGTTAAGTGATCTCCAGCAAGAATATCAAGCAAAGAAGGAAATACTAGAGCAGCGGAACATGTCCCTTGAGACTTACACAGAGAAAGTCAAACACATGACACAGGAATTGGAAGAGCATGAGAGACAAAGGTGTAAAGAAAGTTGTGACCTTCAAGTTAAGTTACAATACAAACAAGATGTGCTTGACAGGAAGGTTTCAGAGCTCCAGAAGCTAAAGACCTCATTTGGTGACATGGAAAATGCTGTCAAAAATTCTCAAAGCAGATTAGAAGAGAAAAATGCTGAAAGTCATTCCCTCCTTACAGAGATGGACAAACTACAGAGGGAGCTGTATGAGGTCAAAGACTCCATTGTAGAGAAAGAAAAGTTACTGCAATCTCAGAGAGATGCCAGTGAGATAATGGAGAGGAGACTGAATGAAACTATTCAAGTAAAGAATCTTGCTGAGGAGACTTTGGATCAAGAATCTGCAAAATTGAAATTTAGACTTGACATGTTAGAATCTGAAAAAGAAGAATTAGAGTCCCAGAACACACTTTTCAAAGAGCAAATTGAAAACCTTAAAACTCAGATGCATGAAATGAAGACCTGTCTTGACAAAAAGGAGCAAGATTTATCAAGCAATGTAAATGACTGTTTGACAATGGAGAGAAAGCTTGCAGAGACTTCTGAGGCCAAAAATTATCTACAACATCAATGTGAACAGTTGCAAGGAGACATGGAGGCAAAACAGCTCCAGATTCAATCCCTCCAAAACCAGCTTGAGGAGAAGGCAAATCAAATCTCAGAATTGTCTGCAGTTATAGAGACAAAAGAGATGTCAGTAACTGAGCTTCAGGAGCAAATTGTTGACCTCGAAGAAAGTAAATCATCCCAGAATAAGACTTTCATTGATGACATGTTTCAGAAGGACAAAACTATTGAGTCATTGGAAGCCACCATTCAAGATGTACAAGGTCGTCTTCAAGAAAAACAACAGCAGCTGAAAACTGTAGAATCAGACATGGAAACTCAATCAGCAGAATTCAGTAAAAAGTTAGAACACTTCCAACAACAGCTCCAAAGTTCTCAAGATGAGATTTATCAACTTAAAGATCAGCTCAAAACGGCATCTACTAAAGAGTTTGAAATCACGCAAAAACATTCAGAGGCAGATGGACAGGTGTCTATATTATCCTCCAAGATTGAAGAGCTTTCCACACAGAGTGAATCTCAAATCAACAGCCTTCAAGATAAAATCATTGTTCTAGAGAAAGACCTATCTGAATTAACCACCAATAATGCTGGAATGAAAAACAGATTAGAAGAATTTGAATTCCAGAAAAGTACAGTGGAGGAGGAGTATAAAGAAACAATGAGACAAAAGTCTGAACTGGAACTTGATGTCACAGACAAGGTGCAAAAGATTGAAAAGTTAGAAGACCAGATTCGAGAACTTGTGTTGCAGACACAAGCCCTTTCCTCGGAAAAAGAAAAGCTTCAGTATGAATTAGATGAGTCCTGTAAGGAAAAACAACAACAAGTGAATTCATTATCAGAAAAACATGAGAAATTAGAGAAAGCTTTACGTGAGAAGGAATTAACTGTTTTTGAATTGAATGATAAGATTGTAAAGTTAGAACAAGATTGCGATGAAGCAGAGAATGTCAGGAGTTTACTGAATGAGGAAAGGGAAGAACTACAACAAAAGTTACTTAGAGTGGAAGAACAACTCTCAGAAGTAGAAATGAATAGTGTCAAAAACATGGACAAATTACAGAATCTTGTTTCTCAAGAGAGCAATAGTCAAGACCAGATTAATCAATTGGAGGAAGAATCTAGAGCGCTCAGAGAAACTGTGGAAAGTCTAGAGATGCTGAAGATAGAACTGACAGAGAAACTCACGAACACAGAAAGCAAACTAAATCAGACAGAATCAGAAAATGCAGAATTAACAGCTGCTCACCAAAGGGCCATCAGCCAGATCGAATTCTTGAATGATGAGATCCAAAGACTTGTGGAAGCCAGTGAGCAACAAGCACTGAAAACTCAAGAGGCAGAGAACCAGATAAAGGCTAAAGAGTGTGAAGTTTCTGATAAGGATAATATTATTGCTGAGATGGAGAGTAGAGTGGAAGATATGATTAGGGACAAAGATACCAGTGAATCACAGAGGCAGGATAGCATTAGTGAACTAAACACTGAGATAGAATCTCTCAGAGAAAAGCTCATCAGTGCTGAATCTAGCAAAGAACAATTAGAAGCATCGATTAAGACAATTAATGACTCATTTGAGGAAGTGTGTAAGAGGGAAGAAGACTTGAAATTTGAAGTCTCTCAATTAAAACAGTCAGAAGAAGAATTAAACAACAAGATTTCAGAGAGCCTAACTAATATATCAGCACTTGAAGATCAAATTCATAGTCTTGAGCAGAATATTGTTGCCTTGTCAAGTGAGAAGGAAATCTTGCAAAGCAAACTACAAGAAGCCGAATTAGTCATTGAATCGAACCAGTGTTCATCTCAAGATGTTCAACAACAATTGGATGAATTGAGAAGCAAAAAGGCAATGCTACAAGAATCTGTAACATCTCTGCAAAATCAAAACATGGAACTTGAAGGAAAGCATTCCCAGTTGATCCTAGATATTGAAACATTAAAAAAAGAAACTGAAGAGTTGCAAGTAAGACACGTGGATGAAATTGAACAAAAACAAATCATGGTTTGTGATCTGGAGGAAAAAATAGAGAAAATACAGAAACAGCTACAAGATAAAGAAGTTACTGAAAAAAGACATGAAGAAAACTCTAAGAGTATTGCTAAGGAACTTCAAGAACTTAATGACAAACTTTACAATAAAGATCAATATATAGAAGAATTAGAGGAAAAAAAGAATACAGAAATGGAGAAATGCAGAGAACTAGAATCAAAAGTGAGTGATCTACAGTTACAACTCACAACTGCTGAAGATGAGAATGCACAGCTCAACAGTGAACTACAGGCAGTAAGAGAGGAGTTTACTCAGCGTATTGAAAATGCTGAGGAAAGACTCCAAATGACAGAAGACAAACATAAAGATATTGCATCTTTGTATTCAAGCCATGAGGCCAATATGAATGCTAAAACCAAAGAAAATGAAGAATTGTCATCTCAAATAGAAAGCCTTACCAAACAAGTAGCTGAAATGGAGGAGAAGATTTCAGAACAAAACACACAGAAAATTGGTCTTGAGGATGAGCTGCAGAACTTGAGAAATTACATCAGTAATTTAGAAGAGGAGAGAAGTTCACTGGAGTCCCAGGTCAGTGCATCTCAATCAGAGCTCCAGTGTACACAGACATTTTCCCAGCAGGCTCAGCAGCAGGTTGAAGAAGCCAGTGAAAAGTTCACATCTCTACAGGAAACTGTCCAGGAATTAGAGGCAGAGAACCAAGAAAGTAAAAATATGGTACAGCAGTTAAAGGTAGAGAACCAGAGACTACTCATAGAGGCTGAAGAAAGGGAGACCAAGCTGAAAGGGGATCTGGATGAACTGCAAAATAGATATGATCAGCAACAGACCGAGCTGAACTTGTCCCAGAAGACACAAGAGGATCTGATGAACCAGTGTAAAATGTCAGGAAATAGATTGGCTGAAATTGAAGAAGAATTATCTCAAAGTAAACAGAGTTTATCAACTTTGCAAGATGAATTAGACTTGAAGAGTCAAGAACTAGCAGACACTAAAGAAAGGCTTTTGGATAGCAATGAACTACTAAAGCTTGAGAATGAAAATAAAGAACTAAAAGAAAAGATTGAGGCATCCACTAAGGAGTTGGAACAAACTTATTCAGAGTTAGAACTGATGATTATAGAGAAAGGAGAAGCTCTACAAGATTTGGATATGGTTAAACAAGAGAAAGAACAGCTGAATAAAGAAATAATGGAATTAAACAGGAGAATTAATGAGTTACAGGCAGAAGTGGAAGAGAAGGAGGCAAGAGTTCAGGAGCAGAAGCAGAGGTTGGTGTCAGTGACAGAGGAGTGTGGAGGGGAGGTCATGGAGATTAAACAGGTGATCAGCTCCTCCCTGGAACCCACCATTGTAGAGTATCAGGGCATTGTGAAGGAAAAGAAGAAGCAAATCATAGAGAAAGAGAACGAATTGCTGAAGCTCAGGGGAAAGCTGACAGAAATAAGTGATAAACTGGGTGAAAAAGACACTGAAATAGCCAGTTTGTCAGAAACATGTGAAAGATTAACCAAAGAGAAGCAAGAACTACATTCCGATATGGGTACTTATCAAGACGCCATGGAAAGCTTGGAGAAAGAAAATGAAGCATATTTAGCAGGGAAGAATACATTAGAATCTGAATTGAAACAAATAACAACAGAGCGTGACGAGGCTCAACATATGATAGATGTACTTAAAAATTCTATGAAGGAACTGGAGACAACTCAACAGAAGAAACTGGAAGAAACAGAACAGTTGTGGAAAGAAGAGAAAGATAGCTTGAACAGTAAGATATTTTCCATGGATGCTGAGATTATGGAACTCACAGACAAACTCTACAGTCAGTCTCAACAAGATTCGGTATCAAAGGAAGAAATGGATGCATTACAGAGTAAGATAAGGGAATATGAGGAAGAACATTCAAATTATGAAAAGGAGATTCAGAAGCATTTGAACAAGGTGGAAGAACTGACGATTGAGCTGAGTCAGAGTAAAGAACAGCTTGCATCTTCAGAGGTCAGAAACAATGAGTACAAGGAGGAGGTGGGCAGTCTGCAGCAGCAAGTGAACGAAAGTAAAGAAAAGCTGGAGGATGTACAGACGTGTCTACAGGTGAAGGAAGTTGAAGCTCAGGACCTTGAACGGCTGATTGCTGATAAAGACAGGGAAATTTCAGACCTGAGGAAGCAGAATGACAACAAGGAGAAGGAGAAGGGAGAGCTTCTGTCGGAGTTCTTGATTTTAGAGGACCACAAGGCAGAGCTGGAAAAGACTGTGGCTTCAATGGAGCTAGAGGTAATGTACTTCTTTTAAAAATAGACTATTAGTAATAGACTCCTTTTAAGAATAGGTAAATTTACTGAACTAGGGGTAATATACATCTTATGAAAATTGGTATATCTACTTGCGGTAACTATTTTGTATGCTTTTTTAAAATTATTTTTTATGCTCTTTTCAATCCATATTCACTTTTTATACCATTGGTATTTTCTAGTTTGCTGATGCAAAGAAAGAAGAGAGAAACAGAATAGAAGAACAAATTGAGAAAATGAAGGTAAGCCTTGGTATCCATCAATTACTTATAAAATAATGTCCTCACAAACCAGTGATTTTTTCTATAACATGAAACATTGGCTAACATGAAAAAAAATTTCACTGTATTTTTAATGATATTTAAAAACATTAAAGAATTAATATCATTGAAATATATATATTTAGGAAAGTAAAGAAAACATTCATCAGAAAATTTTGTTTGTCATAACTTTTTGGATAAACACTAAACATTAACATTTCAGATGGAGCACAATGAAGACATCCTGAAACTCAAAGACATGATACAAATAGAGTCAACAAAACAACTGGAAATGAAAGAAGAACATTCAAAGATTCTCTTGGAATTAAAGGAGAACAATAGAAGTCAGATACAGGAGGTTGGTCTATCAAATACTGACAGCTTTGACTATATTGTCCTGGTAATCAATCTGTAAATGTGCACCATCCTTTTAATGATGATTTCTTTAATAGCTGAAGGATAAACAAAGGGAAGAGATGGCCAAGGTACAGGAACAGTACGAGGCTGAAGTGAGTCTACTTAAGGACTCGCTGTCCCAGCATTCCACTGTAGAGGAAAAAGAAGACAGAATGAAAACCGAGATAGACAAGCTGAAGTCCTCACTGGAAAAGTACAGACACCAGGAGCAGATGGCAGAGAGGAAGGAGATGGAGCTGAGTGAGAGGATAGTGGCGCTGGAGTCCCAGATAGAGAAATCCAAGGAGCAGAGCAACAAGTATAACGAGGTATGACAGTACTTACTGACAGGGCTTCATTGTGTAGCCCAACTCATCAACTGACAAAATTAATGGCAGGGGAAAACCTGACAGTTGACTTTACTTTGATATCTTGTTTCTAAGCATATTACTCTCTACCATACAGTAGATTTTTGAAAAGACATTCGAATGTAGGGCTGCGCAATAATACCGGTATTCCGGTGTATTGCGGTACGTGGACAAAAAATATCATATCGCGATACATTTTTTCAATACCGGTATACCGGGTTAATTGATCGGGCTCGAAATTTCGTTACGGGCTCGGGATTTCAAAATTCTGATTTGAATTAAAAATGGCTGATGCATTTGTAATCATTCCAAACACTAAAGGAAAGTCAGAGGTTTTGATATTATGACTGCTCAAAGAGCTTCCCTAAAGCCAAAACATGTTGATATGCTGATATTCTTAATAAAGAATTTGAAGTAGGTCCTGTTGAAGTTGTAACTTTGTCTCCCTGCAGGTTGACACAATCAGTTAAAACATTCATTTCTTATCATAACCGTAATTTCATTTATTGTTGCACAATTGATTTATTTTCTTTTTCCACCAGATCAGTGGACTGCCTAAAATGCATTGTACCAAATGTACCTAATTAACTGACTACTTGGGTCTAGTCTTGCTAGATGATAAATCGTCTAATGTTTCAAGGTTTTTTTAAAACGGTTTTTAAATTAACACCAGCAATGTTTTATTCTTTTATTTTATATAGAATTATAGACCAAATGAATTATGTATACAAATCTATCAATTACAATCTATTAACATTAAAAAAAATCAAATTTTGATTAAAAAAAAATATTGCAATACATATCGCAATACATTTAAAATATCGCAATATATCGCAATACAAAATTTACCCCCAATATCCAGCCCTATCCGAATGTATATCATATCAATTAAGCCAGTTTCAATTTCATCACCATCATTTATATTCTGTTTTGAAAAACTGCAAAATGTACACTCTTTGTCATAATTCAAGAGAAAAGAAAATATGATCCTCACAAACTACATGTAATTTTGTTCTATTTTCCAGTATTTGTCCAAGTGGGAGAACAAGTGTACCCGCTTATCCACAGAACTGACAGCAGAAAAAAACAAGAATCGTAAGCTGAAGGAGACAATGGACAGCAAGAAAGTGGAACAAGAGGTAAGGCCTGGTGCACCCAAGTCAGCCACAGAAAGCAACTCCAGTCTTCATCTCTCATAGGATCCTAATTTTATGATTATTTTTACTATAAGTTTCATCTATGATACTGATCAATGGATGCATGAATTCATCAATGTCAGTATTTGATGGCCACTCTTTTCAACGCATTTTAATATCAATGGATGCATGGTTGAATGAGAAAATTCCTTTGGTTTAAAAACATCAATGCAGTGTTCGATAACCTATTTTTTCAAAGCATTTTGATTTTAATATCCTTCCTGCTGAGTGTCATGTACTTTTAGTTAATCTTTGTGGTAAACTAGTTTTTTCATGTTATTTGTTTCAACTTATATAAATTAAATGTGATTTATGCTCGTATATGATTATGAATTTAATTTTTTTTTTCGAAATTTCTCTGTACCTGAATGTAATCATGTTCAGTTTTTTGTTCTGATCTATTTTTAGGAAGAAGTGTCAAAACTCAAAGACGAAATCAAACAGTTGCACCACAGTGTGGAAAACCTCAAGAAATTAAGTATGTACAACAAATGTGTGTATGTACATTTATAAAAAAAGTAATCCCTGTATTTCTATAAAAATGAATTAAGAATCTATATACGTGTAGATAAAAAAAAAGGTGTGTGTGTGTATTGCTTTTTTGAAATTTTGTTGACTTGTTAAGTGAATCATCCATGATATTTCTTATTGTATTTTGCCTGCCTTTCCTAAAGTGTACTTAACATTTTCAGACACTTTGAGCAAGTCCTCCGAAAAGAGAAGAGGTATATCCTTGTCCCGGTCCCCTAGGTCAGCTGTTGCCCCCACCGGTAAGGGGGAGTCTGTAGGAGGTGGTGCCCATCACACTGTGCCCACTGCTGCGGAGCCAGGCATTGTTAAACCAGAACCCAGGGTGCCCCAGGTGTCGGGGAGAGGCTCACAGACCAATAACAAGTCTCCCAGGGGGAGGTCACCCAATCACAGTTCACAGTCGTCCAAGTCGTTGTTCTCCAGGGATAAGATACAGCGGACCGGGGAGAAGAGTGCTTTCATAGGGAAAAGTAAATTTGAACCTGTGATAAAACCAGTTGTGACGAGACCTAGTGTCATTGCAATAGGATCTGGTTCAAGTTCGTTTCAACCGGTGACTTCTAAATCATTGAGTAGTGCTTTGTCTACAGGGAGTGTGAGTGCAGTGACTTCAGTGGTCAGTGGCAGACCTGTGAACTCTACTAGTGCTGTGTCAGACCGGGTTAAAACCAAGGGACTGTGGAGTGTCAGCCCCACCCAGGAGACAGTTCCTGGGGGTCACACATCAGAGAGACCACGTGCTGGGGAGAAAAGACTCTCGTCTGAATCCCAGGATGAGCTTGCTCCAAAGAAAATGAAGAGTTTAAATGGTAAATACTGGTTTTTGGTTGTTGTTTTTTGTCTTTTTTACTAATTTTGAAACAAGAATTACATGTTTCTTATGATCATATCGAGCACCTGACATATATTTATATATACTATATCCATGGGAACTAGACCAGTATTTCCAATAAAATGTTTTTAACTGATAGTTGTGGGCTTTTAATGGAAAATCAAAATTATTTAATTCTTTTTATTGTGTTTACTTATTTTTGTAGCTTAGCAAGTGTTGTCTGAATCTTTGAGTAAACCGTTATTAGTTGGATCTAAGGACAATATTTGATTTGTTAGACCTAAAGACAGATTTGTAGTCCAAGGTTGAAAGCAGAGGGCAAAATTCAGTCAGAAGGTATAACAAATCAGGTGTTGCTTGAATCCCAGTCACCAAACTTGCAACTTGAGTCAGCTCATTTAAATGTTATAGCCCTGGCTTGTTTTGTTATACCTTTTACTTAAGAGGGCTTGATGGTCGTGGCCATTTTAGATGGCATTAGTCTCCTTTAGAAGAAGAGCTCTATATAAAATATAAGAAAATACCCAAATTCAAATGGTAGAATATATAGATTTTTTCTTTACTAAACAATATTTTATAGCTTAACAAATCATATGATATCTTAAATTGCCAGGTAGATCTGCTGGTTAGTTTGTTGACCATTCAGCCTCCATAAGATGTGTGTATTTGTAGTTTTTGGATAACAAATGACAACTCATGTCACAATGCTATTTGACTATTCATGTTCCACAGACAGAGATTAAATGAATATCAATCAGTGGTGACATAGCAGTCCAACAATTTTCATGTTGAACTGGCAGCAAAGTCAACATTAAAGTTGAAAGACTAGTCAAACATTTATTTTGTGAGACTTTATGTTGAAACAGAATGTTTTGGAAGTATTTTCAACTACAAAACAAAATTTCTTCTTCATTATTTGTAGTTATAATTATTAAAAATAATCATGATGGCTTATTTAAATATTTTTATTAATGTTTAGGTGTAGACAAGGTGGAAAAACGACCTCTTCAGTCTATTACCAACAGTCCTGTGAAAAAGAGGCCAGAAGAAGTGGAGGATACTAGTGTGGGGCCCACTAAGAGGGCGCTCAGTCTGAAAAAGTCTCCCGCCCGCCCCTCATTGAAATCTAACAGTGAGGCAGTGTCCACCGAGGAACCGAAAGAGGAGGAAGATTGTGTCATCCAGTAGACAGTTATCTGCTGACAGTAACACTGTCAGTTTGGATGTGAACTGACAATAACTGCTGTCAGTAGCAGGTGTCCACTGACAATAATCTCATCTCATTTTTCAGTCACATGTCATGTACATGTTCTAATGAATGTACTGACACTTACCCTGTGTGACGTTAGTGTGGGTGTTCTTCACAACATGAATCTTTACAATACATACCATGTACCATGTGAATGATCTACTGAATCAGTAACAAGAAGCATGGCTGTTCTAATCCAATGTACTGACATTGTCAGTGTATTCTTGTGACCATACTGACAATGGGTGTAACAGGAAGTATGGATGTTCTAGTGAATGTACTGCCAGTCTATTTATTCTTATGACTATGCTGGGTGTACCAGGAAGTATAACTGTTGTGATAAATGCTCATTTATTTATCCTGCCTGTTATAAGTTGCAGGAAAGTTAAGGTGTTCTATTGAGTTAGCTGTCAATAATACTGTCTCTGTTACCAGTAATGATACACCTGTTAGTGTGTGTGGATGTAGGGAAGCGGTACTGAATGCCTGGTGTGGATGAAATCGTTAGTTTAATTGCATGTTTAATTAGTTTCCAGGTTTTGTATATTTACATGGGAGTATTCCTGATCATGAAGAATTAATAAGAAACATGCTTTTTATCACGTAGACATTTTCAATTTGTTTTCAACTTTCCCTTGTGCTTTTTTATTGATGAATGTTTTATTTGTTTTGTAGGAGTTTTTTTTTAGTGTTACATGTATTTGTTTAAAACTGTTACGCTGGCCATTTCATACAGATTGTTTAGTGGTGGAATCCTGTCTTGAGTGCCCAGACTTATAATGACCTGGCTGAAGTTAGACAGCCAAAATATGTTTAGTGTTGAGGGAAAGACAGATTACACCCCGATTTCATGCATTGTTTGTTGTTGATTAGTAATTTACCAGATGATCCAGATAAATCAAATGGTCTGATTTCAGTTAAACAATTTGAATTCGTTGAAAGAAACCAGTATAATTTGTACGTGAATTGCCCGTGATACTCTATGATCACTACTTTTAAGTCTACCAGTGTACGTGCTATGCTTCTTACTTTTTCCTTCTACATGTATATGTAATCAGTATGTGAACGAAAGAATACACGTTTAACATACCAAATACTATGTGTTCTTATTTTTGTTTCGTTTACAATTTTCTTTATTGGTAAAATAAATCTCTCCCCAATGCATGCAATGCAAGGGTTGATGACATCACAAACGGCCATGACATAGCAAAAAAAAAATCTTCGCTGGTTTTTAGATGACTGAAGTTAATTAAATGTGTGATTTGGACCCTTTCATCTCAGATGGATTATGGATAGCGAGTGATGTAGGACTGAGCGACTCTAGAGAGAGGTCTGTCTTGTTCTATGAATGCCCCCGTCTCGCTCTATCAATGCCCCCTCTACTCATACCGCTCTGTCCACCACTACTTATAGTGTGTACACGGCTAATTATTGTTTGTAATGCACTTCTATATCAATTGAAATTTCTAATTAGTGAAATGCAGAGTATTGATTCGTACCACGAAATAGTCGTCAAAATGTTTTGTTATATCTGTTTCCGAATAGGATATTGCATAATAAAATTTATTTCAATGGAAAAAAACGACTCATGAAGGACATTAATTATTTTTGAGGGATTCATTGAGTAAAAGTTTGTTTGGTACTCGATTACCATATTTGTGTACTGAAAGGTTGATGCTACAAAACCCAGGACGTGCTGAACTGACAGTACCGACTTATACTCGGAGCAGAATCTGTTAAAGATTTTTCTTCAGTAAAGTTTCAGCTGCGACAGATTATATGCTTAATTTTGTGAAATATGAAGTGAATTAATGCACCACGTTGAGAAGTGATCGTATTTTCCGTTTCATTAGATAGTCTGCTAGGTACATGTATATATGGAAATATTGGCGGGTGGGGGTTGCTAAAACATCTATGAACATGTATCGATATCGAATTTATGAAACTGAATAGTTATATTGAAAAATGATAGTCATTATTCCAACAATGATGACAAAGTTATTTACACGATTTAACTATAGCAACAGCTATACGCCTTCACATCTAAAAGAGACCAAAATGAACAAACTTTTGACCGGAACAATAGGGAACATTTACTATGTTATAAACGTCGAGCAAATTCGCATACACTATACATTGACGCTAAGACAATTGCTACATGTAGAAATCAAATGATTTACCGGTAAATGACATGATATGGCATGAAATTTGCTTTACTCTAGTGTTTTTATCCGACACGTTAACGTTGGTCTGAATAATTAATTACGTCAATATATTTTACGAAGAGCCTTTCTTTGTTGAATGTTTGTATTACTATTGTACTATTGTTCTACATTCATTATGTACACCAATCCGTTGTGTTCGTAAATCAAAACTTGATTTTTTTTTTTCAAGAGAGAAGAGAGAAAAGCAAGATCAATTCTATGTAAGAATCAAAATTCGGTGGTCACGCATGGACGCCGATTTTCTTCTTACGTTACAGTGTGATAGAATTTGATGAGTAAAAAAGCCTAACAAAATGTATTTGTTGTTATGTGGTCCCGTTGCCATGGTAATAGAGGGTAAAGATTTAAAAGCTTATTTGAAAATATACTGTGATTAATGACAACAATTAAGGGTTTCCAGGGTAGAATATATTATGAAAAAAAATTGTCAGTTTTTAAAAGAAATAAAAAAAATTATGGAGAAAATCATATTTTCGAACTGTTTCCATCATATCTAAACAGAAATTTCAAAATTTTACTTATTCATTTAATTTGAAATTAAAGTGCCAATCATGATTTTTCTTTACACACTAATATGACTGTGTAATAAAGAATTATATATGAAAATTGAGAATCGTTGCTATGGTAACGCGCTGGAAAAATAAAGAAAATTATAATATTTCAAGGCATTTTTGAATTGGTATTCTTATACATGTATATATTAGATATAAATATTTGATAAAATCAAGTATGTCCTTTCTTTAACGCAACTTCAAAAAAATTTGAATATTGCTAAAAATAATTGTCGTTGCTATGGACTTTTCAAAAAGTAAGATTGTTTGTGATTTTCTATGCTACTTTAATTTCCATAGCAACTACACATCTGTGTTGCATAACAAAGCTTTTGTGGTATATTATGAAAATTTAGACAGTTTTTACAAGTACCAGCAAAACAAAATTGCTAAGAATCTCAAAAATTAGGAATATCAGCCAATCAAAATCACCTTCAATTTTTCAGCTTTCCTATTTATTGGTTATTAACGTAGCAATGATTGACAATTCCATAAAAAAAGTTATATTGCATGGACATTGATAGAGATGTAAAAATTAACAATTACCCATTTTGGCACATAAAAAACGCAAATAGCCGATTTTAATAATTTTTAACGGTTTTCATGGTAGCATTTAAAAAGTATTGGTGTCTCCATCAATTGTTCTCTGTCTTTGATAGCTTATACATGTATTAGTGGGCAAAACCTTATTTGTGTCTTCAAAGTTGGTAAGATTTGCTATTTTTCCATTTTTAGCCTCGGTTACAATGGTAACGGTTACCCCCAGCAACCAATGTTAGTGTCTTTTTGCGTTTTACACATGTCACACAGGTGTATCCATGTGTGAAAAATAAAGAAAATTGTTGACTATGCGTTGCAAGACCCCTATATAAATCTTTGATTCTTACATAGAATTGATATTAATAATTTGTCGTAATTATGATGCAAAGAACTTTGGTCTAAATGTTATTATTTAAACAATAAAATGCTTTCTTTTGTGATTCATGCGGGATATGAAGGTAACGACATTGCAGAAAAAAATACATAACCCGCAATATTTTATTGCTTGTATTTACATCTTTCTTTTAACAAGTTATTAAATTAATCGTAAAAAGTAGGTAAAGTTAACTAAATTATTGTTAATGCACAATAAGTTAGTAGAAGAAATAGCCAAGTCGTCTTATATGGGAATTTGAGTCTGACAACATCGTGATTCTTTCGTGCAGTCCGTGACTTTTTCAAGGTACCTGATCGATAAACTGGTTAGAACTGGATCCTGTAGATTTCAGCCCTGTCAGTATTGACAGCGCTGTGAATTACAATCGATTTTCTTAAGAAATATAGGAGAAAATACTCGGTAGATGTAAATATAATTCTTTGTAAAACTCCATATTTGTAAATCAAATAACTTGCGTCAAAATACAGTATTATTGGTAAATAATAACATTTATGTAAACTTTATGAGATTTCTTTTAATGTGATTTATTAGTATTTGTAGTGCCTCAGGGGTTCAGCATCAGGGGTTACTCGCAATGCTTGTTGACCAATCAAATTTGTGGGTCAGTACGCGTGACAAGTTTCAGTGTCATTTTGGCGGACTATAGTATTCAGTGTAAACGAACAGAATTTATCGTCAGAATTATTAACATTCAGAAAAAACCAGAGTTAGCTCCTCACCTGCTCAAGTACATGTCCTTTGTTAGGGAAATGCACAAGCTCCATGGTGATTCGGCATGGAGATCCTATGACGAATCTTTTTCGAAGATTACGGGAATCAGTTGATCTCCCACGGCAAAAACCTGTTGAGGAGTTAAGGGGGAAGGTAATTGCTTTGTCTACAAAACAAAACTTCGGGCAGCCCTTTCGTGGGAAGCAGGCAACTGCAGGGCGATCTGGGGGGATTAGATTCTGTTATGCCTACAACCAGGGAGATAGATGCAAATCAACCCCCTGTCCCTTCACACACATTTGCCAAAATTGTAAAGCAAACCATCCAAAATTTAAATATTAAATATATTAAATATTAAAAATAACTCACAGTCCAACACTGACATTAAAACTTCCAACCCCAGTAAAACCAGAAAAACTTAGTGAAGAACTTCAAGGTTACGACGAGCAATTAAAGAAGTATTTAATAGATGGCTTTACTTATGGGTGTTCTTTAGGATGCACTGAAACACCACAGTCACATATTGCATCAAATCATAAATCCACGGCTTCTCATGCGGAGGTTATAAATGCGCATATCAGCAATTAAGGGGTTATCGCTCGATCATATCGCTGGCCCATTCTCTGAGCCACCGTTTTCTCCTTTCGTTTCATCCCCGTTAGAAATAATCCCTAAATCAGAACATGGAAAGTTTAGAATTATCCATGATCTATTATACCCGAAAAATAACTCTGGGTTGACTGGGTCATCAACTTGATGCAACAATATGGGCCATATTGTCTAATGGCAAAAACAGATATAGAGGATGCTTTTCGGATTATCCCTATTAACCCCTCTGATTATCACCTACTAGGTTTCTCATGGGAGGGAAAATTTTACTTTGACAAATGCTTGCCTATGGGAGCAAGTAGCTCGTGTCAATTATTTGAAAAGTTAAGTGTTGCATTGCAATGGATCATGCAGACAAAGTATAAGGGAGGGGGTATGTCACATATTTTAGATGATTTCTTCTTCTTTATTGGGCCCAGGGATGCTTTGGATTGTAAGAATGATTTGACTCATTTTCTTTATATTTGCAAAAAGATTGGGGTTCCAATTAAAATGTCAAAAACTCAACCTCCCTCTACAAAAATTATTATATATGGGATAGAGATCGATTCTGAAATAATGCAAGCAAGGTTACCTATTGACAAGGTGGAAAAAACCAGATTGGCACTAGAAAAAATGTTCCACAAGGAATCAACTACATTAAAAGATCTGCAATCTCTGATAGGTCTACTTAATTTCTCATGCTCAGTAGTGGTTCCAGGTCGAGCCTTTCTTCGAAGACTTATAGATCTCACGTGTGGTTTGTCTGAACCAAATACATGTAGCAAAATTCAGTTGTCAGACGAATCAAAGGCAGACATCAGTACATGGCTAACATTTATTAAATCATTTAATGGTAAATCTTTTTTCTTGCCGCCAAAATGGTTATCATCAGATCACGTCACCCTACACACAGATGCATCAGGCTGTCATGGCTTTGCAGCAACACTAGGGTCTTCATGGTTTGCTTCATCTTGGGATGATGATCTTGTCAAATATCAGATTGCTGTAAAAGACCTTTACCCCATAGTTTTAGCCATTGAAATTTGGGGAAGTAGTATGATAGACAAAAAAGTCTTATTTATGTCTGACAACATGGCAGTGGTTCATATCATAAACAAACAAACATCAAAGGACAAGTCAATTATGCGTTTAATAAGACGCTTGGTGTTAGCTACACTCTGATACAATATCAATTTTCGTGCAAAACATATACCAGGAAAACACAATGACCGCCTATCACGCTTTCAATTCCAGGCTGCATTCCAGTCCTCCCCACACCTCGATAGGGTGCAGACACCCATCCCACAGGATCTCTTGAAGATCTGACAAAAGAGGCTCGCAGTCTTTTAGCTGCTTCTTTAGCAAATAGTTCAAAATTGGCATACCGCAGGACATGGCAGATGTTGTTACAAAGATTTCCAGAAGTTTCCTCGTTGCCCCTTAGCCCAGCTATACTATGCAACTTTATTGCACACCTATTTTGTAATGGTTACTCTCCAAATAGTATTTCTACGCACATCTCGGCAGTCAGTTATGTTCATAAAATTTTAGGTTTATCAGATACGACAAATACATTTTTGGTAAGAAAGATTTTACGAGGTTGTCATCACTCGGCTCCTAACAAGGACTCTCGTCTTCCAATTACTGCCCCAATTCTATCTCGGTTAGTGACAGGTTTGCAATCAGCTGTCCTGAATAATATGCATAGAATTCTGTTGAAATCTATTTTTCTTCTTGCCTTCAATACCTTTTTACGCATAGGGGAATTAGTGGTTAAACATAGGTCACATGTAAATTCTGTTGTCCAAAGAGAAGATATCTCTTTTGAATTTCAACAAGGTTCACTTTCAGCAGTCTCACTAGTTCTTAAGAACTTTAAAACAAACAAGTCGAAAGGATTGTTCCAAATTCACTTGAAAGCTCCAACAAATACTGACATGTGCCCAGTTCATTCTTTATATCAATTCATACAAACTTTTCAACATAAATCTGGCCCGTTGTTTCAATTTATGGGGGAGACCCAGTTACTTATTGCTTTGTGACAAAACATTTACAAAACACCATACAATTCATCGGTCTTAATCCCGCACTCTATAAAGGTCATAGTTTTAGGATAGGGGCTGCTACACATGCAGTATAACTTGGGTTTTCAGAGAACTGTATATACAGAAAATGGGAAGGTGGAACTCTGATGCAGTTCGTAGATATATTAGAATTAATAGTTTCAAATAATAGCATGGTGATAGGTCAGACGTAAACTGCTATCCCCTATATCACACAGGTCAGAATTCAACTGCTGTGATGATATCTGTTGTAGGTCAGACTTGAACTGCTGTTAATCCTTTTTTTTTCATTTATTACTTTTGGTACATTTTTTAACTAAACAATACTCAACTGATGCTAACTGCTGTGCCAATGTTTTTGTGGTTGTGTTTTACATTTAAGAAATATTTTGTTAATACATGTAATTGTTTTTGCTGAGGTCTTTATAATTTGATGTTCTTGCCTCATTGTGTTATATAGGTAGTTAGTCATGTCATATACATGTATTGTTTACCTTACTGAGAGCTGTGCCCGCTGGTTTTTCTTTATGTCATATAAACTAGGCAGCATTATGGGGTTAAAGAACTCGAATATGTCTCACATTATTTTGTGATATTTTAATAGTTTACTCACATGTACATTTGAGTTGTGAATTTTATATTTTAGTTAACTAAGCTAAACCGTAATGCCCCTTTTGTTTTTGTTTGTCTTTGCTGTTTCCTATCCTGATCTGGCTAGTCCACTTTAGTTGGCGTTTTCTACAAACGTCTTCTGTTTCCATTATACGTTTGTGGCAAACCATGGATTTGCTCTTTGTGGCATTTTTTGTTTCATATAACGCCAACTTTTTATTTGTATTAGTGTATTAAACTGTTATATCATACTCAGTATTAACAGGGGAGATTATTAGCTGAAGTGTAAAGATTTTTGTCGTAAATTTTGTGCAAGTTGATGTAAAATAATCTCCCCTTATATTGGTTAATTTCTAGTCATTTAATAAAATGACTAAATTCGCAATACATGTGTTGTCTCATCTTTTAAGCTCCTAGTCAGATCAGAAAGTATTATATAAATAGTTCTTTTGATAATAATTTTTTCGTTTGTTATAAAAGAATCACATCTGTTCCCTGTATCCTTTATGATCATATCTCATAAAAATGTGGAAAGGTCTTAGAAAACAACAAGGAAATATGAATTAAAAATTCAGACACAACTGTTCAGGATAAGAAAAAATTAGAAAATCGGACTTTATAGTGAACTATACGTAGAAGCTTTTAATAGACGTTATATAACTCCAGAAAAGTTTATTATGTGCATGATTTAATTAATATTGATCGTAAGGAGGGGGGGGGGGGGGGGTATTGTCGTTGTCACCAAGGGGTGCCAGTAATTCAGTTGTTATCTTAACACCATTTAAACATATGGTACATCAGGACAATAATATAACATTAAAAAGTACTTATGAATTAGGTCAGAGATACAAAAATATATAGTAATGATAAGAATGATAAGTGTGAGAAAAGTTATATGGGAATAAACCTAATGGAGGACAGACAACCTTATATATCTTAGTAATGTTAATAAACAAACATACTTGTATAAATAAATTCCAATACCTTGCCTGGGCACTAGGAATACAACATATGGGAGTGGTCTGGAAGGGGTAGGATGGAGAGAAATTTCGGAAAAATTATATTTCATGCCAATTTAGGCACTTCAATAGTTTTCCGATTGCGAACTTTCTTTTTTGATTCAGGGACGTAGCATCAGGGGGGCCTGGCCCCCCCACTTTTTCTCGCAGCAAAGATTTTTCTTAAATTTACATGTTAAAAATTGAATTATCATGGAGTTGGCCCCCCCACTTTTTGGGGGGATGTAAAAAATTGAAATGGAAAGAAGGAAATTAAGATTGAAATTGAAGTTATAGGTAGAGTTCGCTA
>WFKH01006014.1:8309003-8386426 GCA_016163765.1 Magallana hongkongensis | reverse complement strand
CCCCCCCCCCCTTTTTTTTTTTTTTTTTTTGCTTGTCAAGATTTTTGGGATGAGTCTGGCCCCCTCACTTTCAAAAACGATGCCACGTGCCTGTGATTTTAAATCTTGAAGTAAATTATTGTTTATATTAAAATTCAGATTATTCAGAAACATTGATTATTAAAGGATATTGTTCGCGTTCCCCATAAACCATAAAATTTGATGTTGAGGACTTTAGGTTTTAAGATATGTTTACAAAATTTTAAATGTAATGTAATGCAAAAACGGGAACGCATGCAGCCCTGCAAACGTAACCCAATATGATTTATTATTATTTCGTGATTAATACAAACTTCGTGCGTCAAGTCAAGAAAGGCTGTGACATCGCTGCAGAGAAAAGACTCTAGGAATTCTATAGTCATCAGCTAATTATTCTTTGATTAATAAATAATCTGCTCTGAGGCGTTGCGGTGTGCGTTAATCTGGAGATTGAGCGCTGAAGTTCCGCAGAGACTCGAAAGGATGAAACCCTTCCTGCCAGTAAATTCGTTGCATTTTGTTCACGAGATTTTACTGTTCCTTGTCTGTTAAACCATTATACGATATTCCATCGGTAACAAAAACACACGTGGCTGTTTACCTTTATTGCTTTATTAATAATGTCAATATAACATACCATATATATATATATATATATATAATGTTATATTGACATTATTAATATGCATTGCATTCTAGACAATATACTATAATATTTACATTTTTCAGTGTCTTTGTCTGTGATAACACTACGAATCGATATTGTAATGTACAGTCTAATAAATTCAAATGACATATTGTTGGGGCGCAATTAAGCGCGGTTTGCATAATTAAAAGATATGAAAATCACATAAATATGTCAATTTTCTACTATTAAATCGCACTATTGCTGAAAATTATATAAATATAAGTAATAAGGAATCATTCTTTGAATATTATGAGGTGATAATTTCGGTCGGGGCGTGATCAAATCTATCATAAAGCCCTTCGAGCTTTATTGGATTTGACCACATCCCGACCGAAATTTTCACCTCATAATACTCAAAGAATGATTCCTTATTCCTTAAATATAGTAGCCTCGTTCGCAATTCTCTGCTAACGTCGCCACGCTGGCATACTGTTATCTTTAGCGTCAAAGAGGCGTCAAAGTGTTCACATTTCTTTCTACTCTTTACAGCACCGGTGGTGTACATTACCACGTGGCAAATTGATAGTATCACGTGACAAATTGAAGGCATCACGTACCGATTGGGTTCGTATTACAAAAGGATTCTTTAATTAGAAGTGTACCTGAATAGAGTCTGTCCCGCTATATTTGTAAAACTGTACAGAAGTCGGCTGTAATCTCATTAATTGATTGCTTTTTTGTATGCCTTGTCACAGATAAAGAGTAGAACTAACAATAATTAATAGACAAAACCGCGCTGCGCATCACCGAATTAGCCGACATCAAGTTTTTTGAGCAAAGGAAGTTGTCTCAGAACAGTAGAATCGTGTTGATTAGCACTGTTGATGACAGAGTTCTTGATGTCCTAGGTATTTTCGATTATACGTTTAATACCACACCGTGGAAATTACAATAAATAATGTATACCAAGTAACAACAGGGGAGCATTAAAATTCTTCAGGATATATTTATAGCGTACATAATCCATCGCATCTTCTAATTAACATCATCTCTAAAAATGACACTGTGAAATGCGAATTAAAATCACAAGCTAGTTACAGCAAACAATGAAATAAAAAGTTATGTAAGGTGACTTTATGCATGATTGATAGGAAATTTCTTCTCTCTCCATCTATCGGATATGTTTAAAAACGGTGACGCTCGGGTCTCCATCAGTATACGGTTCTAGAGGCGTAGTGTGCGGACTGACTTGTGTCAGGGATTGGTGGGTGCAATACTTTGTGAGTGGATTATGTTGGAACAACATGGGATGTGGCAATTCTCTGGACAGACACTCCTCTTCATCTGACTACAACCCCGTCCCCTGCAGACTGGACCTGACCCCCAGGCAGCTGGAGCTGATTCGATTTAGCTGGGACCTCATCCAAAAAGATATGTTAGTTACCGGTCTTGAAATATACGCGAAGTAAGTCTCTCTCTCTCTCTCTCTCTCTCTCACTCTCTCACTCTCTCTCCAACAATTTTTTTGTATAAAATATATATGTATTTATATCGGTATCGTTGTTCGAAATATGAATATGGGGAGATGTATAATGTATTTCACGTGAAAATTAGAATGTAAATGGTCAACATTTGATGATATCCTAATAAACTGTTTTCCTAATCAAGTAAAGGATTGGCAATTAATACATTTATTTATTTATTTATTTTTATGATAATACTAATTTGCACTTTAATACAAGATCGATTATACACGAATTGTCCTTATTATGTAACATAAATGATAAGAATATGAAGAGAACCTATATTGTTAAATCTATATACACCTTATAAATCTGACGTTTAAACAGTTGTATAACTGTACCTCTGAAATACTAAAATACTTAAATACTACATTGTCGTTGCTTTGATACTAAAACGGAAATCATCAGTTTGATAAAGTCAAGAAAAATATTTTCATATACTTTAAACCGTTGACATGTACTTTAGAGTATCGATTACAAAAAGTTAGATGTGACCGAGCAGTAAAAAATATAGAAATTTATGAGTATACTTAACTCACGCAATTATTTGAGGATTCTGACGTAAACAAACTATTTTTGTGGTTGTTAAACGACCTATGTCAATATTTATCTATGTAAATAAAGACTAGTGATACTGAAGCAAAATGGCAATGCGCGAATAGTTGGAAGTAAAAACAGGTGTATATTTCTCACTGATGGAGATTGTGATCAGTATCGACCATATATACACGGGGGCTCTACCAAGTGGAGGGATTCCGCTCCATTTGTGTTTGTTTTCAGCCAATTTGAACCAAGGTATTGTAAATTATATAACAATCACTAATTGATCCACAGACTTTGCAATGTTACGTGAGAACGGGCGTCGTACAATGCTTCTAAATCTGGTGACTTGAATTATTTATCTATCTTTGTCCCCCCCCCCCCCCCCCCCCCCCGGGAACCCCATGCATCAATTGGTCAGCAATCTTTTAAGTACAGCTCGGTGTTTTGTCACTGTGTCAAGTTCTTTTGTTTGATTTTGTTTTAGTTTTAAAACGTCCAAATCAAATATGATTCGAGTATTTTAATGCGTTTTTGATATTAAGTTATCATATTCTGTATCAAAAGTGCAACCCCTTTCCATATAACATTTGAAATAGAGCCGTTGGAATGAAAAAAAAAACCAACCCATTTTTTACTATATAAATCAATTGCACCCTAGTCTCTGTATTCAGTACTTCAAGTACAAAACGTTCTTTCATTTACTGCTAGCAGTATAAGTAAAATTGCCATGTCCCCAATCAATATATATATATTTTTTTATAAACGTACTCTAGTAATTTTTTTTTTAAATTTTCGAATTTCCTTCTTCTGTGTACCATTATTAATCTTTTATTGGAGAGATTATAGTATATCATTTTGATACCGAAAACTTCAAACACACCACTGCCGCTGGGGATATTGGAAAGTGCAAATAGAACTGCAATTCGCTTCACTAGAACTGCAACTCGGTTCATTTTACGAACCACATATAATAAGTGTATTTTAACCACAGGATATCGCCGACCTATCGATCTTCAATAGCTATTTTAAGAGAAAAATTAATGTTTTACATTTTATCAGTATATCATATATATATATGTTTTATATATCTGTTTTAACATACGGTATGATTTTTTTTCTATCTGAAAATAACAATGTACTGTGATTCTTAAATGTAGTACAGTTTTAAAGATATATCATTAAAGAGTATACCCTTATAGCTGTGCTTAACATAAATTTTATTTGAGAATCAGTTACTATTCAATCAGTTTATGTTACACAATAAATACAACACAGGTTATATAAGCAGCTGTAAACACAGGATGAAGATATGGCATTCAGTAAAATGAAACGACTGAAAGGTAACTAAAATATGACTGAATGGTCTATACAGTAGCCCTGCCACTCGGTCCTCTTTCAAGACATTTCAGTTAATATTCAGTTGACTGAACGACTCCAATTTATCCTGTGGAAATTGGCCATTTTATTCTATTTGGGTTCAGTATTTTTCTAACGCGTGTAATATTTCAAAAACGTCTACTATACAACTATTTATGGACCATGGAAGGCGCTTTCGGATTGGTGTTGCAGACATTGGTCAAATGATGGACAGTGTCCTACACTATACCGATACGGAGAATAATTAATGTACAAACAGCCGACGGTCAACTATTGTTCGCTCTAGTAGATGGTAAAACTATGTAAAAGGAAACATTGAGTGCGAGCCCATTACAATATTGGGTAAAATTGTGGACCCTTTCACTTGGCATTTCGATGGATTCGAGGAATAAAACATTGCATATGAACATACTGACCTAACATATTAAATCTTGCTCATTTTGACTTTGGTCTGAATCCAGAACGATGGATAGAGTAGTTGAGACCAGTGCTCAGACCGAATTAGCTTTTCTTTTATGAATTTTCGAGATCGTTCCAGACAAGCAGTTATTTCTATCTTTGACTCTGTGTGATCCATTCGTTTATTTTCTGTTGTAATCGTTTTAAACCATGATTTGTTGCATCAAGCATGCAATAATAACATTGTTTGATTGCAAAACGGAAGACTTGTTACTACAGGATGACACGCGAAAATAAAATTTCGCCATGAAAAATGCCACACAGCAGTAACTGATCACTAGGTGCAAAATCTGTCTTCTTGTGACAGTCGCTTAGCCTGAAAATAATAATCTGTGGGTTTTTTTTTTTAAATCACCAAGATATAAAACAATGTGAAAGGGTAAACAAAAGATGTTATAGACAGTTTTCATAGATCAATTTCCATGTACATGAATAATCGATTTGCCTATAATATTAACGAGTTAAACTTTGTATTGGTTTACAATTTAACATCAAACATGCTATAAGGCATGATTGTCCTTATTAAAGAAAAAAAAAGTATTTAAAAAAATCTTCATTCTCACAAAATCCAACAAAAGTTTTGCGTTGTCATTGGTCACAAATCTCTGAAAATTGATCCAAAATCAGTTTTTTGGGGGAAACACAGCATACAACAATTTTGACAAGGGTTCTTCATTAGTTCAGGTTATTGACCAAAGGTCCCTCAGACCTATCGTCTCTAGAACGAAGCAGAACCCAATATTATAAAACAAATGTGTCACTAACCAAAGTTGAACTTTATAGAATATGTAAATGTGTCTTTCCATAAACAGGACCAAGCAATGTCATGTTCCTATGTCGTTTGGTTTAGATGATGGTTCGAGTCCAAGGAGTTTGTGTCGTGTGTAAAATACCACATGGTTAATAACTTTAACGTATACACTGGTCATTCGATGTGTATTGTTGGTACTGCTTGTTCTGCTTTTAGATTTAGCATCTGATATACACGTGTAGTAGAATACAGCTATAGCGAAGTGCCATTGTAGAATACAGCTATAGCGAAGTGCCATTGTAGAATACAGCTATAGCGAAGTGCCATTGACAATTTTGATTCGGTATAAACGCAGTTATTTTTACCCGATATGTTTTGGTTATGTTATATAGATATTATCGGTTGTTTATCATTAGCGTGTTTGCTGTAAACATGTTTTACATAATTGAAGACTGAATGATTGGATACTCTACAGTATTTTGTAATCATTGATGAAAGAATGTTACACAAGAAACAAACACCTCCGCTTTTAAGGGAAACAACTGCAATACAACGTGAACTGTTTCTTTTAAGATCTCAATTTTTACTGATATGTGGCATCATGGTTTAGTCACATTATGTTGTATATGTATCACTCAAATAAGTTATTATGGCGATTTACAAAATGAATATGATATATAGCATACATGTATCGAGATATAAAGCCCCAAAATTACGAAGATTTTAATTTGTTATTGGATAGTTACAGTGTAAATTGAAAAGAACTGCATATAATTCATGTAAACGAAAAAATCTATAAAGCATAAAGTTTTATTGTTATACGTGTTTCAGTTTCCTGAAGAATTTGGAATCCGAGATTCTCCTTTTGTTTCCCAAAATAATTCAAACTGACGAGAACAACGAGCGGCTAATAGTGCACGAGGAGAACCTTCAGCATCACGTGATGATCGTCATGAAGGGGATTGGTAAGGTCGTCGACAACCTTGACAACCCCGCGTTAATCCACAGCTTCCTTAGTTACGTCGGGCAAAGGCACGTGCAGAGCAACGTCAAACCGCACATGCTAGAGGTAGGTTTTGCCCTTGGCTACCTCAGTGAAATGAAATTTTGACAAGAACCGAATTACATTCAAAATATATATTTGAACCTCTTATCCTTCTCAGGTTTTCTGCGTCGATTTTAACTTCTGCTTCAGTGGAGATAAAGAAACAAAAAAAACCCCCAAAAAAACCCCAAAAAAACCCCTAAACAAGCATCGATTTATCACTGCTCACGTTATGTTTAATTTTACACCATACATGTAATATTAATACGTTGTTAAGGCACATGATGAATGCTGGCTTTTCATGCAAATTAATGTAGTTACAATTGTGTTTTAGCTACGAATGTTTTAATGTGCTTTTTGAAGGATTGTTCAATTAAAAGTTGATGCAAGTTGACTCTAATCCTGACTATTAATATTTATCACGTTTAAAACCGTTGAAACGAACTGCTAGCGATGTAAGAAACATTTTCATCTATTATGAATCGAAATTTGAATTTTAAATGAAAGCAGTATATTACTAAGCAAATTTGGTAGTTGAGATTGGGTAAGGAAGTTCATAATTGTTGACTGTTTTCTACCAAATTTGTCAATAATTCCTCATTGACAATTAAACATTGTTAATTAGTAAAAGACAACTTTCACGAGCTTTATTTAAAGAGAAATGTTGATATTTTGATTTTTGGTCGCAAAATTAAAATCTAAGATGCAACAATAATTGATCGGACATACAAGTAAAGAATCGTACATGTACACAGTTTCTGAATTATGAATTATATCATCAGCACGGTTAATTTTCTTTATATTTTAATTATGGCCCCATTTGGACTGAAGAATGCAGCGTAGTCCATGGAAACAGAATTAACCAATCAGAAATGCAGAGAGAGAGAGAGAGAGAGAGAGAGAGAGAGAGAGAGAGAGAGAGAGAGAGAGAGAGAGAGAGAGATTGTTTAAATTTAGAAAAATCATACAATATTAATCATGTTTGATCTAAAGTTTACATATGATATTCTATATAAAAGCAAGTCACTATGAATACAGATACACACAACGATTGAGTAGATAAGGAATCAGCCGAAACAGCGGCTAAACTTTGAAAGACATTAAAAGCATCCTTAATATTTAATTCGTTTTGTGTTCTGTAAGGTATAAAAGGAACATCTGTCAACAGAATCAATCTTGAATTTTTAATAATTATTGACCTTCAGTGTTTAGCTGAATAGTTTTCGGGGCTAAACTGTAACATTATTTGAATTTAAATCTACACAACAAAATGTCTACAATGAAATGCAATGATATGTAAACATTTTAATTTATAGTCAAACGTATTTGAATCTATTTTAGGGCATTATCATAAAAAATTCAAAATACAACTGACACATTAAAGATATATGGGAGTTTTTTCGTGGCTGGATGGAAGGGGTCGTTCTTGTTTGCCCATTCAGTCTTCTAGATTTCAAATACAGATTGATGTTCTCTGTTCTCCTCTGTATGTTTGACTTTCTATTGTATCAATGTGTTCTCCTGTTTGTTTCTATTGTATCAATGTGTTCTCCTCTGTTTGTTTCTATTGTATCAATGTGTTCTCCTGTTTGTTTCTATTGTATCAATGTGTTCTCCTCTGTTCATTTCTATTGTATCGATGTGTTCTCCTCTGTTTGTTTCTGGCGTTAACCACTGTGTTTTATTGTTGTAGAGACTTTGGCCATCCATCGATGACAGTTTTCGAACCGTCCTACAAGATGTCTACACACCGGATGTCAGGTCGTCGTGGAAGTGTGTTATTGACTTCATGATCGAAAAAATCGCAGAAACAATGGAGGAAGCAGAACGAAAACAGGACTTCCGGTTAGCCAATGACAAGAACAGCAGTTTTGCGCACCTGGCGGATTAAACCGAATTAAACCGAAAAAAGCGTACAGCACAACCTTCAATAAGCACCCTGTGATCTTCTCATTGTTTTGATACTTGTAGTGTAATTTACTGCTTCAATGACTTATTGATGCACTGACGTCCGTGAGTGATATCTGTGCTTGAACGAAATAACAAAGTGTGTGTGTGTGTGTGTGTGTGTGTGTGTGTGAGAGAGAGAGAGAGAGAGAGAGAGAGAGAGAGAGAGAGAGAGAGAGAGAGAGAGGCGTTTTCAAAACAATGTTTTTAAAATAGAGTATGCATCAAAATATTTTCCAAGATGCTACACGTATGTCTGGTATTTTATGCTTCTCGAAGAAATGTTGACGGAAGAGGTTTAAAATTAATGTAACTACGTTTTTGAATTAATAAATTTCTGCATCGTTGCAAACCACGGCCAATGTGTACTATATGGACTCAAGATATTTCGTGGCTTGAGACGATGACAATTTTGTGTCTCGATTTGGTGACAAAGGGCGGATATCTTGGCCCCTAAGTCGTAGATCCAATGTAATGATGTAGACCAGCAGACAAAAGACGCTCGTGTCGGATTGATATTGATTTCAGCCAATCATTTAGTTGTTCACTAATTAAAAGTATTTAGTTTTTATGAAGTGATAAAATCATACTGTCATTCTGGGAATTCTTTACTGGTATTTATGATCAAAATGTTTGCCATTTACTAATTGATATTGTACTTTCACATTGTACTTTTTACTGAACTAATTGACGGAGACGGCCAATAAAGCATGCAAATTCTGATTTTTCTCGTTTAAAAAAATATGAAAATATTCTTGTTTAAAATGTTTAGGTATAAAAATGGTTTATCACAGGTTATTGCAGAAAAGAAAGTTCAATGTAAGTTCATGTCGGAAACTCTATTCATATCATGCTTACGGGGGGGGGGGGGGGGGGGGGGTGGGGGGGGGGGGGGGTTCGCGAGGATCGCTTATAATACCGCGTCACATCGAACATTTGTTGTTTAATTTCACTCACATTGTTTAAGATCTTACTAAAAAAATCTCGATTGCAATAACATTGCTGATAAATCGTGGTATAATTAAATTCATCGGATATTAAAGTTAGTGCACAGTTTATAAATCATTTCATTCCAAATCAATTCTGGCAGATACTGACATACCTAGTCGCATGATTTAAACCAATTATTTAAAGCTATGAAATATATATATTTTTTGCGATTTCCTAAAGTGTACTCACGAGAAGCTGCATATCATTGGCATATAACCTTTCATTGTATTGCTTGTTTTCAACTCGCTGCTGACAATAAAAGGACTTCATATACTCTAAATAATAACAGGGCAATTAAAGGCCGTTACATTAATATAATGCTACTTCTTGTTCTCATTCAGTTTATTATGGTAGATCATTGATCCTGGATTTCTACAAAACCACAACACGCTTCATACATGACAAAATCAGAGAAAGCGAGATAACCGATGAAATCGACTAGAGATGTGGATGATGTTTAACTACTCCCTAAGTAACAGAAGAAATCCATTTGGGTAAGGCGATTTTATCTTCATATTAACTACAAAAACAATTTCATGTATTGTATACTGTGCAGGAGCACCTCTGAAACGAGAATACCTACATGAATCGTGTACAATAGTTTGACATTAATTAATAACGCTGGAATTGTGTAATGATAATTTGTAAAAAACGGATCCGGCGAGTTAGGGGGGTGACTGACATCTCACCCATAATTCTCCCATTATGGGGTCTGTATTTTGCAAATAAGACGGACTTCGTTTTTAGACCCCCCCCTCCCCTCCCCCCCGGGAAACATGGATCCGCCCCTGTTTTCCAAATTGTAACACAATGCATGTTGCAAGAACTGACCAACTAAACTAAATCCTTTCAAAACAGTGATGAAGATGTCACAGGCGAGTTATTGGGATGATAAAAAACACACCACTTAAGATAATTGAAATCTAAACAAAACTTTCTCCATAAAATGTTCATTCGATAATCCAGCACAGTGTAGTGTATTTATATTAGGCCAAGCAAGCCATTCTTCTTTGACAATCGGGCCTTGAATTCCATGCTGTACAAACACCGGGATTTTGACTGATTTCACTGTAATGTAAACACAGTCACAATGAACCCTTGATCACCACTGATTTTCCAAGGTTTCTAAACAGTTTACAGTGCTGCCATTCCCTACGGATAGACCCTCCCCCTGAGCTTGCTGGCCTCGGGGGTCCAGACCAGGCTGTAGTAACAGGCCAGTGTCACTGCCACCACTGTCACCACAAACAGGTATATGAGGGCCGTCACTATACGTACATTCCTGTTCTTGAAATGAATCTCCATCGATATCCACTTAGTTGATTGTGAAACCAAAATAGTTCCGATCTAAATAACCGAACTGTGGTAATCCATGGAATCAGACCCAAGCTTTCCCTTATGTTTTAAGCCACCAACTTTTTTATCATCTGGCGTAGAGGTTTGCTTTAGCATGACAGAGATGTTCGCGCGCGGTACAGACAGGTTTTTTGTTTTTGGTTTTTGGTTTTTATCGACATCACTGTGATTTACCGGCACGTGCTCCTGACAGCATCTTCTGGCAAAAGTTAAACTGACAGGAGTTTGGCAGATATTCGTAAATTCTCAGACATCACTTCCCTTCCACAATCTAAATCGAGCTTTGAGAGAACCGATATTATAGTGCTTCACAACAATGTACTGCTAAAAGAAGATTTTAATCAAATAACAAATACATCAAACAGTTTGTTAAAAATCCAATCGATATCTTCTCCAGTAACCACTGACCTAGACAAATTCACTGTTGACAAACGTCAATTGACAGACTTCAATTCCATTTTTGTAACTGCACTAACATCTAAAAACCTTTACATAAATATATTATAGTTATCGGAATATAGATGATGTAGGTAAAAAAGAAATGGCAGTTTTAAATGTCAAATGATTTCATAAATATCAAAACACACGCATTGATTCCCATGATTTTAATTCTAATTGACGAATGGTTAAGTATTATTGTGATTGTTTATGCCAAATTCAAGCAAATTAAAACAAGATGTATTCTTTAATTCAAAACTTGACCCTTCTTTTACTATAGGCTTTACTGATGTTAGTGAATAAAAATATAAAAAAATGATTTTGTGCCTCAGTGTACATGTTCATGCATTGAGGTTTTGTAATATTTGTAAATTACCTATACTGAATTTGACAAAAAAAGATTTGAAAACATTGGATACCGTCGGCATCCCCCCCCCTCCCCAACTACTCTTCAGTATCTATATATATATATATATATTATTAAACATGAAGTTTAATTTAAGAGTCCCGGAGACACATTGTTATTAAATACATGTACTTGGGCCAAAGAAACAAAAAGAATGGGGAATTCGATCGGCTCGGTAGTAATTGAAACGCTACCCCCTTACCCCTTCAACCACCACACTACAAACTATTTTATAAAATCTCCCTCCTCGTTTTACCCCCAAAAATCTAAACAACGTGTCTGTAGGATTTAAAGGAAGTATAGGCGTGTTCCCGTTCTCTCAATATAGTAGACGGTTCCAGAAGTACACAGATAATATCTAAACTATCAGAACTATGACGTCATACGTATACATGAATGTTTTGAATTCACACAGTTCCTTCATACATTCATACACAGTTAAAATACTATATATAGGTACAAATTCCGGGAAATAACCAGTAGATCTAAATTCATGCGTTTTGGAGTCTTTTTAATGACACCAGATGACGTTTTAATAATTCCAACAAAAAATTACTTAAAGAATCACCTTTTTTATCACTCATCTTTATCAAATTCATCTTTCGTGATTTTTTTCAAGTGCCAAATTAATTTAACTGACGTATTTGCCGATTAACACGTACATGGCTTACATTTTACATGACCTGTGTTTTTATCATGAAGCTCCCCCTAACCTGTGTAGGTACGTCTCGCTTCGTTTCACACCCACAGGTAGAGTTTTAACCAGTCCAGGTATGGAGTTACCCGAGGGATAAATGTTTCTATATGTACCCGGAAGTTCAGCGATAAATTCCAATAGTACAGGTGTAAGAATGAACAGCGGTGGGACGAGGAGAGGTAGTTTTTGATTAATTCTTGAATGATTATAAGGTATGTATAGGCTAAGATGTAAATATAATGGTTTTGTTTTTGAGATTATTAATTAATAATTTATAATGTCCTTAAAGCCACATACTAGTAAAACCAGGAACTAGTTAAAATAGATAGAGGTAGGATTAAACCCTATGTTATGGACACGTGTTTCTGCTGTTTGTTGGTCAGTAATGTGTTATATGTGCCCACTAGGGTAGGTTGTATCTACATGTATATTCTCTGAAAATCAACTTTTTGAGGCATGCGCGGATCTAGAGGGGGGGGGGGGGGGGGGGCCCCCCCCCCCCCCCCCGAAAAATTTAAACTTATTAAATTCCCATTGTAAGATTACAGAAAATAGACCTTTGACCCCATTTCCTTGGCAAACACAATTATCCCTTGCCTCCCCACCTCCACCCCCGGAAAAAATTCTGGATCGGCACATGTGAGGCTATAATCAAGTTATTCGGTACCAATCCTCATGATTAACCGCAAGTAAAACATACAAGAACAGTACTTGTTCAAAACTATAACCCATAAAACAAGTATTGTGTGATGTACAAATTATGTGTCACTACAAGGAAATTGAACTGTTTTAGTAAACGACACTCAATCTACTATTGTTATAATCTCATGTTAATATTTAGATATGCTTCAATAGATTCCTTTGTATGTCAGATAATACGGGTTGTTATTTGCTTATATGCCGTATATTCAACGACCATTTACAGCAAAATATCAACTACTGTCTTATGGGGGTAGATGTCACCTCAGCTTGTACTTGTAATTACATGTATAGTTAGTTAGGAAGTCTTGCCCCGAGCTTTCTATGCCTTGTTAGGTTGATGAATCATTCGAGCTTTCACCAGTACAACAACCCAACCCTCATCTACAATGCAGACATTGTTTTGCTTACAGTCCTCTCTCTTAAGTTTTTATCAAGATATGAAATGTTAATTTTTGTAAGCGAAAGAGAAATCCGTCTCTTTAGCGACATTAAGGTAATATTGATCGTCAACATTTTTACTTTGATACAGGTATCTATGTTTTCAAACCATGTGTCGAAAAAAGAGAACGCTCTGAAGCCAACGCTTAAACACGATTTGCTGAACGTGGACCAATATGGAATCATATGTAAGTACTCAGATTTCTAAAGGTAATCTATTGTTAACGGCTAGGTATCGGTGAATTGTACTTCATCAGTTAGGTTAACGATATAATGATTATGTTGGAGTTTTCTATGAGAACTTAAACCTTTCTTTCTGTAGATTATCGGTTTGGCCTTCCTGGCGGTGCTGGTTCTTCTGCTGATAGTTGCCATCATTTTGTTGACTTTGTTTTTCTTACGGAGACTCAGACGCCATAGTGATAAATTATCAAACATTGAAAAAGTTTTACAAGAGAAAGACACACCATTGCGGAATCTCTCGTCGAAAACCTCGGACCGTCCTCAGACGGACAGTGCGGTGGATGTCAGCGAGTTAGACAATAGCTTCGGTCCTCTGGACAGAAACAACACTGCTAACCCAAAAATCATATCGATACGCAGCACGAAGTCTCTCAGTGTTATTACACGCCGCAGCGTTCATTACGTGACCGCTGGACCTAACAGACCGCCACCTCTTCCAGCTCAAGTGATTCATCTAACTCAGGTGACAGAAAACAACCCCAAGAATGAGCAAACCACAGCAGACGACATCAAATTTAGTACCAGTCTTTCAGACGAGTTTATGGGTGTTTATGAATCCTATTTTAAGCAAAATGTAGCTCAAAATCGACCGACATCGGTTCTCTGTCCGGCCGATTCGGAAAACAAAACAGTTCAGTTCGAGACGGGTATGTTTGTGCACAAAGAAATAGACACAAGCGGAGGTGAAATGGACATTTCCGGTGTAAAGCTTAAAATACCCAAAGGGGCTGTAGAGAAAAAGACGAAATTTACACTAGGAATAACTTGGGACATGGATGTGTTCCCTGACTTAACCAAACGAGAGGCTCTTCTTAGTCCTTTGGTCGTCTGCCAACCGTCAATGTCTTTCAAGAAACCAGTGGAACTTAATTTTCCACACTGTGCAGACAAAATAGATGTTAACTGGAAGTGGAAAATCATTAAGCGGGGTGGCGATTTAACGCAGCAGAGTTCTTGGAACAGCATCACTCTTGAGGACTACGACCAGCGGGTGGTTTCCAAGTCATCCGTGACGATTCACCTCCATCACTTCACGCTGTTCGCTCTGATCGGCACGTCCAAGGATGACCGAGTGGCGGCCAAAGCTGTACAAATGGTCGCCTTTTCCTCGGTCCTCCAGAGAACCTCACTCTTTACCTCCAAACTCTATTGTATTAATGACTACGGGAGGGATATCCAGGTGTGTATTCGATGTGTATACTCGTCGACCTTTGTTTAACTTTTTTGGACTCGTTACAGTCGTTTGACTTAATTTGAAATTTCTGTTTCATTTAACAGGACATTCGACGCAAGGAATTCGACGTCAACCGGAAAATAATCGATAGCCCTGTCCCCTTACTGGTGTACGACAATTGTGAAAACGTGGTGGTCAAGCAAACGAAGGAGCCCGAGGAATGGAAGTTGATGGGGAAGAAATCAATGGTAAGTTCTGTTTCTTTGGGGCCTCTATACATACTGTTATCTTGCATAGTCCTGAGGCTATCCATTTATTTGGAGCGGAGTGGACTGAAAACCCTTTTAAAATAGCTTGTGAAAATGAGGTGGCTAGTATTGTCTCTTTTCTTTCATTGGTCCGCTGGCTGGCTATCCATGAACTTTGTTTTCATTTATTACTTGTAAAATGTTATTAAATGTACATGTATAAACATTTATATACATGAAACCTATATCAACAACACATCGGAGTACATTGTTTCATCTGTTTATTGTTCATTTCCAGGAACTAGATTTTGAGTTGGTTTGGCATTCCTGCAATCCAAACTGTGCGTTCGCATACAAGCCACAGTCGACAGATATCGGAGAAATAGTTGTCGAGTACACGTGCCATCAAGTCAAACACGAAGAAACCACGTCCAGCATTCAAATTGTCGCTGAAGCACCAAAGGTACGTTGTAACATTGGGTCAAAACTCCAGATTTTTGTGTAATAATTCATAACAAGTCTTTGCTGTCGTGTTTCACTGAAAGTCTTTAACATGGTATTTTCCAGCTTCTTCCTGCTCCTTTTGACAAAAAGCAGAGTGAAATGACCAGAAATTTAATCGTTTGTCTTGACCCCGCCACCGACAATAACAGCGACTGGCGCGGCCTGGCGGAAAAGATGGGCATGAAATTTGATAAAATTCGTTGGATCGAAGAACAGAACGGCAGCCCTACCGAACTACTGCTGAAGCTTTGGATGGACGAGGGGAGACCTGTGGAAGAGCTGAGGAGATTGTTGTTAGAAATGAACAGAGACGACGCTGTGTCCGTCATTGATAAATATCAGAAAGTGGACAAATTTTGAAAGGGATGCTTCTAAACTCTGCCATGATTCGCAAAGGCTTATATCAGGCCTTGAGGTCATAAAATCTGGGTCGAGCTTAATTCTGTTTACTACTATATAATATTCCGTTTGTAAAATCAAGACTGAGATCAAAATTAAACCCGTGTTAGTTTTATGACCCTGGAGCACAGGCACCTGACGTCATATATTTTTCTCATAATAAAAAAAAATTCCGCTTACCTAATAATTGACTAGGTAAGCGGAGTATTTTTTTTATTATGAGAAAAATACATGACGTCAGGTGCCTGTGCCCTGGAGTCAGGTTTCGGGAAATCAACCTAAAGCTCAAGACACGCCATTATTTATATTTGTATACGTTTGCAGAATATATGTTGACTATTTTTAACGATTTTTTTCACGATGACCTACAATTTTTTACCTGGGATTTTCTAACTTCTGAAGCATAATATTTCCATATCATAGTGCGCATGGCATTTGAATGTGTACAGACAAGATTGTCTGATGTACTTTATTAGTGCTTGCAAATGGTTATTAGAATATGAATGAGATTTCCTGTTATCGCAAGTAGATCTATTGGTTTGAAGGTTTGTGTTACCTATTTATGAATAAAATAAATTCAGAAAAAAGGAGAAGAAACTAGATCAAAACGGGAACATTGTTTTAAGTGTTTCCGTATATAATGCAATAAACTATTCTCTCAAAATTCCTCTTGTATGAGATGGGTATTCCCCTCTTGATAGATATGCGGTAAAGTTTGTTTTGTTTGTTTACCTTGAAGGGAAATTATTTATAAATAACAAGAGCATTCAATAAATTCAAGGGCAGTTTGACTAGCTTTTTTATTGCACAAATAATACTAACAAGTTCTTAAGTGGTTCCATTAAGACAGTTTTCTGTAAAAAAAAAGATTTTAACTTTTAAACTCTGTCTGAAGGGAGTGAAATTCTTAAAGTTAATAAAAGCTTAAATATTACTCATGCATTTGCCTTTTCTACATACAGGTTATTCATAAAATACTTTGTTTTATTCTCACCACAGGAATTACAAAGAATATATAATGTGTAACCTTCAACTTTGACCTATGAACTGTGAAGACCATAGGTAGCTTCCTCTCATCATCAGAAACCTACATGTAAATACATGTACTAGTACTATCTAGCACCTTACTATGATGCAATCTTTCTCAATTCAAAGTAGTGAAACAACTTATGGGGATTGCTTTGTAAGATTGCTTCTTATAAAACTGCCATCCAATATTGGTTTTTCAGAGTCAGTTACTACATGTAGAATTTTTTTAAAATCTGAACTAAAAAATAGGGCTTCAATTAAATATGTTATTGGACAAAAAAGAATGGAAACATATTTTAATTCAATTATTTATCAATACGTTATTAATGAATAAATAATATTATTGTATTTCTCCAAAGAATTATATTACTGTTTGAATCCATTAATTAATCAGATAGTTAATTAATCAGATAGTAGGCCAATTTTGTACAAATTCACAGCAAAACTTCATAGAGAATCAACTCCCCCCAAAAATTGTGAGAGTCATTAACACATTTAAAATGTTTGGTAAACCAAGGAGGTAGATACAAACGGTAGAGCTAAAATTAGGTACATGCAAAAAAAAAATCAATTTTTTGTGCACAAAAACTTGTACTAGCCTTGTTCCAAAGGTAGTCTTTCTTGAATGCAAGTCACAAAAAACTGTATATTCCAAACTCTAATTAAAAACCACCCAAATAGCAAGAAATCACATTCTTTCACCTTTTAAATAATTTATTATATATTTTTTCTAAAAAAACTTGGAAAGCTGGAAACAACAGTCTCAGGTTCTTGTGATACCATTCTCTGAAAAATAGAGTTTATTTACAATAAATTATTGTAAATTGTATCAAACTTGCAAACCATGTGCCATATTCTTTAAAATTTCAGATAGTTATATGCAAAATAAATTCTCCAAAACCTGGACAGCCCAACAAACAACAGAAATGAATTCTTTCAACCTAACAATCTGTCATCAGTGCTGTAATATCATTCAGACCTGTTGTAGTTGGCATGGAGCGGATAGTTTTTGTCTAGGAATGCTTTGTAGAACTCGGAGAGTTCATCGGCTGAAAGTCGGGCCTCAGCACTGTCCACTGCCTGCTGTCTGTCATCTAGCTTCCTTCTCAAAAAGTCTTCCTTTTCCTAACCAATGAAAAGGTAGACCACTACAGAATCAATAAAATACTACTTAATCATAAAAAAACCCACTATCAATATTTAGATTATAAGAAGCACTTGAGATCAGCATAGAAAAATTTCCTGTCATTCTTACCAAGCAAAGGATAAGATCTTGTGAATGAAAGAAAGACAAAATCAACTTAATGACAACAGTTCACAATATTTCCTTGATATTATGAATAGGAATTAATACTTTGTACAAAAAATCCTTTATCTTTTTCCCTCTTCTAAAATTATTATTGAAAACAGCAACTGCAGCTTATTTATTGATGAGAATCAACTGAAAAGGACCCATAAGCATATTAAATATTATTACACCAGTTTGTGACAATGGATATTTGTAATCAGGTGTTGCTTGCAAAACCAAACGATAATTTTTAAAAAATACCAACTCATAATTATGTACATGAGACAATGCTAAATATTATAGGATCTTGTCTTCTTCAAATGTAAGTCTGGGTATAGGCATCATCATTTATTGACATTAAATCAGAATTTCAACACTGTTTTCGTACCTTGAAGAACCTTTCATTGTGATTTGCCCAGAATGCCTGGTTCCAGTCATGAGTCTCCTTCCGCATCAACCGATAGCGGCATTGAAGGGCTGTTTCTTTCTGAGGAACATGGAAAACCACTGGACGGAGGTTAGATTTCTTATCTGGTGGACCAATCAGATCATATTTTTTACTAGGTGGTGGAACATTGTATATGTGAAGCTCACTCTTTCCCTAAAAAAATTAAATATGTTTCATTAATTTGTGCAAGATTAGGCTTGGTTATGATATTTGTAATTGTTTCTTTAAATATCAAGACAGTTCCTGATAAATCTATTTTGGAAATTCGACCATGCGCATAACAGATCATATGGATGAAAATCAGGGTGTTTGGATTCATATTATGCAAGTGTCAAATCATGAAATGAGTTACCTCTCTTTCATCAGAGCTAAAAGAATTTTATAGCAATTTATTGTGATGTAGATAAGGAGTTTAATTCTAAATAGCTTAAGAGTTTAATTATAAATAATTATATCAGATTTTTTTCCATTTATGCCACACCAATGTTTCCTGCAATGAAATATCATAAAAGTTAAACGATTCATGTAAGACCAACACAAAGATATTACGTATACATTGTATAGAAGCTATCACACTTGATGTTAGCAGTGAGGCACAATTGATTAATTTTTCATAATCACCTGATTGTGTAAATCCCTGAATGTGATTATACAAGCAGATCTATTTAAACTGTTCGCTAAATTCTGCACATAACGAAAATTGATGATGTTCTTCATCGGAAAGTCAAAACGGGAAAACAAATGAGGGACGTTAATTTCGAAACCAATTTGTTCGACTTGAAGACTTCCGGAAAAGGGCGCAAAACGCACTCCCTATAAAGCAAATATTCAGTTAAACAGAAAAATGTTTATTTTATTGAATGAAAATAAATAAGGGGGCGCCGCAAAGTAACAGGTGATCATTTAAAAAGTACAGCATCATAGTTTGAACCTTTATAATGATATAAATGATAGCATATTATGCATTAACACCCCCCCCCCACACACACACACACACAAGCTGACAGTAACAGTGATTCCTTTTAATTACACGATTACCTATAATGTAATGGATATTTTCTTATTATTGAAAGATAATAGATATTGCCATTTTAAATGGCGTAGGACAACGATTTTGCTAACGAAAATAACATACGATCAATTTTCATTCAATTTTAACAATAAAAATCATCTTAAAATGAAATTTATAATTAGGTTTCCGAATTAATCTAAGCTTTATCATTTTGAGCTTTTGTAAACTCTCATTGAGAAAAATGGTCGAATTGGTAAAATATATTTCCGCCTCTCTTACTTTCTGGTCAACATTTTCAGAGATTTTGTCATTCAAAGTTTATAAATATTTAAATATTCGATTGAAGCATTGAAAGATAACTAAAATATATATCTTAAAAATGAAAGGAAAAGAAAATTGGGGTAAATTTTTGAAAGCCCTTATCCATTTAGATGAGTTTTTTTTTGAATTTGTTAATGTAGTCTGTAGCATAATATCGAATACAAAAAGGATTCCAAAACATATGTTTTAAATAGAAGTCCGAGTTGCATGATTTGCTATATATATATTTTTTTATCTTTAATGTTGAAGAAAAAGATAATGACTTTGACTTGATCTTGCTACGAAATTATGGTGGTCAAATTCAATCAATCTGATACAGTGACTGAGTGATATTGTCTATAATATTGTGTGAAAATTTCCTTTACATACACCAAATATAAGATTCAGACATAATCATGAAAGTAATACAACATAAAATAGTTATTTAAACCCATCAATAGCGCACTATAAATAAACGTCTACTTTATTGTACGGTGGGTTTTGTATTGTTTTTTTTTTTTTTTTTTGGGGGGGGGGGGGGGGGGGGGGGGGGGGGTGGGGGGGGGTTTGTTTTTTTTTTTTTTTGTTTTTTTGTTTTTTTTTGTTTTTATGTTTTTGGTTTTTTTTTTGTTTTTTGTTTTTTGTTTTTGTTTTTTTCCTTTTTCAGTATACAAAATATTTTAAACGCTATATTGAAAAAAAAAATACTTATTCACATTTAATATTGTGATTATCTGATTTAAAGAAATATATGACACCAACACTCTTAATTTTATTTCGTCATTTCTCAATTCTCTGATCTGAAACAACTGATTTTCGGAATACATGAAATTGAGACTGAGTCGATCGGGAATTGTAAATCTGAAGTAACTGTGAATACCCCAGACATAAATGTATAAACACTAGAACAGATGAATGAGATAATATTCACACGTGAAGTAAGGGCAATAAAAATATCATATTGAATAATATCATCATGGTCTTTAAATATTTATCTATTAGTGAATAGCTGGGCGTAAGCGGGACTGGCAGTTGTCATACGGCGTTTTACGTTTTTTAATCAGTGATGACTATTAGGCATACCATGACATAAATAAATGTATTAATGCACAACCACATCTCGTTCTAACATTTCTTTTCAAAAGTAAATACTTTTTCTATATATCTATATATCATAATTAGGAGTGGTGTATTATCTGCGAAAAGATTGATTTCGTTGATTTTTATATCAAATGCATATATCTGTGATCAAACGAGGAATAACGAAGTAACTAAGTATGAATCAGGAATCAGGGTAACACATGGAGTATAGATTCCATCATTGTAGCAGAAAAGTGACATGAATAATAAATCAGTGGAAAATCTTTATTTTTGTATGACCGATAGAAAAAGTTTTGAAATTTCAGAGAAATGAAATGTTGTTTTGATTAAATAATTTGAATTTAGAAATTCAACACAAATGTTTATTATGGTGAGTGGGGGAGGGGGGGGGGGTATTAAGAAGTACAATTTATTATTATTTTTAATTTTTTTAAGTTAAAAAAATCTTCCCATACTTAGTTCATCATCATGTACAAACAAAAGGACACCCCCCCAAAAAAATGAAAATTGATTATTATCTTTACATAAAAAGGCTATAAATCAAATCGAAACAAGCACTGAATTCAGATAACCTACAATCCGGAATTGAATTAGTACAGCAAAGCGGAAGCGATTATTCCGATTGTAAGTTAGTATCCTAGTCAAAAATAAATTGGCATTCGTGTAGTTTCTCGTCACAGGCATCTGGTTGCCGATAACACATAGCAAGCCACTGACATCTTTTGAAGAAACAAATCGCGATAACCAATTTGTACATCCGTATTAATTGAATTAAATCACGACTATCGTCCAGAAAGGGAATTATCCCTCAAAGTATAAAATACTGTCGATTAGAAACACTCTGTTTTTTTTTTATCGAAATCTTATTGAATTAAACATAAAAAAGTGCGTCCTTCTCCTATCATCATAAGATTAAAAACGTTGTGTTATACATTTGGTTTCCATTGGTCTCAGTGATGTAGATTACTAGCGATGTTGAAGTCTCAAAAAGTCTAAGGCCAGCGCTGGGAGACAATTAATGGGAACATTTCCTACCTGCTTACCAAACTTGTAGCCGATATATTGTGCATTTTAAATCAACAGATTAAATTTTTTAAAATTATAATTTAAGTATGTACACTGTCATACTAAGTATCGCAATTGGCTGTGTAATTATATATGTTGTAAATTTCGACAAGTTACAAATATATCTTTCTTTTGCAATACTTTCATTAAACGTATTGCAAATTGCTTCCCAGCGTAATAAGGTTGTAAACATATGGTGACACCTGCTTCGCTTTGCCATTGGTCTCTGTTCTAAATTTTTCTATTCATCGTAAGATATGATTTATACATTGCCAATATCAAACAGAGTACATCCGGGATTGACTTCTGATTTTCAGCCTTTGCAATTTTGTTGTTTTGATGAATACAATAAACTGTAGAAGTTCTGACTATTATCTCAAGTAGTGGTGAATAAAAGAACTGGAATTAATTTGCTTAATAACTTAAAAATTATATGGAGAGCAAAATATCAATACCCATCTCACAAACTTGCAATCACATATTGGCTGATGACAATACATTATCTTCTTTTGGTTTCAATGGTTTCCCTTTCTCTGTTTTCACTCTATTCAAACAAGCTAAGCTTTATGCCTGAAAAATAATTAGAAGACCTTGCTGCGAATGGAAATGGTAGCCTAACTCACAAAACCTCGCCAATACGATAATCTGGAAAACATCCCGATTGTGTAATTACTAAAATGGCAGATTTATCATGATTTACAACACTGTGTACCCGAGGTGGGACTAATTCTGATGAGATAATATACATCGATACTGATATGTTTTACGTTTAATCCAAAATTCCCCACATCAAAGGGCTACACACGACAATAAATTCATGCAAGCCCTCTCCGATCAATTGTATCTTTACACTTCTCCCAACACCCGACCATTCATATGCGCAAAGCATGTCGGGTACATCATTTAAATTAGCTATTATGAATTGACTTTTTGAAATATCGCTAATATGTATGTCATTAAATCCCTAAGAAACGTTACAAAGGAAAGGCGATAAGCGACTACCAACGCATTTATCACTGGTTTAAAAAGATAAACTTTTAGAAGATGAAAATACTTGGAATTTTTATGGCTAGTTTATGGAATAGAGTATTATACATTCAAATAACTCGTTGCATATATTAACTTTAAAAGCGTTAGATTTTTTAAATAATGTGATTAATGTTGTCAATACAATGATGATGCTATCGTACATATCGAACGGGGTCTCGAGATAACATCAACCGGAGACTAAATCAGAGAAGATGCCCCTACACATCAAAGACGGGCGTTTCAAATTACCACATATATACAGAGCAAATAATTCACAACTAAATATAGATTATCCTTTGAGTGGCTCTCCGACTTCCGAACCCTGTTCCCAGCCTCTAATTCTTACTCATCGCCGGAAAGATCGGCCAGAGACTGTCTATAAAGTATGTCACCACTTGGGTTCTTTGAAATATCGACAATGAACGTGTTCGCCTTGTCAAACTCGATGTAACATGGTCTGACCGATATTGCTTTCACAGTGGTGATCATAGTTTTATCCCATGTATGAAAAAATGCCACATCTACGCTGCACTATTTAGAATGGTGGCGCAATCTAATTAAAAATACATTCTTGAATAATTATACACTTCGTTATGCGTTTGACAAAAAAATAATAAATAAAAATAAAAATTTAGGAGAGGGCGCGTACGTTTTTTAAAAGGGATTTAAGTGCATATTTACAAGTTTTAATTCTACAAATTGCTGACGCAATCAAATTTCCTTTCAGATTTATAATAAAATTTCCACTCATCGTTTTACCTCCTACCTCCAGAAAAATAGCAAAGTTGGTGTTGTTTTGATACACATTTCTGAATTGATCATATTTGGAATTTTTGCAATTTTTAATAGCAAGATTCTTTGGCCGCCTAGTATAAGAAACCCATTTACAGATATGTTCGAGAAGAGTGATAATTGAAAGAAATAGTAATAATTACATTGAAGAAAAAGGCTATGATTCTTTGTAAAGCCCATAAAGAGTAAAAATGTTCAATGAATGCACAGATAATTAAACATCAGTCTAATTGTGGTGTGAGAGACCATATAAACCCTCCGTTTTGATGAGTTTCTCAGGAGATAGTCCTCTAAAGGCACGCCGCTGACCTACAAAAGTAGCTACACAAGACGTAGATACAACCATTACCATTTCCTCTAATTGACATTCGAAAACAGAAATTCATTTGTTTAAGCGCCCATAAGAAATTAATCATGAAAACAGCAAAGAAAAATGGTTTTCTTCTCGATAGCACCGATAAGACATTCACAAAGAGAGAAAAACATTTGGATAAAAATTACAAGAGCCTAATTTATTTTATGTCTTATCAGACAATAACGTTAAGAAAACAGTATGATTAGGCTATTTATCCAACTTCTATCTTCGTGGACCGTTCCAGGCGTATTCTCAAGTCTTTGATCTGAATTGGGAACAAGTATTCTGCAGCAAAACTCTTGGAGAGTTAATCACCTGCATTCAGAAAATTGAAGTCCCCATCATTGATTTCTCTTGCAGATGTCGTCGTTATCTCTCGTCTGCTTTGGACCGCGCTTACGTAATGAACTGCGATCGTCTGCAGAAAGAGAAGCATTAATACGCTACTGCCTAGAAATAATATTTTTGATAGAAATAATAGTTGATTTAAGTGATTTCGAAAGAAAAGAAAATTAGATTTTCACAATTGAGATTATCCAATCAGATCATTACAATAACAGCATATCTGAGTGGTTTTTATGTTGGACACATCTCCAAGGCATGTACCAAATGAATCATATATGTAAATCAAGTCTTTGATGCAGCAGGGGTACACCATTTAAATTAAAGCGTGTTTCCTATTCATCTCCAGCTAAAGATAACATTTGCATCCGAATAAATTGCGTGCAATTGTTATAGAATTGCAATAGTCCATCCATCTCATGAATATGTTTTGTATTGATAGGCGTGAACATTATCCCAAGCCGATTGATATAAATTCAACAATGTCATTTTTATTCCCCTTCCACAATATTTTGGAAACCTATTATTCGTCAACAATTTTTTTTATTATCATTATTTGATTTGCTAGCTTCAACAAACAAATAAAAAAAATCAAAGTGGAATTGGAAACCCCTGCAACACCTCAACGTGGTCATATTTCAAAAATGTTTTTGATTTGGTAAGGGCAGAATAAAAATCAAATATGTATGGATTAAAGATTAAAGTCCAAACAAGTGCAGTTCACGTAATTTGGTATAATCCAAAGGTACAACTAACACTAGAAAATTCATATTATTGATTTGAGGAAAACCTGTCCAATATTTAATACATAAATTAATTAAAAAACATATTGCAGTATATAAATCTAGTGTTTCTAGCAGTTTAATAAATTTTGATCTTTTAAAATAAGTATAACAGTTTATATGATCAGCTTGAACTTTGAATTTTGATAAATAAATTGAGAAAATACACAAATGAAATTCAAAAACTGTTCCATATGATGTATTTTTCATGCAGTCAGGTGCTTTATTTTATCAACTTGTGGACTTAAGAAATTATTTCAATATGATAATCTTTTATTTAGATAAAGTACTAGTAGTTAATTAATTATGAAAAATATGCTATTTTATTTAGAAGTGATTTTTTTGGTCGTGTAATAGTAACAATAGTGGTATGGTTATGATCTGAAATTCAAGTTTGTACTTTTAATTTTCCTATCGATACTTGAAAATGAAGCACAATTCGGAGATCACATGATACCCATCTGTTCAGCTCTGAATTTGAGGAAAAAAGTTTTGTCAAATGGTACAGCGGGTTCATGTTCTCAGTGTTTGGTTTTGCTGGCCTTTCATTGTCCTTTGGTGGTCTTGTGATTTACTTTGAGAAATAAGTGTTCTGATTATCTTATGATTTAACCCCCAAATTTTCCTAAACACTCTCTGTCAAAATTCAAATGACGAGTTAAATTTTTTTATAATATTTATCAATGTTTCATATAATATTTTTATAACTCCTATTAAATGACCTTTTTTTTAAAAAGGCAGTGCATAATTGTAAATCCAATTCTATTAAACCTTTGAAAATAAAAAAAAAAAACCACCCAAAAGTTTTGTTTTGCTTCTAAAATAAATAGGGGTAAGTGAATCGATTGAATTTCAGAGAAACTACTGGAACCTTTTTCTGGAAATTTCCTGCATTTGTGAGTACGTCATGCTCTTTTTTTGTATTTTGCAAGAATTGAAAAAATATCATTAAAAGTGATTTTCATTGCTACATTATAAATTTTCTATAGCATCGTTAGTTTTTTAAAACCTTTTTGTGCCTGTTAGAAGTTAATTTTTAAAAAACCTTTTGTGTCACTTGTTAGTTAGCGCTCTTTTTATTCTCCCATGACCAATGAAATCCGTTTATTAGTATTTGAATTTAGAGTTGTAACATAAATTATTAACCCACCTAAATGACAAGATGTCCTCTTTATGTAGCGTAATCTCATCATCTATCTCTGATGTGTGTCATTTGCTTTGTTCTTTTCATCTATTTAGATTCATATTCAGTATTAAAAAAAAATGTTTGTCGATTTTTAATGACACTGCGCAAATGTTCTAAATGCAAAAAGTGATGTATTTTTTAAATACGGATTGAAAAAGATGAAGCAAGGCTAAAAAAATCAGGTTTTTTTTAAAAGATTCATTGTAAATACTTTCTTCAGATTGATTGTTTGCTGAAAAAGAAAAAAAATCTTTTCGAATAGATAATGGTTAAATTATTCGAGAAATGCTCAGCGTAACAAAATTAGGAGTATTCCTCTAGATATGTTTTTCGGAAGATTAAAATGAATACAAATAGGTTTTCGTTTTATTAAAAGAACTTGCGCCAGGTTGCGTAACAACAAACATAAATGTTTTTGACTAAAATACAGTCATAAAAAACGTGTAAACTGCAAACAAATGTTAATCTTCAAAAATAAAGATGAAAGAAACTTACGCAAATGTTACAATTACAACCACATATTTAAAATTGGATCCGAAAACCATTATGCGACTTTAAAACTAATAGGTTTGGAACCAAAACTAGTTTCATACTTTCATTTTATTTAACAGAAATACACCTAGATAAAAACCCCAAAATTTAACTTTTAAAAAGCAACGTATAATATATCTTTTAATCTTACATATACTAGTACTACCACAACTGGGTTAGTTGTTGTTCTAAAACACCCAGTATTTATTTGTATCGAACGTTTAGTGAAGGTTGTGTAAAAGTGACGAACATATCACTAATACGCAAAACATCAACGGTTAACACTTAATTTTTCATGTATGAATTTCTGATGACAGAAGTCATAATAAATAAAAAAAATATAGTATAGTATGACCTAACAGAAGATCAATTATGCACAGAAGATGACATTCTGCGGGATAGCACCGAAAACGATCAAGTAACCTTTAGTACACCCATCTTGTTTGTATTTTGAATACTGATTGCCTATATGGGCATCCAATAACCTTATTTAACTGTGTCATTAATAATACAATTGTTACAATTTCCGAGCGTCAGCCGCAATCACATGACACAGATACATAGTATTGATGACCCGGGTCATAAACCTGAGCAATTCTTGGCGAACTTTTCATAGCTGCTAGACTGATAAGTGGTGGTTTTTATATCTGTCAAATTTCCACTAAATAAACATCCTAAACCCCCCCCCCCCCCAGAAAAAACCCTCAAACCAAGCAAAACTAAACATGAACAAAACAAAATTGAATTTATTAATAAACAATTAATAAATAAACAACAACATTAAAAAGGAAACAAAATAAACAAAAAAAAAACAAAAAACAAAAACAAACTAAAAACAAAACAAAACCAAACTTCACATGATGCTAAAGCAGTAAAAATAACCAATAAAAGCAAGCTATTCATACAAAAAAAGAAAAAAAAGGAATAAAATCTATTAATACTACTATAAGTAGTTGTAAGCACTTTTTGGTGTAATGAAATAGATAAGAATAAGTTAATGCCTTGAAAGCCAATTAATAATTAAAAAAAGAAAATATAACATATTGAAAGCAACAAAGTTTAAAATCATTTAATACTCTCGTTATTAAAAAGATATGAAAGCTCGAGATATTTTCATAGAATTTTATTTTTTCCTATAAAGACACACAGTGTCTCATTTAGATGTAGATGGTTCTACATAAAATTGACAGTAAACTGTTTTTAAAATGTTCCTTTTTCTTTTGTATGATCTTTATTAAGAATATCAATATGATTGATATACATTGTTCCACCCGTTTCCACAAATGTTGAGATTCTTTTGTCTGGTTACTCTTGAACCAGATCTAAAATAGACCTAACACCTTGGCAACAACTTTCAGAAATGTTCCGTTATTTTAAGATTTTAAAAAATTCATTTTCAACTCCACAAATGAAAAATTGTAATTTTTTTTATCAGAAAAAGAAAGTTTTAAAATGAAATAATATAAAAATGATTTGTTTGGATATGTCACGTCGTCTAAGAGTGGTTGTGGTTAGATATGCGCCGAAGAAACACAAACTGCTGAAATTGTTCATTGATAATTTATGCATATTTCATATTTTTTATTTGATTAGATATGGCTGTCTTTTTCTTTCATTATATGGCTGGGTTTATTCCAACAAAAGAATGTCTCGATCTAGAGGAGAAAGGTCCATAGCGATCTAAAAAGCCGTGACATCCTTCTTTCAAGTAATATTGATTAAATCCAACAAAATCAACTCTGTTCTTTTCACGAATAAAATGAATAGATTGTAAAATATAGGAAATCATATTGCAATTATCATAAAAAAAATATTGTATGCAACAATAACAACAAAGCACTTTTTTCAGATAAGGAAATAATTTGCAATTTTCGTCCATACCCCATCATGTTTAAATTTTAGAAATTCAATAGAATAAAAGTTTTAAAAGCTCTAGTGTTTGATTGTAATAACAGTTGTTCTATTTTTCTCCTTTGATGTATCCTTTGTCTATAGATGTTCATTCAAATGCAGAGCTTTTATGTTCACGTAACACTCCTAATGCAACTATATTCAAAACGAACATTCCTATGTTCTTGCTTTGATGTTAAGAATCTCCTTGACAAATCGAAAAAAAACTACTAGGTAGTTAAGGAATTATATACATTGATTTCTGTTTAAAGTTATTTTGTGCTCATAACATTCAAATTTTACAAAATCGAACTTATCCTAGTTTTAGAGGATCGATTGTATAAATAATATCACTCAGAAAACGTGACCGAGTATTTCTATGAAACCCCAGACAGCAAACCAAACAAAATGTTAGCACCGACTTCATCAAAATACCTGATATACTCTGTAATGTATAATATATGGTCAGAAAGATCAAAATTATTTGATTGACAATTGATTTTATAGCGCTCGAAGAAGACAAAAAATCAATTCGATAAATAGTGGCGTTATCACCAATTTTTGGCAAAACCGTTTCGATACGTTCTAATATGGTTACATTTTTCTTTAACTGCATACAAATTCTTTGAGAGTTTCAGAAATGTACCACATAGCATAAGAACATATATTTGATTGGATAAAGATATATGAGTGTGCTTCTCGTCTTTTAAAATATAATATTATTATCGAAATAATAAAAAAAATCATCATTACTGCATCCCGAACTACAGGGATGATCTTTGCATATAGTTTGAGTATGTTTAGACTGTTCTATGTTTATTGAGAATTAACGTACATTTGCTTAATATCTTTAAAAGATATACATCATGATTAATTTTGATATTTTTTTTCATTGTACATAACGTGATTGTCCTTGTAGAACACGCACCATCCGAATTTTGAGTCCTTCAAGGTCTGACCTTGAACTCATGTATGAGTATACTGAGGTTTGATTGAAATTCGTGGGCATCAATTTTTAGTAAATATCACAGTTTTAAGGATAATGGTCCCATCGGTGCAATATATCATTATATGGAAATTTAATCTCATGGATCAACTAATATCGAAATCAACGAAAATTGGTTTTCAACTAAGACTGATAAATATTAAATTTCAAGCAAGAAGTATTGGTTTCCTTGAATAAGAATCGGAAATCCAAAGCAACTTAATCCGTAAAGACTGTAGGTCCCTCTGGTTTCACCGATAGGGGACTAATAAAATATAGGTAAAACATTGAAAGAGAAAGTTGCCGTGCTGTCGGGCTTGCACTGTCCAAAATATGACGCCCTTCTCTCTCATTGGTGAGATTACAAGAGGTCTAGAGTTTGACGTAAAACGTAAAGATCTACCATCAATGTCAATTAGTTTTGTATTTTTCCATGCTGTTGCTTCAGCAATTTGATTTGCATTTATCCTTTATTTCCTCTAGTAGGTCTACTATACAGACCTTAATATTAACACGATTAGAACACCTTCATCTAAGGAAATGATTTACGTTATAATGCATTCATAAGCATTACCTCAATCAACCAAATGAATTCTATAACTGGTAATTAGTGAATACATATTAATTAACTACACGATAAGAATGTATCAGGAAGAAAACAATCCATCAACATGTAGATAAATAAGTCTACTTAAAATTTGTAATGCTATACATTGCTATACTTATATCATTGCAATGTAGAAATAGTAGTCTTTGGTGTTTGTTTTTTTTTTAATGTAGTAAAACAGCCACTTTGAGATCGGCAATATATAAAGGTTTTTGAGTTACGCAATTCATGTAAAATTAATATATTCTAATTACTGGTAATGATTTTTAGTTATATTTTTCCAAATTAGCGCCGCTTGATAATTTCAACTGCACGATTAATTTAACTGATTAATTTGCAATGTATCCATCGAGCCACACATTTGCCAATATTACCTATCCAACCTGTACAATCCAACAAAAATCTTGCAGCAGTAATGATTTATACAATGTTTAACGTTTAATGAATATTGCATCGGATAGGATACATCAGTAAGTAATGATTGATAAAAATCTGTCTGAAGTACATTAATTGGGGAATTTGAGTTTCATCTCTCTACGAGAAATTGAATACAGTTAAGAGTGAATTTATAATGCAATGCCAGTAAAGACTTGAATGATTGCACTATTAACTTTGCTTTTACTTGGAATAGAATGACGCTCCGTCATTGGATAGAAGGCAACACGTGATTCTATGGACGATTTAAAGGCAACAAACAAAATAGTATAGTCAGTAAGAAACCTAATAAGTAATAGATACCGACCATTAAGAGTGAATTATTTTTCTTCAAATAAGAGATCGGTCAATTTGAGAATACGGGTTAAATACATTTAATATCAACTAAAAACAATATTAGTTTATATTGTAAGACATACTCATAACTTCCGATGGAAGAAATGGACAGTTTCGGATTAAGCTCCCATATAAAATTGAGAATTGCTGAATTTGAAGGCTTGTTGAGTATTTCTAAAATTCATGAAATGATTTTAATGAGTATTATTAGTTAGAGTGTTGTTTCTTGTTAAAATTGGTATGCAGTATTTAGGCCCCTGATGTTAAGTACATGAGAATTAGAAGTAAAATGCAAAACTTGCGGCTATGACATTACACAGTAAAATAACACGAAAAGTAGGTAGATGGGACGTAATAAACTATATACCGGTAATTTTCTGACATGTAAAGCTGCGACAGGCATATGGTACAGGTTGTCTACTCTTTGCAGGGAATTAGCTGGGGGTGGTCTAAAAAGCTGAAAAATCACTAAAAATTGCCGCCATATGAAAAAGTCAAAATCTAAAAAAAAAACCCACTATGCAGAAAATTTTACACGTCAAATGAGCTCCAAAGACACACGACCCCTGGTTACATAAAAAAAACCCTGTTTCATGCCACCTATAGAAATCATTGTGAATTTAAATTAACAGTACTGATACTTGAATTGACCATATCATGATTTTTGCTGTAATCATTGAGTACTTCTGCATGTACACCACTGTTAAGAGACGGTGAATACTAAATAATACGCCTGTTCAACGACAGACAATCTTCTGAAAGTTCTGTTTTAGGGGATACGATATTTTACATATTCACAACGAATATCAGCAAATGGCTGGGACCACTGCGTCCCAAGATCATAAATTGAGATCAAACTTAAGTAAAAATTTATAATTGATATAACTAATTGATATAAATATTGGTTTTTAACTTTCAATTTTGAAAATGAAATGATATTTTCATCATGTGTTTCGGACGTTGTGCGGTCGTATTCCAGACGTTGCCCGATACCCATGGAGTCGGTGTTTTATACACAGACTGGCGTGTTTTCTTACAGTCTTGTCTTAAAAGTTTAATTAGACCCCTATGCATCACCTGAATTGGGAAAAGATATGTAATGGAATATCAAAGAAATTCATTTGTTGCATGCACAGTGCAAATAAGATCTTTTCATGTTTAAAAAAAATATTTACGAACATACTAAGTAGAGTTAAAACAAAGATGAAAAATATTGGCCATTTTCATCCATAAATAAATTAAACAGTACTGTTTCATTCTCACGAAGTACGTTACAAAGCAAGTTAAACTTTTTTTCTCCCGTTTGCATGTGGCTGGATATTCGTCTTATTTATCCGTCAAAGCTAAAATGGCTTCATGTCGTTTAACACTTAGTTAAATTGGCGCTTTTTCAAAGTGTGCAATAAAAGATTAAAAGACTCCACAAACTCCACAAAGACTCCACAAACAATCAGATTTGGATGCAATGACATCTTTGAAAGATGCATGTCTTAATTTCATGCTATTTTTTTAACTATAGGAAAGGATTTTGAACAATATTACGGACTACGGAATATGTCAAGCGTTGCTGTCTTGTTCGATTTTACAGGGTTATTTTATTCTTATAAAAACACTTCTTTCGTTCATTGATGTTCATTGCATTACATAAAAATACCAGAATTTATGAGAAAGAAATAATAAATTAGGTATATCATTTTTAAAAAGACAATTTCTTTGCAGAAGAAACCCACTATTTGAATCCCATGATCCAAAGCAGTACAAACATGCATGCGTACATCGTTGGGTACTCTGACGTCCTAATAATGTTTAAAATGGTGCATAGTGTGACATTTTAATACTAAAATAGCGAGTTCACGAAAAAAAAATAGCAAAAAGGTAAACGTTTTCCATATAACCTTCATTATATACGTCTAGTAGTATTCTGTAAATTCTGTAAACGCATTGATTAAAAGATCAACTCTGGTCTCTCCATTTTCTGTTCCATTTCAATGTGCCTCTCTGTCGATTTTATCAACATCAATTTGGTTATCAAAGACACCAACTTTTTTATACCTATGTGCTCTATATTCTTAAGATCTTAAGTACAGTGTTATAGTGTTCTTGCATTCATTGTTACCGTGGAACTCTGTCTTGCTGCGGAATAAAACAGACATCTCTTGCCCAGAACCACGTATTAAGTGCAGGTACAAACTACTTTTGCATTATTGGAAACTTATTTAAAGTTGGGTGATTAACAAGGAGTTAATTAGGCTGAAATACGATAATCAGAGACAGGTCATCCCCCATTTCTATGAGTGAATCGAGATAAACCGAGTCATTAGCATGATTGACAAACATATACTGGTTGTTGTCATTGACTTTAGGGGTTCTGCTGGTAGTTAGCCCCGCCGCAAGATAAGGGTGGATCTGTTTTACACAAAAGAACACACTGGCGTGTTTTACATGATAATGGAAACAGTTGTCAATGCCGGTTTGATATCTTATTTTGCTAATTATTGTATTGTTAATTACAGATTTCGTAGATTGTGTATGATCTTTGGCTAAATATTATACAGCTTTTGACGATGATAATGGCGATTCTTTATGGTAATTAAGCATATATGCATATCTTGCTCACAAAGTCTGCTGCGTGGTATTATGATGAAAAAAAGTTGCACCAGTTATTTATTTTTATCGGTTTGCAAACTCATAAACAACAAAATTTTTGGTGCATTTCGCTCAAATTGTGTACAGAGGAACTGAAATAGGTTTGACGCTAGGTGCTTACTGCACCTTTTTGCACGCAACGTATCAACTGAAAATCAGAACGGCCAACGGGGATGTTCAGTTCAATTGCAATACAAACAAGGACAATTTTCAAACAGTACATTTTGAAGTGATAAGCACATCATTTCAATAATATTTGTTAAAAATAATGAAATCACCATATTTTTGACAATTTATTAACAACAATCATAATCTAGGTTTTGGCATCTCACAACATTTCAACTGCATGCGTCCATCATGAAGAAGACACATGGCTAAATCTACTGAACGGTGTTTATTTTTTTTGTCTCTGGATTATCCAGCTACCCGGCTAACTGGAGGGGAGAAATAAATAAAAACTTCGATGACAAACGAAGAATACTGACATGACGACAATGTTCAGCATCAAGTTTTCAAGCCTACCCACGTGAATAACCCGAAGCTGTCATTTTTCATTGGTATTGTCATGGTCCCCGGAGTTTGCATTGTGGATTGAATTTATTGCACTGTCTGAAACACGTTCTTTATCGCTAGATGGCGCATCACCACATTGTTCACGTGACTGATTCGGAAAGGTCTGTTCGGAAAGTCTTGGTTTTTTGCTATAGTCGACAATGTGTTCGGTCTCCTCGTCCTCTGAGCTTGTTGAGAAGCTGCTTTCACTGAATGCAGCGCTAGAGTTTGCACAGTCCTCACTGACGTCATCGTCAACACACACCTCAACATCATCGAGGCCTTCCGAAGAACCAGAAGATCCCGAGGTTTCCGAGTGGTCTTTGTCTTTGTTCTGTTCCGCTTTATCCACAGAACTGCCTGATTTTGTGCGCGATTTACTTAATTCTTCCTCTCTTTTCTGTTTCCTCCATTTTGCCCTCCTATTCTTAAACCAAACCTGAAATCATAAAACCATTAATTTATAACGTAAATCCAAGAAAAAAAGGTATATATTACTTTATGATTTTTATTGCGAACACCTGCGCTTTTAAAAAGAATAATTGGTTTGCGTTTAAAAATTATCTGTTGAAATTCATGTAAAAAGGCATTTACAAAGATTGAAATCTTTGAACTTCGTTAACCATATTCAAACCTAGAAGATAAAAATACGATGGGATTACTTAGTCGATTTACGTTGTGTTTATTGCAAAATTACTTTGAAAAAATGATTTTATGGCTTTATTATATCACTTACGGCGAATTTTAAGCAATTTGCGTTGCATAACAATAAAAAACAAGGACACCTGACGAAGGAATAACACAACAATCACAGACTCTACTTATCAAGATTTTTTAAAGGATTACTCGGGGTACATGTGTTCAATTTTCAAATTTCTATTTTAGTGCAGAAAAAGGATAAGAAAAATTCTTAATAAAAATGAAAAGTGATATCACAAAGAACTTTCAAAGGCGAAACATAAACTTTCTCATGTACAAAAATGTATGCAGAGTTCCTTTGATATTTGACGAAAAACAAATTGTGGCGATGAAAAGCTGCTTCCAATCTTTAAAAATCCAGATTTTAAAACGTTAATGTGCAAGATGTAATCGCATGTTATTTAAACCTGAATAAAGGAAATAGAAATTTATGACGAGTGAAAAAGATCCCCTTTGTATGTAGATAGTGTGATATCAACACGAAGTATACGTATGAATGAAATTAAGATTTGGGTGATAAAAAACACAGTGCGACCGTGGGCTTCCGGCTATGTTAGAATAAGTGTTTCGGTGGTTTTACCCTGTTATTAAAAAATGTATACAATGTTTCTATGATCTTTCCGATCAAATTTTCCCGTCATCGAGGGTAAATAAAGATATAGTTGACAAAATAACAAGCTACCTTATTGTTTAAATATTAGCACCAGTTAGTGGGGTTTTTTATTTGTTTCCATAAATATTTTCAATAAATTTAAAATTATTATTTTCATACAATAATATTTATGATGCGCATTTATTTATAGACTATAAAATACGAATGAATTCGTTGTTTTGAAAAATCTTTTATGTTTTATTATTACCGTATTTGCATAAAATAAAAAAAATAAAAATAACAGTTATTAAATATTCTCTGAAAATTTTACAGAGTAAAAAATATTAAACAAAATATTTTGATAATATTTAATAGACATATTCAAAGTTTCGGCCAAAGATTTAGAGCGCTTATATCAAATTAAATACATTAACAATTCTATTTATCTTATTTGGAGTAACTGATATTTTTATGCATTATTTGGAATAACTGATTTTACCTCAACTCTTTCCTCTTTCAGATCTACTTTCATGGCTAGTTCCTCCCGAAGCATCACATCCGGATAATGTGTTTTCTGAAAAGTGTTCTCCAACTCTTCCAGTTGCTCTTCGGTAAAAATAGTGCGATGTCGTCGTTTTCGCTTTTGTCCCAGTTTATCAAAGTCAAATGAGTTGAATAAACCTTGAAAAGGATGTTGGTACCGAGCTAAGAAAAATAAAAAATGAATGAATATACAAAGCAAAATTTAAATACATGAAAATAAATATTGAAACTTGTTTTTCCATTATTTTAAAAGACTTTACACGCAAAAACTTGCTAAAATTAAGTGTTGTAAATTACAGAAAGTAATTTTAAGCATGGGTTTAAAGTATGTTAATTTGTGAATTTCTTACCATAATAATCTCGCTGTAGCTGGGTGAGATGGGATATGGAATATGGCGGCGGCCTGACTTCAGGTGTCGTCTGCTGCAGACTCAGAGGACGAGGGGAGAGAATGTTATCTATGGTGAACAAGGTAGGATTGTTGCTGCGAGAAGTTGCCGCCAATAGACCTATCTGGTAGTTCCGCAAACAGGCTAATTGCTCGGCGGAGTACGGGTACGGAAAGTGCTGCATTTTACCGCTGTCCTAAACTGTTTAGTTTTTTATCCGAGGTACGAAGATCTTATATACGATGCTCTTCTAAGACAATTTCCCTCTTAGCGTCAACAGAGTGTCATCCGCGGATAAAGGAGCCTCTGAGGAACAATGCTGAATTAACGCACATAGGTTCTTTGTCCTTCTATCCTTTGGTAATTGTTCAGATAATGTCAGTTTAAAAATTTGTCAAAAGGGTGTAGTTTTGATTTAAACACAATTTCTTAGACAGTCCTTCCAGCAACAAGGGATTAGGCACCAATAACATTTGTTAAAACTCTTTAGAGCAAAAAGAATTACATACTTGAGCCAATCAAAACAGCGGATAGAGTTAGCTCCGCCCCCTTTATTACCATTTTGCCAAAGTTGTCATCCGCTGTAATATTTATTGCATAATATGCCTTCAGATCATGTGATTAAACAAACATACATATTTTAATATTTTATGCGCTTTCTTTTCATACCGTTAAGAACATGATTTTTAAAAATGATAACATTCCGATCAGAAACGTGATAAAGAAACGGGTAGGTATTTTGAGATCTTCTGAAATATGATCGTGTGTAGAAATATCACGAAAAGAACTGAAAAAATTGAATAATATTGCTATAAAAAATATGGAAGAACCGAGATTCTTGAATTATTATTGACGGTAAAAAGGACTTTGAATATGTGTGAGAAATATCAGTAAAAATCCGTAAAAGAATTGTGCAGTTGTAATAAATATTCAACTTTCCTGTCTTTGAATTGAGAAAAATTTATGAGAAAACTTTACTTGTTTTTCTTGTCAAGAATTCAAATAATATTTACAAATTAACATCTTTACGGGTACGAAACCATGAATCTAACTGAATAAGAGTTTCCTTCAATTTTTAATTTTATAACGAATTATTATATTTAAATTAGAAAAAATACAATAAATTTCTTAACATAGAAGAATAATTCAAAATAAAGAAATATAAAATAAAGCAGATTTGAAACTCTTCTTAAATAAATTATATTTAATTAACATTGACAATTGTATTGCAGAATTCTTTTTCTCTTTCAATCGAATTTAAGTAATAAACATTTTATTTTCCTCCCTAATTACAAATATAATAATTAAGAATATATAAACCCTATGATTTTGCACTAAATGTTACATAAAGATTTCAAGATTTGATTTAAAATTTAAATTAAAAAATATATATATTTATGCGATATGCAGTTTAAAACTAAATATGCCATTATATTGGGAAAAAAATGTTTTCATTTAGAAAAAAAATAACAAACTTTTTAGCTTAACCATTTTACAGAGGAATTTAGAATGAATACGTAAGGTAACGGATAAACAAATTAAATCGGGTATTTAGCCCGAACATTGGTCAACCATCGCCTATTAACGATGTTGTGACATGGTTAAGAAAACAAAATTGACCACACTGCCTTGACACGTCAATCGGAAAGTAAAGCCCGCAAACACTTCAATCTGTAGGTAATTAAGATATCTTTATTCGAATGCCAGGTAGTTTGTTTATTTTCACCTGAAGAGGTGTAAAAGAGCACCTCGTCGCTATCATTTCTTATCACATAAGTCAAAACAAATAAACATTCAAATCATTTATTTATCAACCTTCCAATCAGGTGATTTCAGAAATATTTTGATTGTGATTTTAGTTGACGGTTGATTTGTGTGCTGTACAAATAAGCTTGCCACAATGTACACACAATCACATTTTAACGTGGCTCTGACAATTTCGCTTTGTTAAACAGTCCATTATCTACACTCCTAGCGCTCGGGAGTCAATAAGTTAATTCGAACAATTAGAAAATGACATTAATCCAATCCACTAGAAATCTCAAAAGATGTTCAGAATTAAGATTTAAGTAACTCAAGCAATTTTTTCTACTTAATTCGCAAAAAAGAAAGTTAAGTTTATTAAACATAGCAAAAAGGCAGCAAATATCGGAGCTACTGACAAAATAACAGGATTTAATGTTTATCAACAAATTTTCGCTATTTTAACCCATTAAAAATTATATTTTGAAACGAAGACCACTGTACGTCAAATGTATTTTTATTTGGTTCCATGGGTACAATTAGAAACAAATAGGGATGGGGAGATCGAGGCTTAGTAGATCCCGCGATTCCATTATTCTCTCTCCCTCTCTCTCTCTCTCTCTCTCTCTCTCTCTCTCTCTGCTTTATATCTAAGTTTATTACATTTTTGTACAAAATACAAAATTGGTATCACGGAATACATTGAAGATTTAATGACATGTGCCATCCAAGCAGACAAATATCTACAGCTGGTATGTATTTATATACCTTGAATAAAATCTGAAATATGCGTTTGCGATGTAGATTATAAATTTATTTCTTTAATTTTCTTAATCCATTATATTGATAAAGGGTTTCTTTGGGATATTTTCATCTCTTGTGACTTCTGGAACTATTTTGGACTAAAAAAATTATACATGGGACCATATGTTTCATGTTTCGTGTACTTGACATATTTAGGGGATGTGACACACCCAAGTCAAATTTCCTGGAGAAGCAAGTGCGCGGACAGGTCGCTTCAATCAATTCCCCATTGACCGCCTAGGAGCTCGACATAGTTTCCTAGACATTAACTTACCGTTATAAAACACCAATAATCCGCCGTCGTTGGAGCGGTATTACAGCATCACTATTACAAAAGCGGAAGTCATCAATATTGAAAAGTAAAGATAATCACTAAAAATGGATCGAAAAATTATCTTAAGAATTGGTAACTGTGAGAAAAGCAATAAAACGCAAAGATTGTCAAGTTTAAAAAAGCTTTGGCTCTATATCAAAGGGATATTCCTTTGAAGTAGTAATTGAATATCAGTGTAGTAGCGGTCTTTAATAATTATTGCAGCAATGACATTAAAAATAACAGGAACTTTCGTTGACGCGGATTTCGGATTTGCATGCACACCACGAAGGGTCACATAGCTTCGATATTGACTGATAAATATATGATTTATGTATACTGAGTATCGTTAAGTGACATCCTTTTTTCTATCTTTTTTCTATCTCTCTTTCTGTCTTTCATCTTCTGTCTCTTAATTCTTCATTACAGGTTACACACACACGTGTGTTATTGAAAAAGGGGTTATTTTCTATAATCGTCACATCTATGCGATGAAGGAATAAACCGGACTGTTTTGCTTTGTTTTTCATAGTCCTAGATTTTAATTAAAGAAAAACCCCAAGATTAGAAAAGTATTCTTTAGAATATGAAATGATTATAATTGCAACAATTGTTTATTAATCAAAGTAATCAGTTTCGTTATAATGAATGTAACTTGTTATGAATACATAGAATTTTAATACCATTGATCTCAAATAGAAAAAACCATTTGGTTGTGCTTTTGATATAACAGCAAATAATTCAATGTATACAGTGCTTTTTCTGTGCATAAGTAAAAAACCATGTCTTGATTTCGTTGAAACAATTTTACATCAAATATCTTGTTTGCCATGCTAAAATTAATCTCTCCCTCTTACTCTTTCTCTCCTTTTCAGAATATATTTGCATAAATCTCATTTCCTTAGCTGAACTCATTTGATATTGCCCAGTAATCCCCGTGTTTGAATAATTAATGAATATATTATACATAAAAAACAAAGAGATCTTCCGGGTTTTGTTTTCGTTAATCGCATTTGTCAATTTCTCGTCCTGTAAATCTCACTCGGAGATCGCTTAGATAACATGTACATCAATTGATTCGTTTGCCTAACGGTAGAGATAACAGTTTACAAGATGGACGAAGATGATAACGTGTCGGCACACCTTGAGCGCTAAACACATTTCTCTCATAACGGCTTCATTTGTAAGATTAAGTCCCCAGGTAAAAAAGTTTTATTTACTTTTAATGAAGGTGTTAGTATGTAATAAGTATGTAACAGAGTTTGGGAAGAGCCCATATCAATATACAAACGCAGCCGATCGGCGTTATGTGAATTCCTATAATGTAATAAAAATAAATAATCGTATAGTTACCTTTATCAAATTAACATTAGATCATCGTAATTCATCAATTCCTTTATCAAATTTACAAGTTTTAAGATAGAATTTACTTTAAAAATCAAAGAACCCGAAGTAATCAGATACACAAATCTCGGGACTTGGTCATTGTAATAAGATTGTGCCTTATTTAGCTCCTGGGATTGACGTATGTTTTATGTAATCGATTGCCGATTTACAGAAAATGAGATATATGCAAAGACAAATAAAATGACAAATTCAAAAGTTGATGTATTTTGACAGCCCTCTCGAGTAATTTCACATCGCGCCAAAATACCAGCAAGAAATACCGAGTCATGATTGAGGAACCTGTGAATTATATATACATGTATGTATTCAGCCCAGGTGACTCAATAGCTTCTATAATGACGGATGCGGTCTGTAAGTTTTACAAAGAAATGTTTTAAATAAAAAATCATCGTGAGAGCGCATTAGCGATCTACAGTATATTGTTATTTGAAAATAACGTGACAAAAACTTTGACAGTTGATGAACAAAGAACAATTTTTCCCAAAATTTTTACATTTTAAGTATTCGAAACAATGTGTTACATATGGTATTTCAAATACGACGGAAATATTTTCTTCATGCAAAAGACATTTTACTGGTGTTCAATTTATTAGTAAGGAGATATTCAATATGCCAAATCATCCAATTTACATTGAGTTTCATTTATACTTTATGATGGGCATAAACAATTTTATGACACAGAGAGACTGAAAGAGGTACACAGGCAAACCTCTTTTTGAATGCATGAAAATTATTACATTATTGTTTAATTTTGTTTGCCTTTCAAATACTTTTCTCTTGAATAATTATGCAAAAAAGAAAAATTTGAAAAAAGCGGCAATGTACACTTTACATTTTTTAAAATTTTAATTCCACGTACGTGTGTTGTTACGGTGTAGATTAATGAACAAATAAATATTACGAAAAAGACACAAAAAGTCTGTTTGTCTATCATAACTAAAGCCGTTTTGGTATCAACTGTACTTCAATTAATCAAACACTACATTCTGGAAGACGCATAATCTAAATGTAGCATAGATTAAAAAAGCAACAACATTAAGTCTGAAAATTTCATAAATTTCTTCATCTTTTAGTGAACATGTATACGAAACAATGCCAAATCATGCGATTTCAATATTCTTTAATTACAAGAAAATCTGTGCAAATTGTAAGAACGCAAATATTTTGATTCATTATATATAAAAACAATTTCTACAAATTTTAACATTGATATATAGCTTATCGATATTCATTCTAATTTAGATATGGAGGTCAAATTTATCCTTGTTTAAGAAATGATGACAATTCATAAATATTTTAAGGGTTCGTTTATTATCTAATCAACGAAGTTTGTATTTAATAATTTCCTTTTTTAATAAATATATATAAAAAATATACCAGCATATCAAATGTATTTGTTAAATAAACATAAATAATTTACGTTACCAAACATTTTTATAATACTGGATTAATTGCATATACTTATTATTTGATTTATTTTAATGAAGCAAGTTCTTATTTTTATTGTTATTTTTTATAATATTCAAAAAGAAAAATATTATAACAAAGAAACACTAGCAAAATAAAAGTGTCATAGTGTTTTTGAATTTACTTTTCTAGATGGTTGAAATACTGCAGTGGATATTTTTCTTATGGTATATTTCAAAACAGATTTTTTTTAAAATCAAATTTGGAACGTGAGAAAAAAGGTATTTTTCATTTGTGAAATCTGCTTTCTCTTATCTCGTCATTTAATGACGGTGTACAAAAACGACATCTTATATGTTCAAAAGAAAACTAGAAAAAAAAATCATCACACCGTTCTAACTTGAAGGTTACAATCCCTAAAAGTTGTGAAAAAAAATCACAAAAAATGAATTTATCATATTTGTATCATTAAACATGAAATTATAAACTACGGCGATGGTAAAATCAGATATACTCAAATGGCTTAACATTACATCTGGTTAGTGTTTCCGGTGTGTTGTGGAATCTTTTATGAGGATTAAGGAGAATCGTCGTATGATCCTGTAATAGGAGGACATGAGTAAATGTGACCGCGATACGATCAGACCATCTTTGTATGGACCCCCGTAATACCTGTCAACGTATCGTATAACTAGTGTAATGATGACGGCTTAATATCAAATTATGCTCATATTTAAGCAGAGGAGACCAAATTTTAATATCCATCCTTTTATTACATTCCTTTTGATTTTGATTTGTTATGATCAGTATTTATGCACTTTATTTACTTTCAAAGACATTAATAGAGTATGTGTAAAATGAATTTGGGTTTAATTCATGATTATGATAATATGATTTTGTTGGTACATGTATGCATTTACAGTGACGAAAATAATGGGTAAAATATTTATCCCTATTTTGGTTCGAAGTTTTAATTATAGGATACTAGAATTTGATGGTATATATTTACAGTAAAAAAATACAGATTGTACTCAGGTCTATTGCATTAAAGAATCAATACTTTTTGTTCTTTTTTGCAGAGCAACCATGGTGAATCATTTGAATATATCACATACCTGATAAAAAAAAACAACTTCTGTTTAAGTATATATATGAAAGAGAAATGAAACAAAAAATATGTTTTTATGACGTATTTTATCATATAAATATCTAACTACAGAAATCATTTCCGCCGATGCCTCATAAACAATCTGGCCAATGGTCACCATTGTTTGCAGTACGTCATTTGTCCAATTCCTTCATTTTAAACATTTTATTAAAGCATTCCAAAACTTGGTATAGGAGCAACATACAATCCAAAAACCGACCCACCATCCTCAAAACATGCATTAAGGGAAATGACAATGCATGACGTCATGAATTTAAAACATATCAAGTTGATACAATATTGTAACAATCCTTTAAATGATTCACAACTGTGATTTGGAAGGAGGTTGCGCAAAGATGATTCGTTTCAAATTTATTTTTCCTATTTATTAAACAATAATTCTTTAGATTTGTTTGATTTATATTCCTTATATGCAAAATAATTTTTAAGAACCCCACAAAATAATGACCAGATTGAGTAGATAATAATTCATTGTAAAATATACTTTTGATAAACATTGAGAAAAAAAACCAACACAATAAAAAGTACTTTTGTGTCTTGCTATTCTCAAGCATTAGCGGCTGAGAAATTGCGTGGCTGTGTGGGAGAAACAATAGAACATAGTGAGGGGAAATATCACAAAACCCCGCCAAAATGTCACAGCATGGTAACAGAATAATGCAGCCGGACACACAACTCGATCAATTATTTCTTTTTATCTGTCCCATGATAAACTAAAGGTCCTGGCATTTGAATCAAAAACTTGTGACAGAACATCAAGCATATCGCGATTTTTGACATTATGAAAAAAAAATCATAAATCTAAAAAAAAGCATACAGTGAACATTTTTTATTTAAAAATATTTAACAAAACATAACAAATGTACATCCTATTAAAGAGATATGTATATATATTTCTTTAGTGATGTCGGTGAATACAATGCAGTATATGCAATATTTTAATTCAATTTTTATTGCAAACCGTAGAATGTGATTTATAGAATTGCACGTCCCTTAATCTTATTCTTGACAAATAACTGTACCATCTCGTCAGGACCAATTATTTTGCTCTATCGAAAACATTAGGTCAACATGAATTCCGAATAACAGGAAAAGAAACAGAGAAAGAGATTGATGTTTTGCTGTCAATTGCAAGAACCGCTCATACGATCAATCTAGCAAGGTCATATGGTATTTTGTAATAATGATCATTATATGTTATTAATATAACCATATTCTGGGAATACCTTATCAGATTTTGTCCACAGCTTTATCGCTAATGTGATCTTTGTCTGAAACTTAGCCATAAATCAATGCAGTCTTAAGAAAATGGAATATAAAACAATTCGATGTGTTTTCTGTAAGATTGCAATAAGCGTTTTCAAGATAAGCAATACTCGTGTATCGAAATTGTCAGAGGTATTTATTGTCAAGGGAACAGGGTGTATCACTGACAGATAGTCATCGCTGCTGGTTATGTAACTAGCTTTGGTTGTTTCACTGGGAAAACAAATCAATTGTACCACTGCCTTATCCACAGAATTACTTGTATATGTACTCTGATAGTTAATATACAAAAGTTAAATATTAAAATTTCTCATGCAATTTTGTTTATATTTTTTGCTTATTTCATAATTTGGATCGGAAACATATTTTGATGTATATGTTCATAATTGTGGATCGATTAATACACGCCTCTGCTTGCAGATATTTCGAATGTTTGAAGAACAATCTTTTTCAGAACTCGGAACATATTTTGACGTTAAACACATTTCCTTTTTAGAGCGAATAAAAATTCATCATATTATAGCAAAAGCACAAAAAGATGATTGCAATTTTTTTTTAAAAATACATTTGAGTTCACGAAACAGAATTATCGCAAATATATTTCATTTTACAAATGTATTTTAAAAAAATGAGAAAGTTTCATTGAGTCGGCATATGGTACAGAAGTAGTTTTCTGGCACTTCAGGTGACAAGTAAGAGCATATTTTGTAGTTTTATAATGCTCAGTCATTATTTGGTGTAAACTCTTCATTGACTTGAAAATGAACTTAAAAAATTATTTTTGGTTTAATTTTAGAACTGACAATAGGTGGACAAATCATTAGCTGAATATGAGGTCCAGCCATCTGCCCCGGTGAATGTAAACTCAAAATTTAACAAGGCAGGGGTCATAAATTTCACAAGCATGAAAATTACATTGCATTCGTCAGACCCTGCGATAGATGACCAACATCAAAACACCTAATCACGCAGTATCAAACACGCTGATAACATCTGATAAAAGCAACCACCTGCATATAACTTGGTTTATGCAAAAATAAGGAAAACCATCGTTTCTCATTATTAATGATATTAAGATTTCATCAATGGTGATTCATATCAAAATGGCATCCATAAAAATTAAAATGTACTCGATGGAAATCCACAAGATTTTTAATCTCCTCATCATTGTCAGGTGTTTATATAAGATCAGCAGAGATAGAGCCAGGAAGGGGTCAGCAAATGTTAAATTTCAAACCCGACTTAAAAGGAAAAATTAACACCCCTTATTGTGTGTCAGAAGCATTCGTGGAAAATATGCGATTTGAGGATAAATTCAAAATGTAATTTCTAGTTATATCTGATAATTATCTGGTGTAATCTAAGCTAGCATCTAACTTCCACTTAAAACTGTTCATTTCAGCGACTTTCAATGGCAAAAGTCACTTTTGACAATTACACCAGCTACAAAAGTAACACATCAGATATTTTAACAATTTTAAGTTTTGATCCTAATCTCCAATCTTATTTATGATGCATTTTCTTGTTTTCTATGTTAAAGATTTTGACACCAAAACCAGAAAATGCATCATAAATAGCAATTGCTATAATGCTTTGTAAGAGGCAAGATAATATTACTTGAAAACTTGATAAAAACATGTTACGGATTTTTTAAAAGATAGAAATATGTAGCTGAGTGAAGTGGCCGTGTTAAGATGAAGAATCTTTTATTTAAAATATTGAATAATTGATGAAGAGAACAAATTAAGCTATTGAAGTGGAGGAAGCAAAAAGGCAAAATAATTAACAAAGATGTGCCATTTGAAATCATTACAAATTGGTATTCAATACACACTTTCAGCACCCTGAGATAAAGGGTGATACTTTTACATTATATGCACACCTCTTGTGATTCAGTTTTCCAAAGGTGAGCATTCCAGAACGGCGGGGGTTGACTCCATTAACTTGTTATCATTAAACTTGCTGGGCTCAATGGACGCGCGTGCTTATGTCATTAATAATACATTCTTGTAAAAATAGCTATATTTGGTTAAGCAAAAATTATTAATTATACAATACTTCTAACTCTTGATTTTATATTTTAACAACTTATACACGTGCAAACGTGTAAAAAAGCTTTAGCAGTTTACAAAAGTCGAGAGATATTGATCGGCGGTTGACGTCATAGTTGTCAAATGTGAATACTTAAAAATGTTTTTCTAAAATAAAATTTATGAAAAAATTAATATTTTATTCTTTCTTATCGATTTTAAAAACATAGCAAATATGAAAAAATATATATATAATACAAATAATAAATGCCGATACAACGTATTGTACGTATTTTTTAAAGGTTTACTTGAAATTCTATCCGTGAGGAGATATTTTGTAGTCCTCAATTATTTCATTTAAAAGATAAAAATTAAAAGAAAAAGTAAGAAAGAAATAAAGAATAATTTAAAGATATATTTTTAACTGAAAAGGGGGAAATTATATGGGCAAGAGAAATTCCATATATCAATATATTGCATACATCTAAATTTAAATATACATATTTTTTAGACCACAATCTATACTATTAAAAAAAGAAGCATATAAATTCGTATTAATTTACCTTTATCAATTATCTCAGTTTTTTATCATGTAATAATCATGCAAATAAATTTCTCCACATAATTAAATCCATATTAAATGATATTTTTCTTATGTTTACTTTAGACAAACAAAATACATTTCAAATAAAGGGGAAAAAAATTACTCCAAACAACTTTGCTAAAATTATAAAGTTAGATATACATTTATAAAATCTATTCTATATATTGCTTTATCTTAGTTAGATTAATTGCAATTTATTATATGTGTATTGAATAAGATACATTTATTGGTAGCTGAATAAGAAAAATACATGCATCTTTAGTACATTAATTTAACAAAAATAAATGTTTGTTGGTAGCTGATTAGAATACCTTTTATAATGTAAATTAATCAAATTGCAAGTATGTGTACACGTATTTAATAAACACTATTTGCACGTGTACAGTATATAAAATTCTAATTCCAATTAGAATCCATTTCACACACAAATAAAACCCGTATTAAATTTTTCTGAAGTGTTCATTAATGAGTGAGATCAGCCATATAGTTCTCGGGATCGATCGGTCTGTCACAGACAGCTGAGGTCAACAGGTCAAAATAATTCTAAACATACCGATGAGTATTTTGTGTTCCGTGGTACATGAATAGCGGTGTCTGTATTATTTGAATTTTTTTAAGGAGAAAATAATATTTTGTTCAAAATTGAAATATTTCTTCCATTTAATTTTAGAAATTAAGTTTAAAAAATTTGCTACCGGGGGATCTTCACAATTATTCAATTGTGATAAAAAAAATAAACTTTCAAAGCTTTCCCAAAATTGAGGGAAATCAACATTGTTGTTTAAACATATTTTACCTTAAAAAATTCACATTTAATAGCAAATTATTATGCAAAACAGTATAAAGAATTCCCTTCCTAAGGTAGTGCAAATGTAATCTCTTTTCTGAGAAATCCATCTTTATTTTGTTTCATTTAATATATTGATTTAAATTATCTTTAAATTTAGACAACCAAATTTTGATTTTTTAAAAATTTATTAATAATTCTATTTCAGTTTTAAACTTATATGTATGACAAATTTGTATAATCATTAATACAAATCTGATGAGCTATTCTAAATATGTTTTTCCATTTTTCTGAAGAATCGAAAGTAAGTTTCAGTTATTATTATATTATCTTCTTTATAATTAGTAATACATTCAATATCAATTATAATATTCAGACGTAATTAATCGATTAAATGATAAACAATAAATTAAACGATAAAGTGTTTACTTTTAGCGACCAATGTAACATGCAAAGTATACACTTAAAATGGAAATATAAAAATATTTCACTTTTTATTATTTTTTACATTCATCATAATCATGACCATTTTAACCAAAATGAAAGATAAAATGGCATTGTTCCACATTTAAATATAAATATTTCTCTATGTTGCAATAAATAAATAAAGAAATAATAATAAAGAAATATATACAAATATTGTTTGAAACGTTGCGTCGTGTTTCGAATTAAAATAAACATTAATAATTCGTGTTTAATATTCTTAGGAACAATATTTTTTTTATATATCTTATATTCTTTTGTACACTGAAAAAAAATTATTGTGTTAATAGGGTTAAATCAAAACAAAATACAGAAGTGTAAACTTTGGAATCAAGTTCATTCTTTTGTCGGGCTACAACTAAAAGTTACAAAGTTATATAATCACATTTTAATACTTTATTTCCATCTATGATCACAATCACTCATAAGCCTTTGATGTAGTTCACAAATAGAAATTTACTCTCATTTTAAGTGAAAATCTGTGGCTTCTTTTCTAACTGAACAGATTGTGTTTAGATCTTAAAGAAAACTCGTCTCAGAAATTATAATTTCTTTGAACATCGCCTGATATAAAGAGTCCGTCGTTTATTAAAAGCCCTCATCGCATCTTTATCGATTTGAACACAAAATTAAAGAATGAAAGATTTAGTGGAACATATGCTCCTGAGTTGGTCTTTTTTCCACCTGTCTATTTGTAGTGGTATAGAGGGAGTCCCGCCAATGCGTTATGCACAATTACCTATTAAGTTGTACCGCTTATCAGCAGTATATATCTAAAATAATCTTGTCTTGTATTCAGCAAACTGTACCTATACAAGATCAGATAAGATCTTTCATAACATCAAACAAATTCGAGAGGTTATTAAGGTATTGTAAAGAAAAATGGCTTTGACTAAATTTGTTGGACGCTTTAGTGATTGTAAAAAGCACAAAAGAGATTTCTAGATGCGAATCTCCACGTTGCGATACTAAAAACGTTTAATTTCTGTTAACCCCTCTCTTTTTGTATCGCTACCAATTACTTCTCCCCGATCTGATCGCCCGCCCAACCATATCCGGAATGTATTTATCAGACATAGGAAATGTACATAAAATGCTAACTTCTGAGAGCAAAGCACAAGAGCAACCGATACCCATTGCTAATCAGCGAAGATGGTACAGAGCCACTGCTTTCAAATATTAAAATCTTATCAACAAATCCACGCTTGAAATCATATCGAACCACGAATCTTTCAATGCAAGAACAATTAATTCTTTTAAATCTTTGGAAATTCAAATTAAATATTTTTTGGGTGGAAAGTCGTTTCTATCGGACACCGGTTTCACTTAAATTAATTCGCGTTTCCTTTTAACAAAAGACGTGTAAAAATATCAACAATGAAGCCGCAAAACTAAAAATTTGGTTTCTTTATCGTCTAATTACATTCAAAAATGAATTTGTTTCAGATGCACATCTGATTAAATCTTGCTATCTAATTTGCATCTCTTTGCAAGTGTCGTTTATGCTTGGCAAAGTATCAGAAAATTCCATATGTGTGAAAATAAGATAAACAAATGCACCATGTAAAATATTTTCATCGCATTGTAAACTTGAAACTAATTTTGGTCACAATCAATAATAACTTTAACTGCTTTGCTGTCATATGATGAAGCGGTTTCGAAAGCTTTAACAGAATCAGGCAAAGAGAAACGGTGCGATATTAGGGGCTTAACATCCACCACGCCCTTCGAGACGAGTTCTAAGGCAGTTGGGTAACTGAAAAAATTAAATAAATAATTTAAAGAATTTTTTATTGCTACACAAATCTTTGAATGCATCTTAAACTGAATTTCTGGTTGTCTTTGATATTCTACCAAACTTATTATTTTTGCAAATACGGTGACATGTTTACAATAAGAAATAAATCAAAACAGTTGTTTGCCTGGCTAATTAAGTGGTCATATAGGTTTCTAAAATGAATATAAATAAATATCTCAATACTACATAAATATATCGAAACTACCTTAAATCATAATACTGATTTTTCAAAGAATGTCCACAGTTTCATGTGAATTATGATATGAGACCCTCATTTTGCTTTTGGCCCCTCGAGTATGATGATTACCAGATGACAAATGAAGAAATATTTTTCTTGTTCGTATCAAAATCAAAACTCCAAATATCAAGAATTAACTAAACGTATTTATAAATGAAAAATTATTCGAGTAGAGGAAAAGGTTATTTGTTTTTAATTAAAGTGACATGTGCAAGGTTTTATCAAAATAAGAGATAAATTACTACCGTTTATATAAACCACTGTATGCTTTATTGTATATTGAACAATTTTTACACGTTAGAATAGAAATAAACGTATCATAATAACCGTTTTAAGTCAAATTTGTATCCTTATCTTGAAAACTTAACGTGTTAACACTAAACATAAAAATGATTGTATAACGATTATATTCGCTCATTATCAAATATGTTCTATCTACATCACTTCAACTTTTCAGAAATACTCGCTAATTGATAATATTTACTGGCGTTTACGGCTTCTCTGTGTAATAAACGGAGCAGAAACTAATTTGTAGGATTAAAGACTACAACATGCTAAACTATTTAAGCGATCAAATAATTTTTGTCGGAACATTAAAAATGTACATAAATTTGGAAAACTGAAAACCTGAAAATCAAAGGAAGCCGACGGTATCCACCTTATCTAAATCGTTAGACGATTAAATCCCAGAAAGGAAATATAAACAGGTAATTTGATTTTCTTCATATTACAAGATGTTTACTGGAGATAAGTACTCTATCCGTCAATACATCTCTCTGTTTATGCAAATAAAACGCAACAATGACTTTGGGTGAGTGAAATTTAACAAATCGCTTACCAATTAGCATATCTAAATACTCCTGTGATATCTATCTCTTTCGTGAACGCCAAATTAAGGGGGAACTCTGCGTCGCCTGGGACCCTACCAACCATGACCAAGCAGCCACCGGGGAGCGTTGCCTGACAACACAAGTAAGACCAGATCTCACTTCAAAAACAACCAACCGAGAGAAAAATATATTAGAAAAGACAGGATTCAAACTTGATCATCCAGATCGCCAAGATTGGCGCGATATAAAGGGAGAACGCGCACTGAAACATGCTTTTTGGACTTTTATGTTTGCTGCTTTATGTCCATTGTTGGTGGAAGTTTTGACGCATTTTGCAGCAAACAACGTTAAGAGTTAAGCCACTGCTTCTCATCTTTTTCACAAACTCGTTTATGAAAATATTATAAAAGATTAGTACATTCTAAAATTAAAGAGTATTTATTATATAAATTCAATCGATCACGAATGTCCTCTTAATATGAAATTTTGATATTTTAAGATGTGAGCCATGAATCAAAAAAAAATATCACATCTTGAAATATGGCTAAATGCGTGGATGTTTTGATGCCGTAAAATTAAATATAGAAAATGAAATAAGGAATATTAAAACAAGAAATGAATATTTCTTTCGTTGAATTTGTTTAAAATAAACTAATTAGAAATAATCCACGTTTTAATACTATTTCTATATGTTAATGCAATCATAGGATATAATGTTGTTTTTCCTTTTGCACCATAAATGCAATATTTAAAAATCTTAAGTATTACTTACAATATATGTATTAATTGTATATACATTCATATTAATAAATGAAGTTATATCTTAATCATTTATAGTTTCTCTGTGCAAATAACTTAATCATAGATAAATTGGTAATGAAATTAATATGGATGATGCTGGAAAACAACAACAAACACTCCTGTAGTTGCAAAGAAATGTATTTAAATGCATGATAACTATATCATTAAGGTAAAAAGATTTGAAAATCTACACCAAAAATTTAAAGAATTTTTTTCATCTTTGTCGTTAAAGAAATACCGACAGGCGTTTTTGCATGAATCCACCCTTACTAAAGAATAAAATTTCAACGAACAAAGATAGTGCATGCTTCAGTGACATGTTATTTTGTAAAGAACCAAAATATCATTGTTAAAATAACATGTAGGTGACATTCCTCGAGTTTTTTCTGATGTAGCCATTTAACGTGTAGATGTTATTTCACGTAAAAAAGATTGTATGTAGCATCTTTGTAAAAGACTTTGAAATCTCATTGACCTTTTGTTACATGTCTTACGTATATTCCCGTTGAAAATCCAAAGTTAGTACCACTGCACTCAATAGTGACGTCAGGATGACCACCGAGGATTTCCGATATATCTGTGGCCAGTTGTTCGGGTTTCTCGGAGGACACCCTGACTGTAAAGTCAGCCCCAAGAGATTTCGCCAAGGCCAGCCTTGTCTCGTCGATGTCTTTGAAATATGCAAAATATGTCAATAATTAAAACAATATATTATATGAATTAAAAAGACATGAAAATACTTGGAATTATTAAATAAAAGTAAAAAAGACATGAAAATACTTGGAATTATTAAATATGACTCGAAGTTATCTTTTCTGCTGTTTCACTCACTGAAATGTTAAAAAGGAAAAAAAAAGGTTTAGAAAAAATAAAACGGGTACTACTTTTTTATTATTCTTTGTTCAGAGTCACCCCCTTTTTTGACGTGTTATCAGTATGACGTTGACTTGTTATTAGTACATGTACCTGTGATGACGTGTTATTAGTACATGTACCTGTGATCACTACAGTAGTGGCACCGTTTTGTTTGGCCACCATCAGTGTAAGAATTCCCACTGGACCTGTAGAAGAACAACCAAAGAGGCAGTATGATACCCGAATCTTACAGGTACATGTTCATCGAATACTATTTTTAAGTCTTATTATCGTTTTTGAGCGATTTCAGTTTTCATTTCAATCGAACCTGCTCCACAAATAAGGAGTTTGGTTCCCAGACCAACTTTGCCTTTACGACAACTGTAAACGGCCACAGCTAGAGGTTCCAGCATAGCACCTTCGTCATCAGTCACGTGATCCGGTAACCTACAGAGTATGATGTTATTTTATTACTCATTGGCGATCTAATTTGTGAAAAAATATATACTTTATGAGTTATGATCTCTCATTTATTGCAAAATTCTGTCTCAGCATAGACGTCAAATGTCCGAACAAATTACAGCGAATTACAGAATACCGGTAGAGTTTTCAATAGCTTGCTGGATTCCTCTATAGGGTATACAATTTGGTCAGCCAGGTGTCACATTAGGTCTAAATCTAGGTCGTGTGATTACTCAGGTATGACTTCAAGAAAGTGAGTTATATCTAGTAAATATTTGCACTTTTTGATTTTTTTTTGTTGGGAATATATTTTCTGTATATTCTATCCAACAGTGTTGCTTTAGTGTGAACTAATTAAGCAGCCTTGGCACAAAAATACTATTAGTGCTGTATGTTGTACCAGGAATTGAGGAACCAAAATGTTTTTATTCTTTTTAAGCTTACACTTGTAAAAGTTTCCCTTTTCTTTAGAAACTTACACTTGTAAAAAAGTTTTTCTTTTGGACAGAACTGATACTCTAGAATCCAGTGCTGGCCAGGTGAACATTCTTTTCAAAAGACTATGAATAGAGCAACTAACAATAGGAGAGAGTGTTCTATAGGATTTCTTTGTGCAACATGAATGGGTTGAATGAAAAATAACAATCTACACTTGAGTAACCACAAGACCTAGATTCAGACCTAATGTGATACCTTGCTGACCAAATTGAATACCATATTGAGCAATCCAACAAGCTTTTGAAAACTCTACCGGTATTCTGTAATTCGCTGTAAACACAATAACTTTTACCTGTCTGCTTAATTGGTAATTTACCGTGCTTTTGCATCACAATTATTTTTTTTTAATCAAATTCAAAATATTTAAACTAAACCCTAAATTTTGAAGAAGATTGATAAATATTTCATAAGTTTGTGACACCCAACTATTGCCATTTTGGAACTGTAAAAATCCACAAGGATTTTTTTTTTTTACATTTAATGATTCAGAACAACATCGGTCTGCAAAAAGTTTTCAACCTTTTTATTTCTACTCTCAAATTTTAATCAAGATGTACAAACCAAGGTTATTTAAATGCGGATAGCAGTAGACTTGTTTTGAAAAAAAAAAGATTATTCTAACGAATATTATCTCTAATAATTTACCTACAAAATATCAGAAGTGAAGAAATCGCCATATTGCGAAAACACAGAAGCCCTTCTTTGACGTCACATAAAGTATTTTGTAATGTATTGCAAAATAAATGTAGTATCAACTTTAAAATGCCGACTTTGTTATTCACATTCAAACATTAAAATTATTTGGTGATACATTTTGTATAAATATATCAAGTTTTACCGAAAACAGAATTGCGCCGAATGCTTGTAAAGCCGACAAAGGTTCCCGTCATCAGGCGGTGTTGCGCAAAAGAAGATGCGCGGACACAGATTGTAGCGCCCCGTCTTACACAGACGACATACTCCACAGGGAACGCCCGGCTCTATCGCCACCCGATCCCCTGAAATGTGAACAATCAAAAGTAACGCTTAGGACAAGCCAAAAAAACCTAAGATTTTGAAAAAAATTTAAAACTAACATTGAAGCAAAGTTAGTAACGGTGTATAATTGAGATTTTTTGAACTGTTAATTTTATTTAAGGAATAAGGAATCATTCTTTTAGTATTATGAGGTGATCAAATGCGGTCGGGAGTAATCAAACCCAATAAAGCCCGAATGGCTTTATGATTGATTTGATCACGCCCGACTGTATTTGATCACCTGATAATATTCAAAGAATGATTCCTTATTACTTATATTTATATGATTTATATACTAAAGTCTTATATTTATATAATTTTCAGCAATTGTACGATTAAATATTAAAATAGTAATTGATGAAATGTAATGGACTATACATTACAAAATCAATTCGTAGTGTTATCACAAAGACACTGAAAAATGTAAGTATTAAAGGATACATTTACCTAATTTTCCCAAATTGTACTGAACTGATACAATATGTTAATGTAACACGAATTGGTTTCAGTATCTAAGATCTCATTTTGAGTGCAATATTAACCTTATGATATAGAAAATTACAGTGAAAAAATAAGCGGTCGGTTGGAAGTCATAATTTATTCGTTATTGATTTTATCTGAAAACCATGCAGGATTTTACATTACATGTACATAAACAAATTTTTATTAAGATATATTTCCTTTGTTGGAAAGCTGTGAAAAGAATCAAAATAAACGTGTAAATGGTTTATTAATCTATTCATTTTCTTTAGAATAATAAAAAAAAATTAACTAAATTTCATTAACTTGAATGCTTGCGTCACTCTTAAAAGATATGGAAATTGTAAAAATTTAAGGGAGTTGATTTTTGTAGAAGCATTTTTTTAACAATGTCTGAACATTGCTGATTTATTGTCAGCAACTGTTGTTATAACTCACATGTATCTGAAGGGGAAGTCCTTGTGAAAGTCTCATAGGTTTTTACCCGTTATTTTTACCTGTACAAAACAAATTTATTTTAATTGCCGACGGATTTAATTATTTAATAAAAAAATATCTATACATTTCCACCCCCACCATCCCCGAATTAAATTAAACTTTTGTTTAACATTGTTTTTCTGAGCCTGTGTACAAATTGTGTCTGATGCATATGTCAATAATTATGTCAATAATTTTCAAAAGTTTGTTTTTGAAATTCTACAAGTGTTTTGTTCTGTAAATATTTTGATTTATATTCATTTTAGGAAAAGTATTTGTTTTTTTTTAAAATATATATTTTAAATACAAGTTATGCTTTCAGTTATAACAGTAACAATCTTAAATTTTTTTTAAGAACTATTATATGTTGCGGATTTATTAATCAACTGAGTGCACTGATCCTCACCACTTACAGTGCGAGTCATTGTATAAATGAGTTGATTTAAAAATCAACTCCCAAAAATTAACTAAAATATACAACTCCGATGGACTAGGATAATTTATGGATAAACCATCACATATTTCTCTACATATATTGCGATTGACTTTCGTGGTGGATACGCGCATGTGCATCAACCCAACAGGATCTTTGTTAGAAATCCTGTTTAAAACTAAAATAAGTAGGTACATGGTATTGAATAATGCAAAATGGGGCGTTAACTATCTGATTGTTACATGTAGTATATACAAATAAATGTGAATATTGTTTTAATACTTTTGATTGTGATTGATTTAAATCTTACGATTTGCAGAAAGATTTTACAATGTAACTGAAATAGCTAGATGAAAACCACAGTCATTTTTTTTAAATTCAGATATAAATCTATTACGGCATATATAGCTTTCACAAGAATAAAAACATTTTTAAACAAAGTAATAAATATTTTCAATTCTTAAAATAGATATATTTATTATCAATTATTCCAATCTCTTTTATTAAATCTTCTGTAAAATAGGTTTGTAAATTTGAAAAGAGTTGAATTAAATATTTTATTAATTTCTGAGGTGAAATAGTGTGTAGCTTTGAACTGAAATTTTTTATCAGTTAGCAATTCGATACATGTAGATACATCTTCAATGAAAATATTTAACAGTTGCGCAATGTTTTTGTAGAAACACTGCTAGATATGCAATTCAATTTTGTGCGACAAAAGTGGTTGTAAAAGGTTATCTTTCTTTCATGTTTCTAAACTGAGGGCATTTGGACTGATTATAGAAAATTATAAATTAAAACACAAAATCACATCTTTGTTTGTACAAAGTAAATCTATATATAATAGTAAAATTATTATTTTTATTTTTAAGTTGAGAGGACCAAATTAGACCTTTATCAATAATCTTTTCTAAGAAAATTATTATGAGACAAATTCAATGTTGTGTTTTAAAATCTAATTCTACAGGCAAGTAGCATCGGCGGGGGAGAGGAAAATTATAGGGAAATTAACAAAAATAACAATAAAAGAGACTTAAGTTCTTGCCCTACCTCCCTCCCTTCCCCCAAATCAGGATTTTGAAAATTGGAGAATTAAAGAATTGGAGAATAACTTTTTTTTTTCTCTTTGCTTGTCAATATTTTGGATTAGTTGCCCTCCCCCACACTTTCAAAAACGATGCTACGTGCCTGTTCTACCATTGTTCATGCAAAGTATGTTACATTTACTTGTGGTACTCGTTATACATGCAGTAAAATCAATATAAAGCCCGAGATTTGAGTTTCATAGATATTTTCATGAATATTGTTCTAAAATTTAAAAAAAAACACCAAATACTTGAAACCATACTAGGGGTGAAAAATCTGCAGTAACTATATGTTTAATTTATAGTTGCATTTTTACTATACCTGGAGAATGGGGACTACTCTAAATTAAAAAAAAAATAATAATTTTTGGAGGTTAGGGGTCTATTAATGGAAAAAAGCTACGAGACAACACTTGTTCCGACGTCCCACACAGGGATTCGAACTCCGGACGCCAAGTTCATCCTTCCGCTACGATTGACAACAACGAGATCTTACGCCTATCAACTATGACGTAATAGCTAAAAATGGCTGTAATTAGATTATATCCTTTGTGGTTGGTTATTAATGATGTGAAAGTTTTCATTTATTTAATTGGTTGAAATGCTAATCAACGCAAGGGATGTAATTCAATCTTTAGAAAGAGACGAACACCAACAACAGAATTGCAATCAATGAAATAAACAGTTTATTTTTTATAGGAATTTTTAAAGATTTTTTTTCTCTATATAATGCTATCATTTACAGATTTTTTCTCTTTTTGCATATGTTGCAGAAATACACATTAAATTTGTTTTTAGAAACTGTTGAAGATTGTCTCTATATTTCTATTATTTACATATATTTTTCAGCTTATTTTGAAGAGCTTAGAAGACTGCGTAACTATTTGAAATTTAGCTTAACTTGTCAAAACAAATTTAAATGTTTCGCAAATATTTTCGATTTCATACCTATTACATTTACAGTTTTTATTAAATAATTAATTCTTGTGCAACGCAAATATTGCATGCCCGATTTGAGCCACATCACGGTATGTTTTTTGATTGTCTGTTCTCTACGGTCATAAGAATCAATCTCTGATATTAAAGTCTGTAAATATGTACACATTAAATAAGTTTCGTATATCGTTTTTGGGTGAATTTATAAATGAATGTAAATGAATTGAATTAGAATATAATTTATTTATTAAAACCTAGCTTAGTCTGTGTTGATTAAGCTGAAAATAACCAATCTGAGATTGATCAGCTGACCAAAAAAAAAAAACCAAACCCCAAAACCACGGATGCATATCTGTATATCAAAAAACGTCATTTTCCATCTAAATCGTCTTTTTTTCAACGTCACACTCAAAGGGGCATAACTCTAGGAATGTGACAAACACGTGCCAGTGATAAGTTTATGGTAGTGCATTAAGGTCAATAGGACGGTGTGTCCGTCTGAACGTCCCCTGGACTCAGTGTATGTTGATTAATAACCCTGCTAGTGTGGTATTCTATTTACACAGAATATGAATGTATGTATATATGCTAGTCCAAATGTTTTGGTCAACGGTTTAAAATGAAGAAAAATAATACTGCTTTTACAACGAATTTTTTTTATCCAGATAGTACAGAGTTACGACACTGACACATCGTCTTTAAACTTACATACCTTGGCTAATCAGTTAATGAGAACTAGACAACAAATTGGGTTTTTTAAAATAAAATTAATTATATACGAATCAGACACAAGAATGCTGTATACCTATATATATGCATGTATTTCGAAACTAAAAATATGTGCAAGAGTTTATGCTGTGTTGAATTATTCATTTCAGAACAGATCATTCCTTCTGCATTTACCTTTCACTGACTTCACCTAGTTATATCAAATGCGTTGGAAATAGTTCAAATATTCTAATCATCAATCATCGAAACACTTTTACGGTTTTGCGGGGTTTTTCCTGTATAATTTTAATACACTGCCACCATCTGCATCCCTCTGCTATACACATCCCTACCCATAACCCCTCCTATTATAGTTATTTTTTCCTGTTACCATCTCCAACCGCATCCCCAATTATATGATTTTATTTGTTTATTTATTTTCTGGTTAGAACAAAAAACCCACAGGATGTATCCAGATTTGCCAAAGTCTCATCTTCGCTACGTGCATCCCCATAAATGGGGAGCGGAGTGGACCGAAACCCTAGTCTTTGCGTCATAATGATTATACAAAACATGTGGAATAAATGAAATTGTGTTCTATAGATGAAAAGAAAGAAAAATATCCAACTAAATGAGAGAGAGGGGGATTTCTCAAATTTGCAAATAATGTTTTCAATTTTACATTGATATACTCTTGGTAGCGACTGTAAATAAAGATCTCTTTTTATGGATTTTATTATTGATATAATGACGTTCTTTTGTAATTTAAAATTCTTTAAAGCATGTGTATTCTAAGCAGGGAACTTTAAAAAAAAAGAGAATGATTAAAAGAAATGATTCAGACAAATGATTTACTGTTACAGCTTGCAACGAGCGGAGTTTGGTGGCAGATTGATGGTTTAAATATCTTAAACTGTGACTTTTAGAAAGTTATCAAAATTACTAAGCCATTCATTTAAATGTCCTCACACTACTGGTTGAATTTCTTATAATCTATTGCTGTCTTTGTTTTCAGTTCACTGTTTTTCATGCATTTAGAGTACACTTATAAATTAATCACTTATCTCGCGTTGATAATGACATGCATGGCTGTACCTATTTTTAGATGTTTGACCCCGGATCCGACCTTGACCACCTTTCCACTTCCCTCGTGACCCATTATCATGGGCTTTTCCAGGCTGAACTTTCCGCATTTTCCGTACCTCCAGTACTTCAAGTCTGAGCCACAAATCCCCACCGAGCGCATAGACAGCAGGACCTCTGGAAAGGAAAAAAACAAAAAGATCTGAAGAACCAATCCAAATTATTCATTCAAAAAATTCGTTAATGTACACAATTATGTTAATATGTTCTTACACGAAGATAGTAAACATGCTGTTTTACATATTTCCCGTATCTGGCATGATTCATGAGCATAAACATGTAATGTATTGATTTGCGTTGAAAGAGAAGGGTCATTTTCTCTACCCTATATATTACACTTTTTTCGATTTACTTTGACTTAACGTTTCTTTTTTCCGTTGAATGCACTGCGTGTACAAATATAAGATGTACATGTACTTGTAACAGAAAATCATAATAATCAATTTTACCATTGTCTTTAATTTCAGGCACCGGAATCGATTCCTGAAAAAAATTTATGAATTATGGATATTATCAATAAGATAATTCAATATATAGATTACAATAATAATTATTTAAAATTGGATTAAAATGACCCGGCCAACATGATATGGAAACGAATTGTCATATCACCGTACAATTACACTTGAGACCGCACAGTGGGATATTCCATTCTCTTACTGCCCGAGAGAACAGATCTACCAGAGAAAGCACGGTGAAAACAAATTGAAAAGGTTTTTTCCCCCCAAAGTCTCAAAGAAAATAATATTAATTGTTTTAAAATCTTACGACTCGCAAATCATTCGGACCATGCAGTACAGCAGCAATGTTCGCCATGACAGAAAAGATAAGAAATTTAATGTCCTATATAGTTAACACCTGACCATCATATAGATCTAACGTTTATGTTCAAACTTTAATAGAGGCCAATCGATGCTTATACGAAAATGTACAGAATATTAACACGAGAAACCAATTAAAAAAATACAAATTGTTAACTTTTATTAAATTGTAAATCATAATACAAAATATGTAAATCGAGGTAAGTCTAATAAATAAATATATGCATTACATTATATATGTTCAAATGAATCGAAATGGACGAATCTGTTCTCTAAAAATAAACAGCGCCACCGCGTACATGTTGTCGCTGAAATGTCGTGCATGAAGTTCCAATGATGTCAATCTTCTCTGCTACAGTGCATGTAGTACGTCATCAGAGGAATAATAAGCTAGCTCTCCATCATGTATTTTTTAAAATCTGTTTTCATATGCAAAATGCAAAAGTTTTTTACTTTAATTTTTTTTAATTCTAGGCCGCTTGTAATTTTGAATGTGTTTATAGCTAAATGCATGTACACGAAATATATACTGAAGAGTGAATTGCACAGGTCTTGCAAGTCCCATTCTCAATGCCATGAAATAATTTAAAAGACCAAATGTATTTAGATGTGACGATGTAGTGTTAGAATAATATTTTTTATAATTGCAGTAAGGTGTCTTTTTAGATCAGCAGGTTATATGTATAAACTGATCTGACGTAAAATCAGCAAATATCTAATACAGTTTCTTTAAAATTGCGATAGAATAAGCGTACTAAAAAGGGTAAAAAAAAGGGTAACTAAACATCCCTTTACTATTAAGAGGGCTGGATGGTAAACAAATTATCCATCAGACTTATATTTTTTATAATTTTAGATATGATATTTTTAGTCAGTCAAAAAAGAAAAATTCAAATTTTAGCGTTAAAAATTGAATGTTTTCCTACATTAGAGCTTTTCTTCAGAAGGAGATTCATAAAGTCTAAAAATGGCCACCGTCGAGCCGTCTTAAAACAACAGCAGAAGAATCATGAACTCTGCTCCGGCTGAAGTGAACAGCCTATAAAGTCAGGATCCCTGAGTGAGACAGCGCTTACTTGGTGAAAGTAATGAGGGAGGTATACCTTGGTTACTCTTCTTAGATAAAGACCAGTCTTTACTGGAATTGCCGTGGCTGGCCGCTATTTGAACCAACGACCTTTCGCAAACAGAGTGGGCGATTTACGTATACCCACACCTACACTACACAGCACGCTATATATTGTGAACAATAGCCAGACTGTGAGTCAGATATTTGAAACAGCTAGATTTTTATGAATGTAAGCAATTGCTTGAAACTAGACTCATTAAGGTAACCTCCCTTCCCAGTGGACATTTTGATTCACTATCATACAGTAGAATGGGACAACGACATATTGGCATTAATAAAATTGCATCATATTTTAGTCGCGACGTTCAAATGTTTGATTAAGATACGTCATAGAATGGACGACTTTTCTAGTCCCTCTTTAAGAAAGTAGAAAAAGTTAATTTGAAAGATCAAGTTATTGAGGAGGTTTCTTTGGTAGTCTCGTCAATATTATAATGTTGACCGCGGTCACAAAGTATGTGGAAATGAAATTAATAAACTGCATGTATGTTATGTTTATGCAAAAGGCTAAAGAATATACTTGTTCCATGTGAATCAAAGATAAAGCATGGTCATTGAGAGACATATTAAAATGAATTCAATTTGATCATTCAGGGCGAGATTTCAATAAATCAATCTATTTCTTCAGGAAAATATTTTATTAATCCGTTACATGACACAATCATAAAGATTTAAGACAAAAACTTGTTTAAAAGAAAGTGAATTATGTTTCACGGGAGATCAAAAGGCGTCGGTTGTTGACATACCCCTGTGCAGTGCGCGGCCTGTGTAGTGACGTTTGGCCGTTGTGGTGGTTGGGCAGAAATTGATTACCCTCCACCGACCCAACACCTTCAGAGACGTTTACGGCAGGTCGGAAACAAATGGAGTAACATCACCGGCAGGAATTTCTGACCCAAATAAGGACCTCGTTCATTGTAAAAAGAAACCTTATACCCTGCAGTTGCTTAGCTTTGCCTTTGTAATTATCATCCTTTATTTTGCAAACTTATTTAAATATCGTCTGTTTCCGATGATTGCACAAAGCCGCTGTCTTCCATCATGCAGTGCACGTGTACGCTTTGGATTTCGGTTGTCGTGATAATTTGCGGCATTCCTTGGGTCTGCGGACATGGATATCTCATGGAACCACCCCAGAGATCCTCTCTTTGGAGGCACGGATTTGGGGGTCAGGAGAATTATAACGACAACGGGCTGAACTGTGGTGGAATGAAGGTAATTGGACTACAAAACTAAGAACTACTAGTGCACATATGTATTTAGGTAATTTAGTGGTGCAGAATATTTCATCATACCCTCGGGATTTAGAATGCATGATAGCATTATAGCAAGTGTTTATAATTGTTATTTGTGTATTGACGGTATAACAAGAGTTTTTTTACGTTTAGAATTGTATCTTGTGTATTTGAGGTAACCCAGTAGAGTTTAAATGAAATTTAGAATTTTTTCTTGTGCATTGGAGATACACGTTCATGATATCGAGAATTAATCTTGGGTTTCAGAGAAAGATGCTAATTATAATAAGAATTGTATTTTTTTCTTGGGTATTAAATTTATCTGTAGTTACAGAGCGAGTGTCATTATTACTGTATTTATATGTTACATATGAACTCAAGAGTAAATCCCGCAATTATTTTTTTTAGTTAAAATGCAATAGGCCTATTACTGTTACATAGGGTAAAATAATATACAGTCAATAAGGGACTTGAATTATCATCCAATGCTTAGTTTTCTTTGATAAAGGTATCAAGCCATCAATTTCTTTCAATGTTTCAATATTCATTTCAATATCAATATTAGCACACATATATATATTGTTCAGTAATCTTGAATACTAAACTTGATATTTTACCACGATTACACTTGAAATTCTAAGTGTACAACTGTGTGACGTTAACTAATTTCAGTGATTCATTAATTCTTGATAAGTGTAATTGTTGAGTACGTATTACAAAGGTGGGAAATAATGTACTTGTACCAATTAGTTGAAAAACCGTGCATTTAATGAAAACACATGAAAAAATTAACATCTTTATTCCCCCCCCCCCCCTTTATCTCTCTCAAAATACGAAGATAGTACATGTATACAGGAATACTCCAACTGAAGTCCATTTTCTAGTTAATTTATTGGTTTTGGTGAGGATATAAATAAAGATAAATAGAATTAATACAAGAAGAAGAGGTCCATAGAATATAAAGTACCTCACTGGCCATGCCTGTAGTTTACATTCATACCGTAGAATTAACCCTGTGTCTTGTGAATTAATTATCTTCATGTTGTTGAGTGATGTATAGATTAGATACTCTGTCATACCGTCCACTAAATGCGCTCCAGGAAAGACGCAAAATGGACTATTTATATTTGACCAGTTATATATAGAGTGTGATCATGTAAATTAAAGAAGGAAGATGAAATGTAGTTGCCACTCCCATCTGTTTATGTAGAATTTTTTCTCCGATTAGCTATCATTTAGCTGGGGCAAACAGTTAATGATAATTACATTTTATAATTTTCTTAAAGAGGACTAAATATAAATGACATTTTTAAATTACGGCTTTTGTTGAGAGCTTTGAATTCAAGGCTGCTTTAAGGGATAACTTGACCGGGAAACAGTTTCTGTCGAAGTTAAATGCGTTAGAAAATCCGTCAAATTTCTACACCGAGTATTTTACCCTTGGTGCATTACATTAACACGCGTTATAAAAGTTAATTGATTGAACATCGAGAAAGGACGAACAGTTTAAAATTTGATTTAAGTTTATAGTTGTCTAAGTCTTTGGTTAGAACAAGATCTTTTTAAGCAGCTTGTTCCGATTTTATATGAAATTTTATGTACGTTTTTAAACGATGGATTTGCTTAGTATGTGTATAATAATTGGCATTGCAGAAGTTTTCCCGGTAAATAAACCATATATCCATGGAAAAATGATATAAAAACTTTTCATAAAAGGGTACGGCGTTATTTCGCCCCTTTTTAAGATTCGCCCCCGACGTCGAGGCGGGTATGATTGTATTACGACTTTGACATTCGCTATAAATAAAGAAAATAAGATTTCAAAAATGTTTTGGCAAATCAAAAATAAACATGTGTACATTTTTTCACAAATATTTCATAAGTTTAATTTGTTTACAATCGATGAAAAGTATGCGGGTTGAATAAACCCAATCAATTTGGGGACGAAACCAAACGGTTCTAATTTATAAACATGCCCATAATGCATTTGCTTTGTTTTTTGTGTTCCCATACAGAAACTATATTTACTTTAAATATTTCTATCTTTGAAAGGAGGCCGTTTATGCTGATATAAATAGGTGGAAGACTATAACTTTCTAAGATAATTGGTTTCTATGAAAACTTATTTGATACTGATATAGCCAAAACCCGGACCAAGCAGCTTTAACTAGATCTTTATTGATCTACTGTAGTAACAGCTGTACACTTACGTGTTCACGAAAGGACTAAAGCCACATTTGGAGCTCATTACAAATACAATGATACTGGAGAAAGGACTAATCACGAAGTGGTTTGGTTCCTCCGGAATGCCGATAATTTGCACCTTGAGCATGCACACACAACATGAAGTAATGCTATTTGAATTCATTTGATTTGAGAACTGCGCAATTAAAACAAGAATGTATCTTCATTATTAAATATAATTAACAAAACAAAACCCATATACACAACAAAAGAACAAAAATGTACAGACTACAGAAAAAAGTAGAATTCAAAAAGCTGTGTCATCTAAGAACCGAAAAATATTCCTTTATTTTTACTTTTTATACTTTTTAATAAACGTTTTCACATATTTTGTTTTTTAAAAATCAGAAATCGTGGCAAGTTCCTTTTATGGTGGCCTAATTGTGGTTAGATCCATCAGCCACGGCGGCGATCAGATGGTTGATGGTTTGTTATAGTACATTCTCGACAGTGGGTCCTGTGTGGTTAAAATAAAAATTGATGTACAGTAAACTATATTTTGATTGGCTAAATAATCTAGGTTTACAATGTTGTATGTCAAAATGCACCGGCAAAAACATACCATAAAGTAAACATAGAGTCCTTAAAATGTATCAAAAGCTTAAAAACATCATTCCTAGGTGGTACGTTATGTCATGTTTGTAGCAAAGATAAGAGAATAACTGCTAGAAATAACTACCCACACTTTGCGTAAACTTTGCATAAACTATCTGAAGAGAACCAAACCAACTAGTTTTTTGTTGACATACATGTAGTGCAGTGTAAGTTTATCGCTTTCTGTGTGGTTTGGTGAGGATTTAGTGCAACAAGTAAATAATATATATCATGTAAAATACATGACATAGAAAGAAAACGTCACGTATGTGTGAGCAACCGCCTGAAGACTTTGTTTATAGTCCAAATCTATCTTATACTATGGGTAAAGTTTTTAAGTAAAATGTCTCCATGGTAATGAACAGCTACACAGCATCATGCGCGGATCTAGAAGGGAGGGGGGAGATCCGGACCCCCCCCCCCCCAACTTTAAACTATTAAATTAACATAGTAAATATATCAAAAATAGGCCTCGGCCCCCCCCCCCCCCCGGCACACACAATTATCCCTTTTTTTCTTGATCTGCGCATGCTGCATGTTCTACTTCGAAATCGATGCTGTTCACAACACAATGCGTTTGGAACAGTTGCCTTGTGATTCTAAATTACCAATATTCATAATTTTTTTATGTACATTATTGATTATTAAAAATATTCCAAAGCAAACAATGCTTGTATATTTATCAATCTAGACTTCTATTTTCAGAGACAGTGGACTCAAAACGGAGGAAAGTGTGGCATCTGCGGTGACGCTTACGATTTACCCCCACCACGTCCAAACGAGGACGGAGGGGTGTACGGTAGAGGGATTATAATGAGGACCTACCGCTCCGGTGACGTCATAGACGCCATAGTAAACCTGACGGCCAATCATTTGGGGTGGATTGAATTCAGACTCTGTCCCCATGACAAAAGTGACCAAACCGTTACTCAAGAGTGTCTAGATAAAAATGTGTTACGGATTATGCGCAGCAGTATAAGCAAGAAAAGTACCAAAAGACTGTATGTTGGAAAAACGCATCTTATTTCAATAAAACTAAAATTGCCACACAGCCTTTCCTGCAGAAAATGTGTCCTTCAATGGAAATATAATGCTGGTAATATATTCTGCATGTTTCATATTTGTACTGCTTTCATTGACCTATTTATCTACATAAAAATTTAATTACAAATTTCAATATTAAATTGGCCTCTCCAGCTATGAAACCACAAAGTTATCATTTACAAACAAATTGTGCATTGAATTTAATTCAAGTTTGTGAAAAATTCGACAGCTTTGTTCAGACTTTAACAAAATTTTTGGAAATGATTTTATCTTCATGACAATGTGTTAATAACTTTATTTGTTATTTAGGTAACAGTTGGGGCTGTGACAACAGTGGGTGTGGCATTGGGTTTGGTCAACAGGAACAATTCTATAACTGTGCAGACATAAGCATCTTGCAAAATGTCAAAATCATTCAGAGAGACTCCTCTGAAGAATCGTCGGAAGAATCAACGCCAAACAGAAGTAAAGCATCGAAAGAAGAAACCAGTGAGTCGTCGGATGACGACAAAAGTTTCATTGCAAAATACGAACTGAAAGGTGAAGCCGGAAGTGTATTGGAAGTGGTAACAGAAAAAACAAAACTAAAGTGTAAGCCAACCAAGCGTTGGCGCACTGTTCCGGGAATGAAACAGTGGTGTTTACAAACTTGTCCGAAATGTCCGTCATCTCATTGTATATGTAATTAAGAAATATTTGTAGCAGATGCATGTAAATGTACGTGTGTAGCAGATGCATGCAAATTAATGTGATGCACATTTATAGAAGTTGGATTATAGTTATTGTTCCAAAATGTATGCAAATAAAAATCAAATTATATTTGTAAACGAGGCATTCATTTTCTTTTTTTTAATTAGACTGTGCATGTAACTAGAGAGTATCGATTTGTTTTTTCAGTCCCTTTTATAATTATTGTTTTCATTTTTTTTTATCAAATTAAAATCATTGATAAAAAGTTTGAAAATTAACATAAGGTAAATTACTCTCTACTGTCATTCATTGGCCCATTCATCATTTTCATACAATAAAAAATCGTAAAATCGTATCAGAAAACACAAGCGTTGAAAACAAGTTGTGATTATAGAAATCTACGGTTAATTTTAACTCAGAATTAAAATTCCGAGCTAATAATAATTACAAGACCATCATGAATTTTTAACCATAAACACTTACGTACATTAAAATTCATTAAAGCATTATTTAGGATTCAGGTCAAATGAACACTTTTTTAAAGAATTACCTGTAATGCCAATCAAAATCTAAAAACAGAGTCACTCGAGATCTTTCATCTCAGTTTTCCTCCCTCTAATAATATCTAATTATGGCAAATAAGAATTAATTAACTTAACCAGTAATGATCTGACCACAAACAGAAAGCTTTCCTTCTGGCCTCATTAGTATGTAAGTCAGCTGTCAGGCAGGGAATTTGAACCAGTGACAATCGCTCCGAGTAGGATTTGTAGATCTGACTGCAGACTCTGCTGACCGTCCCAGGATGCTGAGCGACAAGGTATGTACTACTCTATGCATCACAGAAAAATTGTCTTAGAAATATTCCCTCATTCCTTTGAGGGAATTTAAATTGTTTGCGCAGAAGTGAGTATTGCAAACCATTCACTTGGATTTACTATTAACGATTTATTGTAAAGTGTTACATATTGGAATTGTGATCCATGTACTTCTTATTTTCTTCTTTATAATTTTTTTATTATTATTTTTATTTTTAAATTTAACTATACTTGTTCTTTTAATTGTCTATAATGATAACTTGATCCATATCTAGATCAAATTGATTTGAAAACATGTAAAACTAGTTCTTGTGTAAAATAAAAATACATACTTTTGAAAATGAATGAGTTACTATGAAATATTGTATTTGTTATCTATTAAATATGAATAACAAATTACGAGGTAAAAAGAATTTGGACAACTTTATTGGTTAAATTATTAGTTTCTAAAATATCTGCAAAACATTTTACGTATATTTGTATAAAATTCATTCTCAGATATTTTAATTGTATTGTTACAATATAATTAGATTTAGTATATTAAGTCTTAACAGATTAAAACAATGTAGAATATTATCTAATGCTTGTAACAATTGTCTCCCAATTATTACCCGTCATTTTATCAGGTTAATTCAATAAGTAGCTACATTTTAATTTCTCACTTCATTAACCTCATTTAAAGAGAAATCAACAACAAAAAAAAATGAAACCGTTTCCTTTCAATCTGAAATTATTTGGGTTTATTGTCAATAATTTTTACCTATTTCACCTGCCCACGTGCGTATTAGAGTATGAAATTTCATTAATTAAATTTTATTGAATACATACATGTTCCTGTACGTACTCAAAGGAAGCTTATAAATTAAAACAGTGATCTTATAACCGGTTTTAAAACGAGTTTTAATAAAAAAAAAAAAAAAAAGGGGGGGGGGGGTTACTAACACCATTTATCATTTTTAAAGGCATTAAGTCGCCTATGTATTTGATATATAATTAGAAAATATTTACGGTGAAAATTAGTATCAAAGTTATCAATTAATGAGAGATCACTCCGATCAAGCAACTTAAGGTACTTCACTACACCGAGACTTATACTTTTTAAGATACTACGTCACAAGATGGTGATTTAAATGTTTTGTTAAACTGTTTGTATCAATCGATTCAGATGTATATCGTCATAGCTCAGTGGTTAAAGTATCAGGCTTGTGAACCGCAGATCATGAGTTCAAATCCGCCTGGGGCTTTTGTTCATGTTTACTGAATGAAATTTTTGAAAATATCATTTTTTATCCAAAAATGCAAATTTTTTCGCCTACTTGACATATATACTTCTTATCCATCATGCTCTCTATCATAATCAAGTAATTTTGCGCTGATTTGAGAAACTTTTTGAAGGTGTAGTGAAGTACCTTAAAGCAGATCATTTCAGGAACACATTAACCAAAATCATTTTTTTTTAAAATAAATTTAAAGCTATCAAAAATAATGCCATGCTTTATTACATATGTAAATTATTATCCATGCAAAAATAACTATTTGTTACTTGGAATAGGTCTTTATCAGATTTATAATCAAAAAATGACAATCAACTGTCAGAGGGGTCAAGCACACCTGTCATTGTGATGAAAGGCTTTAAATCATTCAGTATAATTAACTTGTATACATCAAAGATTAATTACTTTGATGGACTTGAAAAAAAAAAATCAAGATTTGTGAAATGCACCCACATGGTTTTTTCTCTTATGAACAATTTCATTGAAGCATTACAAATACTAGGAGGTAATTAAAAATACTTGTGAAATATGTTGTATCAAAAGAAGGGACGTGTATTTAGAGATGAAGTTTTCATTTAATATACGATTATCATATTGAAGACACTGACTTTACATGGCTTTTTTTTTTACATTTCTAGATGAGCGCCCTGGTAACGTTAGTCTTGCTGGTCTCAGTCTTGGTAAATGACGTCTCGACAAAATCACCAGTGACGTCATCAGCCAACGATGCAGTTGTAGATGATTCTACAGTCCAGAAAAACAAAACTTCAAATGATTTACATATAGAAGAGTTGCCAATTCGTGAACAACAATCAGAAAACAGTTCCGTGAACATTGAAAATTCCTCTATTCTCAACGTTTCCAATCCATTCATTGTCAATGAAAGCAGGGACCAACAAGACATTGAGGATATGCAAGATAAGGAATTGCCTATCGGAAAGATTAATGAAGGCAAAAATGATATGAAGAAGAGGACTTTCCGATTGAAACAGATTCGGAAAATTCTAAAACATATCTCCAAATCGACGAATACTGTACAGAAAAATAACACAAATGGACATGAAAACATGACCACAGAAGAGAATATCTTGGATGTTTCAAAAGCTATTTTGCGTAATATTCTAACAAAGTACGTACGATATAAGGAGCTTGAAAACAATGCGACGGAAACAAATAATGAAACAATAAAGACCCAAACATATGATGATAATTCTACAATCCGGACAGAAAGCAATAACACTTCTAATGTGTTGGTAAATTTCATTCGTTTATTTGAGTCCGAAAGCCCAGTAGTCCGCAAAAGAATAAGTGACTACGATGATGAAGCAGACGACGACCATGATGATAATACCGAAGACGATGGTGATGATAATGATGATATCATTGAACTTGTTGAAAAGATAGAACATTCAGAGAAAAGGGAGGACAACGACTATGATATATCAGATTTTATAATCAATATGTTGGGAGGAGCTCATAACAACGATTGGAACCTTAACCCTGACAATGACTTAGAATCAAGGAACGATTATCCTCTTGATGGTATAACAAATTTTAACAACGAAAAACAGGCCCTGACCACTGACGTGGTACAGGATCATATACACAGTCCTAATTATGTCCCCCATATTGAACATCCAAACACTGATGCTAGTGCAGGAAACTTAGCAAACGGTAAGATGGAAAACTTACTCTGGAAGGACTTTTTCAGTTTTGAAATTCCAGACAAAGTTACCAAAAAACCTAACAATGTTTCAGATGGGAATGGCCCTAAGATGGTAGCTGACACGCATTTTCACAAAAAACCTGGCATTGATGGTAAATACGATTATGAAGAAAACGATGATAGCTGGGAAAGTTATGAGGACTACAATTACCCCGAAGAAACATACACCAATTATATTGATGAATATGACGTGCAAGCCCCAAAGATTGGGAAAAGTAAAACAGTTGTACCACAAGTAATTGCAACAAACAAACTTTACCCCGCTGACTCTTCGCTTAGTGGCAATCTATTTAATCATAATATAAATCAAAGGAATTTTAAACGCCAGCAAGTGCATGATTATGTCGATGAAAGCAGAGAAACTACGTTGTCAAGTGTATGGAGCAACAATTACATCGACCTAGGAAATGGGAAGCAAAAAAATCACATCAATTCACACAAGAAATCCTCACATTCAGGAATTGATGAAGACTCTAGTGAAGAATATGAAGACAATATGATTGTAGATGCCATGCTGCCTCATCTTCAAACGGGAAAACCATTAAATAAGAAAACAACTCCATTTGTTGATAGACTTAGCCTATTCAACAGAGATAAAAAGTACTCATCTGATCAGGATGGCGACAGCACAAGCCATGATATTGAGCGTGAGGAAACTGACAAAGTACCTGTTGGAATAAAAAGTTTGTTTCAAAATAAAAAATTGAAAGTACATTCAAGTTCACACAGCTCTGATTCATCGTCATATTCATCGGAAAAAGTTTCATCTTCATCCGAAGAAGTGGACAGCATTAGCAGTGAAGAACAACTTCATTTTAAGAGTCGCACTAGAAAAGGATCAGACAGCAGATTGCATTCTAATAGCAAAGAAGATCATTCATATTCATCAGAGAGTTTATTACCAGATCGAATTACAAGTTTGTTTCACAATAAGAAATCGAGGGTTCATTTGGGTTCACACAGCTCCGACTCATCATCATATTCATCGGAAAAACTTTCATCTTCATCAGAAGAAATTGACAGCATAAGTAGTAGTGAGGAACAATCACATTTTCTGCGTCGTGCCAAAAAGGGATCAAGTTCCCAGTCTAGCAGCAAAGAATCTCAATCACATTCATCTGAGAGTTCTTTATCTCTCAGCGACGAAAACTCTTCTTACAAAGATTACAGCACTGAAAACGCCAAGAAGTATTCAGACGAAAAATTTTATTGGCGTCATCAGATGAATAGATGGGGATCATCTGGAACATCCGAATCTATAAGTGATGAATACAGTTCAGAATCTTTTAGCAATGAAAACTTTTCATCCTCTGATGAAGATAACTTAGGCAGTAGCAGCGAAGAGCACGTTCCAGTTATAAAAGAGGAATCAAGGTTTGTGCATATTCATAAACCAAAAAGCCATGTGAAGCCTTTTAATCATTATTATACATTCTTCAAAACTCGTGATTGGAAAAGATTGGATGAAAACAGATACATGGAAGAGAGTAGAGCATACCACAGAAAACACTTCGACGATGAGGACAATATTAACGAGGTCACAACCCCCCTACCAAAAGTAAATGTAGAACAATTGTATGTTAGTAAAGTGAAACAGGACGTTCCCAAACGTCCTCCGCAACCCTTTGTTCTGCTTCAAAGAACTGCAATAGTTCGAACTACGCCACCTCCGCCTCCGACACCTTACATTCCAGTTCAGACAACAACCGTGATTCCACCAACTCAACCTCCGACTCCTTTCATACCAATTCAGACATTTCCGCCACCACAACCTCCGAGACCTTTCATACCATTTCAGACAATTCCTCCACCCCAGCCTCCGACACCTTACATTCCAGTACAGACAACTAGAGCGACCCCACCACCTCCTCCCCCGACACCTTACATTCCAATACAAGTAACCAGAGTGACCCATCCACCTCCCCCACCAGCACCCCCTGTTGTCAATAGAATACAAATTCTTAAAACTGTTGTGCCACGATACCAACCCCCACCGCCTCCTCCACCACGGCCGTTACCTAAAATACACATTGTCAGAACTAGATATACCACGCCTAGACCGACAACACCACAACCACCGCCGCCGCCTCCACAATTTCGTCCTATACCAAGAGTTCAGCTACTCAGAATCCCTCTGTATCCAACCCCTGCTCCAAGGCCAATACCAAATACACCAATACCTACCCCAAAACCCACACCAAAACCTAACTACTTGCAATGGCTACCAATCATTTATAACAAAATAAAGAATTTCAGAAAACTGAACACGCCAAAACCTAATCCCGTTCAGCAAAAGAAACCGACATCATATGATATTTTAGAAAATGAAATATTGCAGATTGACGTACAGAAGGCTTGGACCAATAGTTATCAAAGTAATGTAAAGAAAGGTTCGTACGCTAAAAGTTCCTACAAAAAGCCAAATACTTATACTGGTGGATATCAGAATTTGTCATATAAGAAACCAACGTATGGAAGTTATGATAATGCATATTCAAAAACTCAACCTCAAAGAAGTTATGGAAAGTATGGTCGGGCATATTTACCAAATCCATTCCAAAAAACAAAGACTGGCTACGGATATAAGAATAATGAGAGCACTGGTTATTTCAACAGGTCTTACAGAAATAATTATTCTCCAAAATTATCGAGATTTAATGTACCTTATCATACTTCTGATTCAAACAGACACTATCGATCAAATGCATATGGACAGTTGCATAAACATTTTGGACATTCTGCAAAAGAAGATTGTGATACTAATGGTGTTCCTGGAAATATACATTTCGCAGCAAACAAAAACGTTAATCCACATTCTGGTTTAAGTTTAAACGGATTCCATCCGACATTTAACAAATGGAAGTATTAATTGTTGATTTTGAATTAATTGTAACGGTTGTCTTTTTTGTCTTAGCCTATATGAATTATTCTGTTTTAAATTTGTTAATTTTGTATGTTTATATAATATATTAAAGTTTATTTATTAGTTGATGTAATTTTCTGGGTTTTTTTTTATTTTTTAAAATTTCATTCAAATGAAAAGTTTGTCAACACTTTAGTTCTACAAATAACACAGGTCAGATGTACTGGAAAATAAGAGATCGCACTTATAAAGAAGTCCATGTCAAACTTTCCAATTACCTGTAATCTTTTGTGTTATGTAATAACAAAAAGATAGTAAACCCCCAAATTTTGTTTGTGATAGTTCACACACAACGTGCTATTCAGATGAAACTAAAATTGGATTGGAAAATTAATAAATTAATGATTCCGCAGTAATAGCTTCATGAGTAAGCATCATTGCGTTTGCTACTGCGACCGTAAAATAAAAAGAAGCCATTGTCATCATCGCCAATAAAGTAATCTCCAGTAATGGCGTTTTGTTTGTTACCATGGCACCTAATATTTAAATTTCATCTGCGATAAAAAAAAATTGTTGATTTTCAACATTAATGGTTATCCCGGTCAAAGTATTTTTAGAGTTAATTATGTATTATTAGAGAGGTTAAGCATTTGACCGTGTATGTGTACGTGGGACTAGGGGAATCCCCTAATTTACTGCGTGTTACGTCATCAACTTTGCATACCGCGTAATTCTCCAAGTTGTCAACATCGTGTAGATTCAAAAGTACACGGAGGTTTCTCACACTCAAAATTATTTTTTTTTTGGTATGAAAACTATCTTTATTTTCAAAAAAAGAGGATAAATTACATACGACTGTTTGTCTAACTTGATTAAAATTAGAGAATTATTTGATAAAAAAATTAATTGTAAAATTACATTGTTAAAAGACGGTCATCTGTAGAAGAAGTCTCTAGTTAAAAAGGCCTCAGTATCGTATTTGTAGCAAACGAGATTGACACAACAATTCATCAATATACATTCAAGGTCACATATATAATAAAAATCTGTGATTAGTATTATCATTATGCAAAGACGAGGGAAGGAGGCACGGGCATGTTGCCAACGGCCCAGATAACCAATATCTACTCTATATTATTAAAATTTGATGTATAAATGATCCGCTTTACCGTTAATTAAAAAAAAAGATAGCGGATCAAAACCAGCAAACTTTTATTAGATTACCACTTTTTATGTACCTGCATGTTCAGCAGTGCAGGCGCTTGTTAATTCCCCTATATCCCTATAACACAGATTTTTAGAGCGCTCACGAGCACCTGCTCTGCTAAACCGAAGCTAGTATCACATTTAAGTGTATGTGTACAATACAACGGAGGCGTAGTCTGGGAGGGGCGAAGGGGGTGCTTGTATCCTTTTTTTAAAACAATTATCAATTTTAATTTTTGTATGTTCTATTTTTATTAATTTTCTCATATAATTTTGATTTCAATGTAACATTTCATAAAATGTTTTATTATTAGACATTTCCAGTGTAGAGCGACATCGAACTCAGACTCGTACTATGTACGCTTATAAATAAGGGGTCGTATTAAAAGTTAAAAAAAAAATTGTAAACTTATACACGGATCTTTTTCGTTATTCTGTATTAATAAATAACACGTTATGAAATTTAGTATAGAATAATACAATCATCGTTTGTTTTCTTCTGCATGACAAAGCCGCACCAATATTGACCAATATTGTCGAACAATTTCATTTTCCGAATACATCTTAAACTGTCTATTTTCGGATTTAATCTCCTACATTGTCTCTGCTGATGTGCAGGGCGTCTATTTATTTCCGCACGAGTATATGCAGAATGGTCTCTATTTGGGAAAGGGCGGCCTCTGAATGTTAATAACATAAGTGTTGTTAAAAATTTGAAGTTAAAAAATAGATCTCGGAACGTGTGGTCGCAGGGAGAAACATAAAAAAGAATAAAATTTAATAATATGTGTATGAGCGAAGTCATAGTATAAAAAGCATCACTCTGTTTATGGGCGATAAAATATGGTTTTCATGAATAAAAAAAATCTTTCGCTTATTTCTCTTACTAGTATCTCTACCAAAGATTCCATGTGGTTCTACCGTCGCGCATCAAAGAATTCATAAGGATGTCGTGCAAAGAGACGGAACACAATCCTCCGTAACCTTTAATGCCCAGGATCATTGAGTCGATGCCGAATGCTACAGTATTTCTGGGGGTGGTATGATAAATAAATCTATAAGCAATTGCATGAAATCGTCATCACAAGGAGGGGGTGTTGAAATAATAGCGCCAAACAACTTTCATATCTAAAACACACACACACACACACACACACACACACACACACACACACACACATTCATA
>WFKH01006014.1:8282633-8307605 GCA_016163765.1 Magallana hongkongensis | reverse complement strand
ACACACACACACACACACACACACACACACACACACACACACACACAAAATTCGCTAAAACCTTGCTCTTCCTCATTTTATTTAGATCCACGAATCGTTTTTGATCCACTTTCTACTGCTGTTATCACGTTTAATTTTTAAGATCTGGCATTGATGAAGATGTTAGTAGTAATACTGAAAGAACAACTTTACTCGATGAAATCATGGAACTGAAAGAAGAAGAGGAAAGAGAAAAGAAGGAAGAAAACGAGAAGAAGAAAAATCAAAGTACTGAGAGTGCTGAAAGCCGGGGTCTTCCAAGTTTGAATTAGTAATTGTCCACGTTTTCTTCGAATATGCCTAAAACAATTATGAGTTTGAATTGATTGTTTCAATCTATGTTTAAATTCGGCTTTTTGATTGATATTTTGACGAAAATATTTCCTGAATCCCGGCAAGGACAGTCCTTCATTATTCTAGAAAATTGACACAACTGTATCTTATTTAAAATAAAACCCCAAAAGGAAAATGGAAAAACTACAACTTAGCGGGAAAATCAAAACAACTATATCTACTTAGGTCGATTATTTCAATTATTAGATTTATTCAATATTGTGATCTAAGAGAAAATCCACAGTCGTTATCCGTTTTAAAGGGTTTATGAGAACTCAAAAAACTCTCGAACTGTTTAATTACCGAACAAAGTTAACATTTGTATATAGATAACAAACACAGACACCTTACTTTAGAAATGTTTTCTTTTTACTTTAAGATTATTCCAAGTTCTATGATAATAACAAGGTTCGTAACGGTCTACATTTTGATATTTTAGACCGGCTTATCTGCCACGATTTGATAGGTAAAGTTAAATCCGTTTACCATGCGCTTACTACTTTTTTGTGTAAACTCGTGCATCATCCACAAGAATTACGATACAACAGTTTCTTTTATTAAAAATCATACTCCGAGTTCAGTCTACTGCTGCTCAAATCGATAAATCTAGAAAAAGAAAGGTCGGAAGTGAATGAATCACGTCATACTTTGGGGTAGACCTTTCCTCACTGGCTGTTATATTTGTCGTTATAAATAAACAGAATGATGAAGACATTTACTGATAAATGCACAGAGATAAGTCAATTAAAAGACTGGTTAGAAAAAAAAGTAGAGGTTCCTGATCAGTCACTTTAGTGCTTAACAAGGAGAGAATGTTTCATGTCCAAGGGAAACAGTTCACGAGGTGATAATGTTTAACTGACAATGGATACAGCAATGTTTTATCATAATTATGATCATGGTTTAAACTCGTTAATTTTAGCGATTTATTCAGAATTATTTGATTTCAAAAATTTCTAATATTTGCAAAGTTAACGCTTTCAACAGCAAAATTAACAAATATTGTGGAAAATTGTCATTTCTGGGATTTGTGTCTTTTCAATACACTCTTGTCTATTAAGCGCAGATTTTAATGCGTGTCTTGGAAAAAAATAACCTTAATTTCGAAAGCGTATTAACTTGAATTTCTTCTAAGAGCTATAAAAAAGGATTTAAAAATCAGATTTCAAAACTACCATTTATTTTCTTACAATTGAGATAAAGATAAATACTATTTCTATTTACTACCACACAAAACATAACGACCGTGCATTATTACTGAATTCATGAGTCTAATATTGGTGTTAGATCATCGCCGATTGGAGAAAGATCAGCTGAGTTTCTGATGATAGACATTAAGATATTGATGAAGGAATTATTTTAATCATGAATGTGACTGGTTTTGTACGTTATAAAGTACAGAAATAAAGTATAAACTTATGTCATATAACATTTAAAAAAAAATACAAATATATTCCAACTATGCCGCATAACATGAACATTAACATTAACTTGGCTCTTCAATCTATAAGATTGTATATTGTTTGCTGTATAGGTCACACCAAATGTATAATCTATTTTGATTTTGCTTAAAATGCATTAAGATTTAAACTCAGTTTAAATAACTAAAGAGTCAATAAGGAGAGAAAAAGTGAAGAACCTATTTAATATGGAATACAGCTGTGTTTAGATTTTAAACTTGCATGGCAGACTGCGAATTATTGTGAAAATTATTTTCGATTCAACCTTCACTGAATCGTCAAGGGCGTTGTGCATTCAGTTATATACGTAACTTATTTCACAAATCGCTCCAACTACTGAACCCGCAGAAGAATATTTTGATCAATACAACTATTTGTTTATTTTCTTTATAGAATTTGGATAATACATAGAGGGCCTAGAAAGATTTAATGTTCGTTTTTTTAATATACATTAATTGAAATGCATAAAAACTTTCTGCACTATTTCTTAAGCGTAGGCTCAATTCATGTGATCTACGCGTCTTCCGGTTTGAGACTTCAGCTGACAGTAAACTAATAGACGGGGTCACTTGTCTAACCAGAAAACCTGGGAAAAGAAATAAGAAAAAGAACCCTTGAGTGTTTAACTCCAAAGAAAGGTAGGAACATGTTATTTTTTTAATAAAAGTTGTACTAGACTTAGTATTTGTTATATAAATGGCACTGTACTCAACTGTTGGCAAAATGAAGGTAAGGCATCCTTAACCTTAACCTTAACAACAGTTTTAGAAATAGTTCAGAATGGTCCTTTTTGAATATTACCTGACTCTTGTTACATGCATATCGCATGCGCGGATCAATATTGTTTCAAGGGGATGGGGTTTTCGAAGAATATTTTCTTTTCCGTGATCTATTTACAGTTCATTACTGTGTGTGTGTGTGTGTGTGTGTGTGTGTGTGTGTGTGTATTGCTAAATTCTTTATTTTGTTTTTTTTTTTACAGATAATGAGAGTGATTTTTCAAAGAGAAGAAATTTTCAAACCTACTTAGTTGATTAGTCAAAGGAGAAATTAGAAATGGAGTTGGCAACAAACAGAATGGAGAAAGAATTGAGAAAAGAAGAACTAAGATTACAGAAGGCACAATTCGACCTCGACCGACAAAAGAGACTCCAAAGGATGTAAACAGAAAAGCAGGAGAAAATTGCGTTTATAGATTTATTGAAGAAACTAGCAAACAATAAATAAAAACAAATCACCGCATTCTTTGATATTAATTTTTGTCTTCAAGTTAATTGATTAAAACACAAATTTAACTTTGTTCTGTCTGAAATGGTCCATTGCCTCTCATTAAGAGGACATGGTCACGATTTTGGTATAATTCTATTTTTCTCTTTTTTATACTTACAATGCTTTACGAATGCTTTTCTAATGATCAAATAAAATTTGAGAGTCAGTCGTAGAGTTATAAGCAAGATACAGGGCTCGCAATTCATTGTCATGTAAACAAGGCTCGTGCCCTGTTTTTGTTTACATAGGTTCAATATACCGGTAAAAATCTTTTTCAAGCTGATTTGTCTATGTTCTTATTCATTTTATGCATAAATAAACAATTCCGAACGTTTAGCACATTCATTTTAGGTCTAGCACTGGAATTTTCACTTCTACATTTAAATTGTAAACAACGGCTTTGTTTACATAGCAAAGAATTGGAAGCTCTGTAACTCGCTTATAACTCAACAAATGACACTCAAATTTTGGTTGCCTTAACAAATGCCTTACTAAAGCACTGTTAACATAAAAATCGGAAAAATAATTTTTGAAAAAAATCGTGAACATGCCCCTTCAAATCAAACAGTAATATAAGATAGTTAAAGGTAGCGGAACGAATAAAATACAAGACTAGATTAAATTGCTGCTACATGTACATATGTAAGTGAGTTATTCTAGGCCAAATATTCGTGTAGAAATGGCGGGGTCACCGTAGACGAAGTAATCTTCACCATTTGCTTTTGTCATATGTCGTTGCATTTGTTGTTCAACACCGCTTTCCCTAAGCATTCCTGCAGCATGACGGTGGCCCTCAATTGGACCAAACATATGAGCTGTCATTCCGTTAGGTGTCATAATACATTTGAATATAAGACCATGTACTCTTTTATGACCATTGAATACTAATTGCTGATGAGATTATGGTCTGCATATCGGCCTCACGGTTCCGTCGATAAAACCCCAGCAATTTACAAGAGGTGCTCCACAGTTATTGGCGGTTGCAACAATCTCGTCCAGTTTCGCGCGAGACAACCACGGCTGATGCAAGTATTCGAGTCTGTGTCTGTGCATTGAATCAATAAGGTCAAGGACCGTGTTAAAAATATACAATGTATGATATTCCAGCTGTTGATCTTCCAATCACGTGTGAATTCGAAGATCTTGCAATCTAGTCGGGTGTGCTAATCTACGTATAGGGATACATAAACCTCTATCCCCGAGCATACAGTTCTATTCTTGCAAACAATTTTGATCGGTATACCTAAAGCGTCGCACAAAGCACATATATCTTCTTTTTTAAATCTAAATAAAGTACGGAATTGCTCATCGCTGAGCTCATCTATCTCTAACTTATGATAAATTGACAATTCATACATGAAAGAAGTAAACTATCATCATCACCTTCTAGCGATGCAAGCAACATCCTAGTTTGCGCCATTTTTATTTATAATCGTATTTATAAAACACTAATTTTGATTAGTTTATTTTTTCATCCAATCAAATATTTTGTGACATCTTTCTCTACACTTACGCTTACACGTGCAGTTTGTTAAACGGGACGCAACGTTAGATACGTGTACTTGTAATCTTACTTCTAGTTCCACGCGTACGCGTACACGTAAACGGACACATGCTTAACCTCTCTGTTATTATTATAACCGCATGTAGCTGTTTTTTTTGGCGGGGATATAATTTTGGCCTATTTTGGCGATTTTTGAAAATCCACCAAAATTTAAGTACTTTCTATCTAGATTTTATTGACAAACATGTTTTTGGAGATTATTTTTTCATATATTTTTTAAAGTCTGTGAGCATGATGAAAAGGGACAATTGTTACATGCACACAGTGTTACAGTTACAAATGTACATTTACTCAAAATCAATACAAACCTAATGTAAATAAATAAAAGCTAAACATTACTACATGTATAAAGTTAATTGTTTAAACACCATATCACTTTTTCCTGTTCAAGTGTGTAATTAGCCCCAGTGACAGGGGTGTTAGCTTGTGTTGTTTAAGGAGACATGTGATCCATTATCGACTCAGGTGCAGATAATTGTCTGATTAACGGTTTCTTCACTAACATTGAAATAAAAATTGATTGTTAATAATGAATACTTTTTTCATGCATGTAATAGGTACTTTTTAATTATTTCTGTTGAAAATATTGAATTGTGTGAAGCCAAGGTCGGACATCAAATTTTACCACCTTGTAATGGTGACATAGGATTTTATCTTAAGTACATTAACTTCTCAGCTATTAAAAATAAACTGACAGTAGATTTTTAATGAAGGGTAAAGGATTCACCAAAATTTTATCCGCCAAAATTAATTGTTTTCCCTTGGACTGAAATGTCACACTTTCATTCGTTTAAACATAGCACGTGATTGCCTCATATATCTCTATGTAGGTTCAGTGAGAATTAATATTAGGCAATATGGCCGTCATTGGCCGACGCTTCGGTTACTCATTTTGACATTTCATAGTATTTAATACAGAAACTGCATGCCGTAAGTTCTTAAAGTATTTGGAGTAGTTGCCCTTTGAAATTCTTTAAAGTTAGAGTAGTTGCCCTTTGAATATTGACGTCACATTGTTGTGTCTGGAGCAGAACAAAATGGCAGCGTCGAAATTTGCTCAAATCTCTGCACAGGAAAGGGAGAAAATGTTTAAAATTGAATAGCAACAAAACGTTGTAAGTAAACATGGGTGAAGCAAAGATTTATAAAGAGTACTTGAAAGGTGAGATTGATAATTTTGAAGAGATTAAATGAGTTAAATTGGACAAGATGTTATGCGTCTTGTACATGGCGTTGCGTAGATCATCGCTATTTGTGAATAAATATGTCGCTTGATAGTCCTCGGGAAAACAAAACACTTATTAGGTTAGTTACTGACTCACTACGGAAATACATTGGGTTGATCAATCTCATAGACGGCTCGGCTTCGCCTCGCCATCTATGAGATTGATCAACCCAATATATATCCGTAGTGAGTCAGTAACTAACCTAAAAAGTAATAATGTATACCTTAAGCTTGTAGGCCCAAATCCGCCAAATTTGTGTCCCGCCAAGAAAACCGGCTATACGGTATAACTCTAAGCAACAACAAAGATAGCAAAAATGAATTCAAAGACAATGTGCCATTTCACTGATCTATAATCGTGTTTATAATTATAATAATTAGTGGTGATTCGTATTGGTTTTTTCTTTAGTTTTTATCTGTAAAGTAAATACACGAACACCACAAAACATACTGATTTTATCGTATCATTTTTCTCAAAGTACCGAGGAAAAAATTTTTACTGATAGCATAAGATATTTTAAAAATATTTGTTAAATTTAAAAACCATCGATAAGTATGCTATTTGCCATGTCTTTCCAACTATGTATTAAAATAACGTGTCTTAATTACGATGAAGGTGAAAGATTTCACGGATATATAATTTAGTTGATTTGTGACTTTTCGTGATATTTAATTTCATTGTTGAAAAATTACCCCATCTACGATATATTCTGGCCAGACCATTATATAATTTTTGGATTTTTACATAGAACTGATATTAAATTCTATGACCGTTGTTACTTTTATGAAATCAGTGCTCACTATTTCATATTATCGCGATTCGAAACAAAACGGTGTAACAGTGAAATGTTGACTATGCAGAACTCATTTGGAATTGAATGTAGGCTATAAATAATGTTTAAATCCGGATGAATATTGCCTTTATAAAATATATAGCAAAATTGATGATATTAAGGACAAAGTAAGGAACGATAAAAGGGAGACAACAATAAAAATTTTAACTATGTTTAATCATATAAAACAGTCTAAGGTTAAACAGAGGCTATATCAACATTGTTTTACTGATTTTGAGAAAAATACACTCAGGAAAATGATATGTACAAAACAATACCAAGTAATAAATGGATTTTATATATATATATACCCAAAATATGTACAAAATGATACTGGGTAATAAATGAAAAATTATAAAAATACCTAAAATATGTACAAAATAATACTTGGTAATAAATGGATTTAATGTATATTCAAAAAAGTATAAACATATGTTGGACGGAAGAGGGATCACCATTTGCTTTTTTAATCAATGATTTAAAATATACTTTTCGAGAATGTAACTTTACAATTATGTTATTTGCAATTTAAAAAAAATATAAAGCAAAAATAAGTTCAAGCAAATTTTTACGAAAATCGTTGTTTTGAGAAAATATGTATCGTGGTTAAATAAAGAAATTTGTTTCTTTATTCCCGTTCAGTTAATGAGATCGAAACCATCTATGAGTTTGGAAATGATTATATAATTTGAATAAGAAATGCAAGCTATTATAATAAAATGTAACTTATATCTACTTTGTAATTCGCAATTATAACTTACTTAAAACAAAATTAATTAATGCAATCTATTTATTAGAGTTGTTTGTTTGAGAAAATATGTCTCGTGATTGTAAAATAAATTCATTACTGTATTCACGTTTATACAATAAGATATGTCGAAATTTAAAAAAAAATAATGTTAAAAGTTGTACGTGAGGATTTTCTTTTTTTAGTACCTTATGACTAAGTCCCCACACAGTATACATTAGATGCGTTCTTAATTAGAAGTTCTGTACATTGATCATCTCACGGTAAGTTGATTCAGAACCAGTTGTATATTTCGCAGTTATTACGACATATACTTGTCTTGGTTTAGTCGATAACAAATACTCAGTGTTACTTGTTTTGAAATTTTGAAGAAGATTTGAGTATCCAACATCAGATCCAAGGTGAACAATGTAATAAGGTTCCATTTCAGTGTTTAAGCTAAATACATCTGCCCAGGAAACCAAAACGTTTCCATTAATTGTTGCATCAGCTAAACAAGAGTTTCCTAAAAATAAAAATATATATATAACTTTGAAATAGTGTAGAAAAACTTTTAATCAAAATGTTTTGTAAATATCTTTTAACAAGGACTAACTGATACTGAAACTTACCAGTTTGAACAGGAACAACGTTTATAACAGATATTGAACCATTTATGGGGTCACTAGTTCTCCCTCCAACGTTAGTCCCTGATACAAGCACGGTATAATTTCTGGTCGTGGCGAGCAATATGTCGTCCGCAGAGAAGTAATTGTGTCGACCTATGCTTTGCCAATCATAAACTATCAAGTTGTCGGACTTTATACAAACACTATATTTTGAAATTCCTGAAATGTCTTTAAATACAGGCCAGTGGAAATAAAGTGTCGTAGAAATCTGCTGAACGTTCACCGAGTTTTGAACTTTCGCACTGTTTACAACAAAATGAACATCTTCAGAAACCGGACGAGGTGAATCAAATGAGACAACCACAGGTAAATTCCTGTTCACTACTGTTTGCAAACCAACTTTGTTAAAACATTGCACCGAAGGAAATACGTTTGACCCATGTGAAATACTCAACCTCGCCTGACAAGAAAATGAATCCCTGGACATTTCCCAAGATTGAAGATTTTGTGAGGCTACCTCATTCCCTAAAAGAAAAAAAGTTAAGATTGAATTCCAAAATATTAAAACATTTTTAAAATGATGAGAATTAATCATGCATTTTTAATTTTTCCATTCATTTCGTAAATTGAGATAAATAATTTATCTTTCATATAGAATTTGTTTTTTATTTATTATTTACCGAAGGCACATTGGCAGTATGCAGCTTCACTTTCGTTTTCTTCTAAATTCCAGTCAATTCTTATTAAAGTCAGGGTATCGCCATTTTTGTCAACATAACTGACAGAAACATTTTTAATATGTATGTTTGGTGGTGTATGATCCCATAGAATTGCATTGGAATAAAAATACTTTTTTAAGCCTGCATTATTTTCGGCCATGGCGGATATGTGCAAAGTTGTTCCGTGTGATATCGGCATAAACACTTTGTGAATTGTAAATGGAGACGTTGCTTTTATTGTTTCGAGCTGTCGTCCCCTTGAGTGAGTTCCAAAATACATTTCTACATTTCGTATTCCACTTTCTTTATCCATAACATTTGCGGCAATTGTCAAAATGTTTGGAGAGATTTGTCGAACAACTAATGCTTCAGTATCATCAATCTCTGAATCTTTACATTCCAACAGAGTAATTCTTAATGATAAATTATAGTTTTGTGGAGAATTAACGTAGATACCTATGTCTGATGTTGATGTTTGCGACATAAATGATATTTCAGACGAGTGTTCGTTTAAAGCCACCTCATATAGATTTCCGTTAATATCTATTACCATATCTTGTATATCTATATCTACATCTCCATCAATTACAACTTTATACAATGTAGAGTGATTCAATCGAAACACATCTTTTATCACTTGTTTTTGATTTGTTAAGATTTTTGTCGTTATGTTTGAGTGTTCTAAGAATGTTTTGCATGATAATCCTTCCGGCATGGTTTTATCAACAGTGATGGCTTCAGACCTAGAAATGTTACTACTGTATCCCGCCATATCAACCGCTCTAACATTTATGAAGTAGCTCATCCCATGAACAAGAGAAAGATCTGTTACAGTGTATTTGTTTAAAAACCCTACATTAATGTCTTGTACAATAACATTTTGGTCAGAATCTAAAAGTGAAAGAACGTAACGATCTATAGATGATTCGAAATCAGTAAATCCTTCCCAGGAGGCACTTATCGTTGACGTTTCCTTTAACCACTTTTCATTATGAAAAAATTTAGTTGTAAACACAATTCCAGCGTCCGGAGGTGTAGAGTCAATGGTGATACCGTCTGAAGTTAGTGTAGTGGACTGACCAACGAAATTAACAGCTTCAACCGAAGAATAATATCTTACTCCTGGCTCTAGATCAGGAATACTCCAGGAAAAATTTGTTGCAAGTCCTACAGTTTGAAATCCTGAGATTTCATGTCCTCCAGGAGATACACCAATCTTTATTCTGAATTCTTTTATTCCTGACTGTTCATCAGCAAAAACGCCTTTCCAACATGTTTTTATGGCATCAGTGTTTGTAAATCCCTTGTCACCTATACATTCTGCGTCTGAATCAATTATGAACCTTCCCCTGCGAATACTTGGCGGCGTTGTGTCGATAATAACTGGTTTTGATTGTGTTAAAATATATTCAGTTTCTGAAACCCAAGTCTTTAGGTATGCAACATACTGTCGTCCGTGTAGAAGTTGTCTCTTCTTTGGTAAGCAGTGAACAACGCGAGTTTGTAAGCTAATATCATGCCAAATTTGTTCGATTGTGGTTTCAAATATTCCATAACCATAAGGCATATGATTTAAACCAATGCTCCATTCATACCTTAATACAGTTATATTTTGCGAATGCCATTCAATACCCAAACAGCGAGTTGAAGATGTCCATTCATCCGAAGGTGACCCCAAAATACGCAATGCTATTTTAGAGTTGTCCGACATCCGTGTATTGTTTGATTTTGTGCATTCGCGTGTATTTTGAATATGATTGCATTTTCCACCAAGTATTGTGCATGTGCATTCATTTGTACAATAAGATACACTACACGAATGTCTTTCAATTATAAGGTTGCCATCAATGTTGTTTTGGTCATTGGAAACTGCGATAAAAGTAAGTCTCCTTATTGTTCCGTTCAAACTAGCTTTATTTCTTGCCCAGATAGAAAAAACAATTTTGTCTCCAGATTTAATCAATCCAGAAATGTTGAAGACACCAGTCTGTATGGAATTTTCATCGCCATTGTGTACTACATGGACTATTCCCCTGCTGATTTCCATGCCATTGTGGGTTTTCCCAATAGTTATGAAGTACGAATTGATTCCAGATTCGGGATCATCATAACTTTTCCACTTTAAAATTATTGTAGAGTTTGCATTAGACCACGTTCCTCCATCAAGCACATGCCCATGTATTGGCGGTGTTCCATCAAATACAACGGTTTCACTTTTGATTGACTCGCACAATCCGGCCATATTACAAGAAGTTATGACAACATAATAACTGCCCCCGTCTTTTAACCACTCTTTTGAATTTAGTGACTTCACATACATATCCTTACTGTTTACAACTATGTTATCAATATCAGAATGAGCTCCGTCGTGAAGCCTTAGGGATAGTAGCGTCATCTTAATTGGGCTTTCTTTATCATCAAATCCCCACTCGACTCGTATAACCGATGAATCATATATTGATGAAGCATTTTCACTGCCGATGAATCTCGGTGATTTGGTCACTGTAGGTGGAGTATCATCCACTCTAAAACTGTGAGAAGTTTGTCGAGTTGAAAGACCAACCCTATTTGTGGCTTTTACGACGGCATATAAGTCTTGGTTAGTTGGTAAAGATAAGTTCAACAATAAAGCAGTCTGTTCTAGTCGGACATTTTTCCACTGCAGTACGTTACAATTAAGTTCACTAGTTCCAACACAAATCTCATAATGCACTATTCCAGATTGAATATCGCCAAAATTTCCCCATTCCAGAGGCAAGGATGATCTATGTAAATAAAGCTTATGACTATAGAATATTTAAACATATATATTATTAAAAAACCAATTTTTAATATGTTCATTATTTATGAGAGAAATAAGTTTAGAATTTTATTACAAATACATGATATACAAGTTCAAATTGAACAGCGAGTGCTATGATAAAACGTTTCATTTCAAATTCTTAACTGTATCAGGAACTATTTAAAATTACTATGTTGTTTTTTTTTTAAATTTCCGAAAGTTCTAGTTAAATGGTAATTGATAATAGAACATTTATTTTGATACATAATAAAAAAAATCAAAACGAGTTATTTTTTAATTTAGAAGTATAGATCCTTTTATAAATATTAAGATTACACAAAGCACTGAACAAGATTTTTGCAGATGCGGTTTTTACAGAAGCTGCTAAATGAAAGGAAATATCAGCTTCATAAATCTTTACTATTTCAGTTGCTAATAATAGTTTATGAACGCAAAGTACACACAAAGTAATGTATTTTAGTACGTTATAGTAATAAACAAAAAACCTAACAGAGACTTCAGGCTTAGAGTGGTATGATAATTAACAAGTTATTACTTACTATTTTTTAACTATCTACCAGTCTTTCATTGGGATTTTTTAAAAAATATATCTCCATTTCTAAAATCCACTCTTACCTTTGTGGTATGTATTTGACATTTTCGGCTCCAATAGAAACAAAGCCTGAAACAGGGGGAGAAGGGTCAATAACGATTCCATTGGAAGAAGACTGGCTACACAATCCAGCCATGTTACAACCTTCCACTGTCGAGAAATATTGTTTTCCCGGGATAAGAGGCAATGACCATGTCCACTCTAAAACAATACGATTTGAACTAATCTTAACAATTTTCAAGTTAAACAAGAAAGTAAAACAAAAATTACATGGAATACAAAACAACGTATCAACATTTTTATTCTATTATATAATGGACAATCTGTCATTTTGACAGTTTTTTCATCTAAGGAAGATTCGGTTACCTTGTTTTTTACCGATGTAGATAAAATTATGTATATCTAATTGCCCCGCTCCGGAGCCAAGACCAATTCTGTAGTAATCAATGGGCGAATGCTTGTCTACAAATTCCGTCCAATGAATATGTATTGTGAAATTGGTTGTGTAATCTTCGTCTGTCTGTTTCATGAAATTAAACAATAAAATTATGGAAAATATTTTTTTTAAGTGTTGTGTCAAAACTTTAATAATCTGTCATCTTTGAATAGTATACTGAAAGTTCCTTTATATATATATTTAAAAAAAAAAATAAAGATTTGTCTTTAGATAACATGCCTTCAATAAATATTGAATCATACGTACATGTACTAGCAGGTTTCATATATAGACAAAATATGCTTACTAGTAAATAAAATAGGTTTTCATGAATTATTATCAAACATATGGATATCATCCGGTACTATAGTTCTAGTTTATTTGTTTCACGTCAGGTTCGTAACAATGCATATTAAAGTACAATCTATTTGAAAATTTGATCATCAGTGGTCATATGAGGGCTATTCATAAAAAAGTGGGACACTTACAACCAACCGAAAAAAAAATGTACTTTTCTTTAATATTTTATTTACATTCCCTCAGTATGATTACCCTAATCTTAACCATATGCATAAAGTTTTTAAATCCAGCTTTGAAATGCGCCTTTGTGCTCCGAAAGAGGTGTACTCCTCAGACACTGATACACCGCTAAATCAAGAACGGAAAAGGAGTGCAAACGCCGTCCAGACGGCAGGTTTATATAATTAGAGAACAGGAAAGTCATATGATTATAAACCTGGTTAATTCGAAGGATGGTCCAGTTTTTGTATTCCAATTTTAAGCAAAAAGTAATGTATGTACTTTGCAAGGTGTGAAGTAGCATCACGTGTTTGATCCTTCTCATTCCTGACTTCGATCTCCTTCTCTTGTAATATTATTGTATTTTAGATAATAAATTATGAATAAACGACGTTTGTGACATTTCCGCCTCATTTGATGGGAATCGGTATTACTAACCTTATAAAAACCGTATAAAATGGGATAAAATTGCCTAACAAACTTTTCTTGTAATTAGCAATTGGACAGTTTGCTCTATTAAGTGACCCATATTTTATTTCCCAGTTTTCTCTTGGGATTTAAAAAAATGTAACAAAGTTTCATTTCTTGTTGCATTGTTATGTAGAAATCGTATATCAAAATTTCCGTAAATTAAAAGTTTACTTTGAGAAATTGGAATCGCATTTGTTGTTGCTCGTAATTCAAAATGTTGGTTACCGCCTTGCAGAAACCTTCCCAATATCTAAATATTTGTTTTAAAGCATTAAAAACGCTACCCGATGAAATTCATATTTTATTTGCAATCTGGTTGACAGTTATTCTTCTTCTGTCAATGATGGACTTAATTGCTACAATTCCATTGGAATCTTATTTAGGCCTACCGGATGGTTTTATATTTTCAAATAAGTCCATACCTAATTTGAAATGTTTTATCCATCTGTAAACGGTTATAACAGATACAACAATTTCGATATAACGACACGAGTTCTTCAAAAATGTCTTTCCCCGTAATACTCACTAGAAACGTTATTTGATACGCGACTCGATTTTAAAAATTTCAATTCGGGGCTTTCCTTTAGTCTTTATAATCTGAGTGTCTTGAGATTGGGTCTGGCGAAAGCGATCTCTTTTTTTTATTGCTTTGTAAATGTTTATGATTACATGTCAATTTCATAGTAAGGTGGACAATAAACATTTTGACAAATGGTCAGTTAAAGTAGGCGTAAAATTTCAATGGACTATATGTAGTCTCACTATTTATTGAACAACCCTCGTATGGTCGTACGCTAACAGCAAATAAAGTCATCACTATTGTAACGTAATATGCATAATAATAATAATTATTATCATTTTGTAAATGACGACGACAAAATAAAATTCGATATGAAAAATAACATTTACGCTTTTCATGAGAGTGTATGAGCATGTCCACAGTAAGACAATGCAATTCAAACACTTTATTGTACGCACTTCTAAACATTGAACTCTTCGAAAACAACTTTGTATTTAAATATACAAGAGAATTTAAAAACACTAGTGTAAATAACATTAAAAAGGACTTAAAAACCAAAACTGCTTTCTCTCTCTCTCTCTCTCTCTCTCTCTCTCTCTCTCTCTCTCTCATTAATCAAATCTCTGTTATCCATTAAAATGCTGATCGTTTACGTCGGACTAGAGTCGATGCAACAGATTGTAAAATAACTGAGTAAGTCATTAAATAGCAATGCAAAACTAAGAGAATATTTATTAGATATTCAATTACAAACGTTCGACTTATATGTTATGATTTGATATGGCATAAATACTGAAATAATATGAAGCATTTTGAAGCATCAGAAATAAAAATTGTCAAAAGGTACTGCTATTCTTTTATCCAAACACCATGCATATCTGTTTGTTTGGATGTATGTCTATCTGTATAGATAATATAGCTATCTCTTTAAGTTGAATATGTTTTAGCACAATTTGAGTAACGACGCTATGAGACAATATGTATTGTCCATTTTGTAAACCATTCTGCCGCGAGGAAGTCTTTTTCGACTGGTTGACAAAATTCAAGTAATTAATATCTTATAAAATAATATTGATAATAATAAAACATATTATAAAACCTAAAACCTATTAATTTTCAAAAATATAATGATAATGTCTTATGAACAAGCTTACAGAATACATTATGATATGTCATTTATATACAATTCATTTAAAAAGAAATTACCTGACTGAGAGCTGATCCTTCTCTTACAACGCCATTTTCTGGTGGAGAACTATCGAAAATAAATGGCTTAGAAAAATCGGACGTAGATAGACCAGCATAATTCCAAACCTGCAAAAAGATACCATGCATTTAATCATTGTTTTAAAAAAATACTTTTAATGTTTTACAAAATAGCGCTATCTATAGCACTGTACAAAATCAATTTAATTTACAATGCTGCTTTTCAAAAACGTCTGAAAATTCAAAAACAAGCTCGTACCACAAGTATGATGTAATACACATGTCCGTCAAATAAAGTTTCTTGAGCAGGTACTTCAATTGGTGTATTCGTATAGTGATGAACAAACAACGGATATACATCCGCCGACTCCTTTGTACTTCCTACTCCGATCTCAAATTTTTCAATGCCACTCTCATGATCAAAAAAACCAATACAGTGAACTAAAAGTCGACTTGGTTTTACATAGGATTTATGATTTAGGTAATGACCAACGTAAACATCTCCATGGGTTGGCGGTGTTTTATCAAAGATATATGGTTTTGAGGATCCAGTCATGTAATTGCCAGCATGGTCGTGAGCTGAAATGGGATAAATCATTTAAAATTTTGTATAACTATTGTATATATTACAGATCAAGTTAATCAATCGTACACTAACCTTTAATTGAAAAGTAATACGAGGTCCCTCCAACTAAAGATATGTTTGACATTGATATTGCCGATAACAATCCAACGTTCTGAAATGTTAATACGTCGCCATTTTCCTTATTGGTTCCTTTAAGGAAATAAAACACCTTACATTATTATTTAATTAACAAACATTATAATATTTATTTTGCTTACCAAAAACAAAAGATTTTACCAATTGCAATTTCGTAAAATTGAATGCTTAATGGATATCCCATATTTCTGAATTGGTTGTCGTCTGTAAATCCGTGCCAGTGTATATCAAGTCGAGAATTGTCCGTTATGTATCCATTCTTCTTTGTTTTAAGATATACTTCTCCCTTTGAGGGTGGATCTTGATCAATTATGAAGCCATTGCTGCATTGACTGATACCTGGATAAGCTGTAATGTTGACACAAATGTAATACATAGTATTATATTCCATGGGTAATTTGGACGAAAACTCTACCAAGCCACCTGTTTCTCTCTTCGATTCTAAACACGTGTCGTCCTCCTCACATTGCATAGGAACACGGCCAGATTTGGAGATACTCCAAACATTTTCCGTTTTCCCTAAACCGATTAAAAAAGCACCCGGTTTGAAAAACTGTGCTATATAATTTATTTCATTGGTATGCAATTCTTTCAGTTTGTTTCCGATATTTCTGGTATATTTATAAGCATCCAATGCAGAAAAAAATTCCGATCGGGCATCCAAGTCATAAACAATTCCTTTGTTATAAACGTTCGGATCCTGTATAACGTTGATGGGAGAACACGTCTTAGATACTCTTCCTGACCTACAGTAACCCTCCAAACAGGCACGCATGGCTCGATGTGGATAACCAGGAATGCTTATACATGTTCTTATCTGAAATTGCAAAGAAAATGAATTGAAAATTTAACTAAAAATTAGTAAAAGTGAAAAATACAATTTAGTATCAACAGAAATAACATTTAATACTTCTCCTGTGTTGTTGACATGTATTTTGTAGTCAGTTATTTGTATCAATCCATTGGAGTCACCATCGTTGAATATCGCCCATCTATAAAACTTTGCAAAGGTATCCAAAGGATATGAACAACGGAACTCTTGGAAGTGTAATTGAATATCAACACATTCTTTGCTGTTTGAATCGAGCTCAGCTGAAAAGCTTCTAAACTCTGGACCATTCGTTTCAACGTAAAACCCGTCTGAATATCCACCAAAGATACATTCGCTCCGAAAGCATACACGAAGTAAAATTTTGTAATATCCCTCATGTAGAATGTTATGCACGTCCGTGAATATGTAATGTTTTTGTTTTCCAACGCGTTTTGAAATCACTGAATTGCATACTCCGTTCATTGAATTTCCACATGACATTAACAATAGTTCGTAATGACTTATATGATGGTCCAAAGTTGAACTGATAAACAAATTGGCACCAATATATGTAAACTGATCTTGTACATCTATATCTTTCTCACATCTGAATAAGTCCACAACGTTAGATTTTAAGTCTGTCAAACTGACAGAAATAGTAAACACTGGCATATGACTGAGTGGCATAAATGTGAATGAATTGTGCGATTTTGAAATGATTGAAGCCTCTTCCCCTTTTATTGAAAAGATATCAGCTGATGCATTGATAAATGCTGTGTAGACAGATCCAATAACCAGGGGTAGTGATGTGTTTAAGATAAAATTCGTGCCACTTAGAACAAAATTTTCTCGCAAGACCAGATTTGTTGATGTACACCCTGGACCATCATAAATTTTGATAAAATGGTCGAAATCGTTTTTGTTTATTTTCACAAAACCATCACTTGATAAAGAAATACTTCCTCCTGAACTAGACGCTTTCAATAAGACAAAATGTTTCTGATATGGTTTTAACTTTGAAGTGTTTTCACAAAAATATACACCTTTGTTGGACAAGGACCCATTTACAGGATGCAGTGATATTACATCATCAGATACATTACTTAATCCAACTCCTAGCTCATAAGTGAGAGATTCCAAGTGATGTATGCCTTTCAAGTATACACAGAAGGAATCCAAAGTAAAAGAAGCATCAATATCCTCTGCATAAGCATCACCCTCACTTGTGAAATGTTCAACATCATATACCATTCCTCGAGTTGGAAGAAAATGAGAAGGAAGAACAATATCCTGGGAGAGGATATCGCAGAAATATCCTGCATCGTTATAAGCGTGAAACTCAACTTGATAAACCCGCTCACTTCCCATATCGATATGCTGAATCTCAGATAAAGGGAATGTGACGCAATAGCGTCCATTGGAGCATAAACTATGGTTTGTCCATTTTGCAAAGTCGGTCCTCACCATTGAACCTTTGGAAACTGAAAGAATATATTTCAATTTATAAAAAATCATATTATTATTTTCATAATGTTAGCATAAGTCAATTTAAGTTTTTTGAGTCCATCAATGGCAAAGAGCATAAACTTTTCATCTTTTTAAATATCATATCAATTTGTGGTGGAATTTAGAAAATTGATAAAGGTTTTTCGGAATATATAATACAAAACATTGCTTTTCAAACTTTAATGTTATAAAAAAAACTATTCGAAAAAACGTAGATGTTTAAATGTTAACGGATGGCGACTTACAAAAAGAAATCATAAAATGTCATAAGGTCTTGAATGGTACAAATTGTATGTAGAATTTACCAAGCCTGTAGTAGATTGTCTCTAGGTTTCCAATTTGTTGACTATCTTCAAAGTCGTCAGTAGACCAAGATACGATTACCAATTCCTTTGTTAAATCTGTTGTTGGCTTATTGAGGCATAATGGCGGAGTTTCGTCAACAATAATTGGCCCAACTGCCGCAGCCGTCTCTTTATTAGCTTTATTAATTGCTTTTATGAAAACAAATACAATGCCATTTCCAGCTAATCCAGAATGTCGAAGACGAAAGAACGTATTGTGGTGAGTTTTAGAATATCCGGAAATATCAGGTGATAAAATAGAAGATTGTGAAGAACCAATTCCAATAAACACGTCTTGAATCTGACTTTCAACATCACTTATATTCCATGAAATATCCAAAAAATCGTTTCCAATATAAAGATACTCATTTTTGAAGGCAGGCAACAAACAGGCGTTTTCAGTTTTACTTTTTATTGGGTTTTCTGGTAAGACATTTATCAGTGGGTCGCTTGAGGAAGAACTGCATGTACTATTGCATGCTACTTCTGTCTTTATCAAATCCTCGTTCACATACCAAAATGAACCGTCTGCACAACCAATAGACGGATTTATTTTTAAATTTTTAATGGAAACATTTGAAATAATGGGTGGAGTCCTGTCCACAAGTATACCATCGCTACATCCTACTTTGGAGGGTTCCATGGCGTTATTGAAAGCAATTAATGACGAATACATTTTTTCCTCTGATGATATTAATACATGCATACTCAGCTCCTCTGTGTCATGGTACTCAACGTTTGAACTATTGGGGTGCCATAACTCTTCTAAGCTCAGACAGGAATTTGAAAGTCCAAGCCGATAAAATTTTATACCACTCTCATGGTCTATAAATCCTCTCCAAGAAATTGTAATGTTTGGTTCGGAAATATAATCGATATCAGAGGACCCTTGACTCCCTTCTCGAACAACACCTGTTTCTGGAGCTGACTCGTCAACAAGAATAGTCACGCTTTCCGTAGTTCGTAGTGCAGCATGGTTTACTACATTTAACTCGATTACGTATTTTCTATGATGTTTCCCAATATGCGTGTCATTTACAACCAAGGAGTTCATGACAAGAGTGTAATTCATCAACTGGCACTCCCCTATTGAGGGGCAATAGCAGTTTTCACCGATGGCACAATTCTATGAAAAAGTTAGAATCTCGTCATTACAGATGAAATAAAATGTACATTTTTTCAAATAATTACTGACAGTAGGATAAATACTTACTGCGATGGAGTATACACCAAGAGCCCCATTTCCAAATACAGCCTGGTCGTCTTCATTTCGTATGGACCAATGCACACTGACTATCCCACTATGAACATCAAATGCCTTGAATTGTACTGTCATAGCTGATAGGTCTTTCATATTATGAACGAATATTTCTGTTGTACCGTCACGTATTAGCCAAGCATCGCTTATTTCCGGCGGGGAGGAATCAATGTGATGAACAACGGTTTCCTCTATTTGATGACCTATAATATCATTGGCACTAATTTTAAATGTAATCGTATTTCCGTCACTAACACCAGAAACTGGGACACAAATATTTTCCTCGGGAAAATTTGGTATTAACTGGTCACTAATCATATCTACCATATCTTTTTGTATCGTATAACGAAAACTGGTAATACCGTGAATATTCGCTGTTCCACTTACTGGAAACTTTCCTGTTGTCTGTTCATACACCCCGGTAAAATGGCTATGTACGCCAGTGTCAATGGGACTGAGCGGATTATAATGCACAAATTTATCATTATAATATCTGTTTGTCCAATTATAGCACAAGCTGCCGTGGTTAGTTTGCCAGAGGAAATTTGTTTTTGCAGATGCTGATGTTACAAGCAAGTCATAATGTTCGTGTATTTTCATTTGGGATGATGCATCATATAGAACAAACCTTCGAGCCTGTCTTGGGTTAACAGCGACGTCCACTACTTCTACTGCAACGCCATAGAGTATAGGGTCATCTGTATGTGTAATGTTTATAACAAAGTTACTACAATTGTGGCAAACAGTTTTAGGGATTTTCGAGGCGTGTTTCATTTTCAGGATACCATTGCCATATTCCATTTCATGAAGAGTTACCTCCAAATGACTTATCCCTGAAGCAAACATTGAAGATGTTCCATCAATATCTACATCTGACCAGCCAGTGAATGACACTGATAAAGTTGAAGCATTGATTATATCAGCAGAAAGTTGAAGTGGAGAATAGGTGCATGTCCCCAAGTCTAAACAATGACGTGGAGCTTGGTCGTCATAGAAGTAACAAAGGGTCCTCTGGGCTGATGTTGTTCCATAGGGATAAGACTTAGACTCAAACGTTACTTGTCCACCAACTTTGACATCAAACTTTAAACACAACCTATTTCAAAGTATATTTGCTTTGACAAAAGAGTTTTTTAAAATGTTAATCAATATATTAATAAAACAAGTATATTGAGCGACAAAATAGTCGGCTACTAATAATAGATATGAATGCCAAAAAAGCACTTTTTTAAAAATTATTTTTCAATGATTTCAAAAAATCGTAAACACACTGCATTTTACATGTTACATAAGATTTAATTGAAAATTAAAATTTGAAAACGGTCAATTAGATATGCGTTGACTTTTCTTTCAACTATATAAATAAAATTGAAATGTTTAGTTGCGTACTACTTTGTGTGACATCATTTACAATAATCGCTCAAATTATGTGTAAAAAATGATTTCTTTTTTCACATCCAATTTGATGGTTAAGCCTACTATTTAGTCGTGCTTTAATGTTCACGAAAAAGGAAACTCGATTATGTATGTAATTTTTTCCGTTTTACCTTTCACAAATTTTACCAACCATTTCTAACTTGATGTTTTCCCCCCGAATTGTTTGTCATTTAAAAACAAACAAAAATACATTAAATGACCTAAGGACTTGAGGTTCATCATGAGCATCTGTATTACTATTTGGACAAGCAAATAGCTGAACGAATGTAGAATTTGTTTAGATGTAATCGTAGTTTATAAAGGTGCGTGAGAAATTTGAAATCACCAATTGTCTATCAAAAATGTTAACAAAATATATCATAGTACATGTAAAACAATTATTCGTGTTGTACACAAATACATGTAAATGATTAAAGCAAACGAAAATTCATGTAGGATTTGATAGCTTGTTCCAATTAAATGCGTTGTATAAGTTCTTATCATGGAAACAAACAAATCATTTGAAAATATAATATTTTATCGTAGAATTATTTTTATTCCTCAATGTCTTAAAAATTAGGAAAACATTTTTTAAAATGCCAATTATTTTTAATATAACAGAGTATTGGGGGGTATTCGTGAGTCTTATGCATTGGAAAATATAGCCTTAGTTCACATACACTACCTTTCACTATCAGAAAACTTGACAGAATTTGTCATATTGACCAATCTAGAGACAAGACGATGATAACCACTTGAACTCTTTAGAGCATGTCTGCTGATAGCTATGTCTGCACCTATGAAACAAAAGATCATTCATAAAGATGGTTTAGATAAATTACAAAATTATTATCACATTACAATTTGCTCATAATTGGATGTACCTGATTTAATCTTTTTAAGCAAGTCAACATGAGCGGTAGCGACACCAAAATGAAAATCTGAATAGGGTAGTGTTGGTCGAAATCCTTTATTTTCACCGTCTATCATTACGTCGGTAAATATATATTCGGGCTGAAATTTTCCGTAAAAATGCTGTTGGTTAAGACAGTGCGATGAACCAATGGTTGGAGAATGAACTTTTTCACCAAAACTGTCTTGGATTTCCATTTCGCATGTGAGTATTTCCGGCAGGGTGTAACCTGTGAACAGTTTGTATATAAGAAAAAGAAAAGTAGTTAAAAAGTATTATTTCATTTTACTTTGTGTGAAGACTGATTGTCAAAAAAACCGCTTTAATGGTGGTTATTAATCTACTAATTGAAATCATATATTGAACAATTAATCAAATGGTTTTGATGCTAAATTGGAAGTGACATCACTTTATCGACAAAACAAAAAATATCCTGATAGAAAAATAATTGAGCGCATTAATTAAAAAACACTACTTTTGTAACAAATCAAATTTATCATTATTTACAGGTAATTAATATACACATAAGAATTCTAAGATTTCTTAAAATATTTATGTATATTGAAAATTTCTGTTAAGTTCGCGAGAGTTATCTTTCCTGCGGTATTGTCAAAGGTATACAGCATCTTCATATATGGACACAAAATCAAAGTCGCCGGATGCAACCAATGGATTTATTGCGCGATACAATTGTGGGAGCGTCATTTCAATAGCATGGGTTCTCACTTTCTTTCAGGACGCCAATAGCTAAGCATTGAAAATTTTAAAAGCGATCTTTAAACCACCTCCACCCCTCCACCTGCCTTTTTTATTGAGCATGGCGCTTTTAGATCACAAGGATTATGTTTTTCATAAATTATCTAATCAATCACATCATTGATTACATGAGTAATGGGAGTTATGGATTATTTTAAATTAATTAGTAGTAATATATATATATATATATATCACCCATTTTGGTTTTTTTTAAAAATTTAAAAAAAAGAATTCTAAAAACTGAATAAACAGTGTTAATTTTGGTAATACCATTATCATTATTTTTAACAAATAATGCTTTATTACCATTGTCAATCTACATTGTATTGTTAATTTCATGTGAAACTCCAGACAACAGCTATGTAACTAAATCGTTAAAATGGAATCTAATATTAATTTCAAGAATTGCACAAAGAAAAAAATTATAATATATTAGAACATGTATAATGTATAGTATTATTCATTGAGTAGTAAAATGTTTCTATTCCATAGCCTTTTAAATTAAATTTCGTTCTTTAACTTTCATCATTTAATATTACTTTAAATCATTAGTTTAAAAACGACCAAATTATTACTTCTGATATTTTTTCATGTTTATTTTCAAAACAAAAAACACAGGTAACTTTATCTGATTGAGTTAACTTGCAAGTAAATTTCAAAATGAGTTTTGGGTATCTTTTGGTATATTTCTTGAAAAAAGATAAGCATTACCGGTACAAAGACCGTTGATTAGTTTTGAAACCTTCCTGTGAAGATCAGTGTAATCGTTTGTTGATACATGGTAGTCAGTATTTGGGTTTCTTGCGATTGTCTGTAGATTGTTCGAGTCTATAACGGCTCCGATTCCCATTGCAAACGTATATACACCAGCCGAATGAAGTGCTTGCGATGCATACATGACATCGTTATTGGATTTTCCATCAGTTAAAACTATCACAATATCAAGTGTGTCTGCTGAGTTTGAAGTCATCAAAGGTAAAGCATTCTGTAGAGGTATATTAGTGTATGTTCTTGTTTCACCTCGAAATGATGATCCTCCAATTGAAGACTTTATCTGACTTTTGTCAAAAAACTGGCTAAAAGTAAATCTTGTCGAAACAGTTGAACCAAACGTCATCAATGCAACTCTCACGTCATCAGGTCCTATCGTAAGACAGTCTACTAATTTTGCTGCAACACTTTTAGCATAAGCGAATCCTGAACTAGATACACTGCTAGAGTCATCAATCAAGAAAAGGATGTCAACCTTAGTACACACTGTAAAGATAGGTGATATTATAATTATAAGGTTTTAATTGTTTTTGACTTAAGCAATACATTTAATGTCACATTTTATTCCCTTTGCTAAATGTTGATATATATTTTTTAAAAATTATTGAAAATATAACTGTTTAAAGGTACTGAGTTTGAAACGTTTTTCTAAGACATCAACAAAACAGTGAACAGTCTTAGACATGTATTCCAATAGTATATATTAAATATTTTCTTACAAACTATAAAAGAAATAAAAGTTTCAATATCTCATGGCAATTTATAGTGTCAAATGGTATAGTGATCTTATTGTTTAACTTTCTTTTAGTAGCAATGTGTGACAACTTCATTTTTACCCATGCTGTACTTACTTTGCTGTCCAGTAATTGAGCCAATGCCACAATTTGCCCCATAACATGTACAGGTTGACGTAAGCGGGTTAAGTGAAAGCTTTGGATACTCTGTATGAAAATAATAAAATCCATATCATAACTGTAAAACAACCATAATCATCTAGTTGAAGTTTTTAAAAATATTCAAATACAATTATATCGTAAAACATGTTATAGCTCATGATAATTACAACAAAGTCAAACCTCACCAAATGTGTGTGTGTGTGTGTGTGTGTGTGTGTGTGTGTGTGTGTGTGTG